>CM021784.1:14701575-14741078 GCA_011076525.1 Nettapus auritus
CCCCCCCCCGAACCCCGCCGGGCACGGGGCGGCCCCGGGCCGTGCCGTTCCGTGCCGAGCCGCTCCGAGCCGTGCCGAGCCGTTCCGCCCCTGCCCCGCCGCGGCGCCGCCTCCGTTGCTTGGCACCGGGACTGGGGCCGGCCCCGGTGGCGAGGGGGGGGATCCGAGCAACCCGGCCCCGCCTGGCTCCCGAAGAAGTTGAGGGGGGCAGCCCGACCGCACGCCGCCTTCTTAAGGTGGGCTGCGGAAGGATCCGACCCCTCCCGGAGCCCCCCCAGGCCGGTGCGGAGCCCCCCCGGCTAGGGCGCATGGAAGAATCGGGGGCGCTTATCCAGGACCGGGGGTCGGCGGTTGGAGCCCCCCCAACACTCAGCCCAAGGGGGAATTGGGGGGAAAAGCCCGTGGGGGGATGCACGAGGGGTCTAGAGGCTCCCAAGGGGTCTGGGGGTTTCCAAGGGGTCTGCACAGGACCCGCTGCAGGTGCACAAGTGGGTGTCCGGAGGTGCCACGCAGAGCTTGGCGCATTGGGGTCAGGATGGGGATCTCCTGGAGATGGCTGCACCCATCCCTGCAGGGCTCCCGGGAGCAGGGGGACAGCCCCCCCGCATCCCCTCGGTGGGGAAATGGGCTGAGCAGGATGAGCCCAGCTGATGGTAGGGGATGGGAGCCTGAGGACGGAGCGTCCGCGATGGGAAATGGAGACAGGGGAGGGAGCAAAGGGCGCCTGGACGTGAGCATCCCCAGGACGCGTGTCCCTGCTCCTCCCAGGCACACAGTCCTTCCCAGGGGAGGCACAAGGACACATCCTCCACAGCCTGCTCCTGCCGCAGCTTCTCCCAGCACCCGTGGGTGCTTCGACAAGGCCAAGGACCTGCTCGGTCCGCAGCACCCCAGGCAGCCACACACGACATGGGCAGCTCCAAGCAGGAGCCACAGCAGGTCCTGAAGACAATTCAGTCCCCCCGGGACAGGTACCAGCTCTGCAGGCAGGAGCTGAGCAGCAGCACCCAGCCCCAGCACCGCGGCACCGCCAGCAGCACCCATCACAGCCGAGGGCTCTCTCCCACACCATGCTAGCCCCGAGGGCAGCAGCCGGGGCTGTGCCAGGACCACTACGGGCACCAGCTCCTGCCTTCCCTCCCTGGCAGCCGCTGGGGCTGTCAGCTTTATTTAGAGCTTCACATAAACAAACAGCAAAGATAGCTTAAGTGACTTGGCACCGTCAATCTGCGCACGTCTCAGCCCAGGCGCGTTTACGTCCCTGTCGCTGCGAGCCTCCCCGTCGGCCCTGCCGGGTGCAGCTACACCCACGTGTTGCATCCAGCCCCAATTTAACTTGGTTAGGAGCCGAGACAGAACCCAGGGGGGCTGCACTGAACCCCCAGGGACCCCCCCAGAGCAGCTGGGGGCTGCGCTCCTTTGCTCTGGCCACTGCAATTCCCAGGGAGCCCGGGAGAGATAACACGTGGCCACTGCTGTCCCCAGGAGCCCAGGGCAGCTGCTGCTTTTATTTCCCCTTCCCACATCTGGCGAGCACGTGAGCAAGCAGCCAGGGCCCAGAGGAGCCGTTTGGTTTGCCCTTTGGCTTGCTGCACAGGCAGCGAGGCGTGGGGATAAATAATAGCTCTGCACGGGGAGAGGACACGGGATTAGCTGCGGTTTATGGAAACCCCGCAGCACCGTGCAATCCCTCCCGGCCCGCGTCTGGGAGCGGGCACCCTTGGGTGAGCGGGAAGGTGCTGGTGGGACGCGCCGCAGCCCTTTTGTGCTTCCCTGGTTATTTTTAAACAGCAGCCCAGCTCCCGGAGGCCTGGTTTCAGCCTGTCTGGGCTGTTCTCCCGCTCAGCGCCAAAGGTTCAGACAACCTGTCGCGAGGCGACTGCAGAGCGCAGACAGCCCGCGCGCGAGCAGCCGCCACCGCGGAGCGCTGGGGAAGGAAAGTTAGGGCTTAAAAAAAGCTCTGCGAGAAGAAGGTACCGAGGCAGAGCAGATGGCGCAGCGCGAGCTTCCCGGGAAGAGCTGCTAGTGCTCCCCATTAGGGAGCATATGGGCAGGCTGCGCTGCTCCCCCTCCTGCCCACGGCCCCTCCGCTGGGTGCTGAGGGGCCTGGAAGGAGCCGCCCCGGGCGGGCAGCCCCCGTCCTGCAGTGAGGGGAGAGGAGCAGGAGCACGATGGCTCGGAGGCACGACGCCGTCACGCGCGGCTCCGTCTGCTCCAGCGCCCACGCGAGCACCCGCAGCGCCTGCGTGCCTCCAGGCAGAGCCCTGCTCCGGCATCCCATTTCGGAGCTGGGTGGAGGGGTGGGGAAGGGTTTCAGCAGGGTTTTTTGGGGATGGGTGCTCTCCTGAGGGTTCGAGGCACTGGGTGGCAGTGCCTTGCGGGGTGGGTTTGGGGCAGATCCTGGATCAGAGCCCAGCAGCACCCAACGGAGCAGTCTCAGACAAAGGTCTTGCAGCACTGGTTTTGCCCAGGCTCTTTCATCCCCTCTGCCCTGTCTGCACCACAGCAGCTCGCCTGGCTGGAGGGGAATTCAAAGGGGACCACGATGGGAGAGGTTTCAGTTCCAACCCCACAGTGAAAAAACAGACCTGGTAGCGAGCTGACGATGGAGGCAGCAGCAAACCATTAGAAACACCTTGAGCAAACATCCAGCAGCAGGGTGGGGGCTCACAGCTGTCCCCAGGTAGGTGACAGCCACCGATAACACACACACAGCTCCCCCCAGCAAGGTGCTGAGGTTGGGACCCCCTGCCCCATCATATCCCGGCTCACACCAGCCCTACGACCACCCGAACGTGTCACGACACTGCCTTATGCTCACACAGCAGAGCAAGGTGCTCAGCACCACTGTCCTCCAGCTCCAGCCCCAAAAGTCGAGCCCCTTCCAACCCACAGGATGGGTGCACATCCTGCAGACCCCCTGCCTCCCCCCCACACCCCCTGAGCTTCGGATCCTGCACCCTCCCAGGGCTTCCAGCTTGGATAAAAACACACAAATGGTTTCTCAAGTAGGTAGCTCCAATTACACCGCTGATATTTAGGGCTTCCAGCACAACAAATGGAGCTTCAGCTTCATTAGGTACCATGCCAACTTAGTCCAAGACATCCAGTACAGAAAGAGCTTAAATTAGTTTATCTGATGTTAACTTCTAACGAGCAATATGCTAACACAGGGGTGGAAAGAAGCGACCTTCAGCCTGCTTGCAGGGAGCACCGCAGACACAGACCCAGCTGAGCTGGAGCGTGGGGAAGGGGCAAAGGCAGCAGAAGTGGTGGGGGAGCACCCCAGCCCCACAAACATCATATAAGAGGCCAGGGGGCATTGTACCTGCCTGCTCACCGCATGCTCCTGCCTCAGCACCCACCGCCAGCACCGCACTGTTGCAAAAGGGAGGGGAGAGCCCCCAGGCACCCCCTTATCCCGGGGGCAATGAGCTGCAGGTGCCTCGTCAGGGCCCCGGGAGCAGCTGCGGTGTCCAGGGGAGGCCTCCTCTAGTGCCAAAAGCCTGGCTGTGCCCAAAAAGCAGCTCGGGGGCCTCGCAGGAACTGCTATGGCTTTGGTCAGGCTTTTATGGTGTGATTTAGGGCTCAGCTGGGACGTTGAGGCTGCTCACCCAAGCTCCCTGCGCTGAGGGGCTGTGGCGGTGCCGGGGGTGAGTGCTCTCGCAGCCCAGCGGGGCAGGGGCATGTTTCTAATCACAGCCCACTTAATTGTAGTGGTGCTCGAGCGCTCTGCCAGGATCAGGTGGTGCCCTTGAAGCCCACGAAATGACATTTATGGACCAGTTTAACTCTGATTGATTCGTGCTGCTCTGTGTGTGTGGAGAAAGAGGGAAGGACGGAGGGATGCCGGCGCTGGGAGCGATGCTCTGAGAGCGTTTGTGGGATTTATTCACCCTCGCCCCGTTCCGATCATCCCCGCTGCTGGCTGTGAGCAGAAGGAAGAGCTCCCGTGCCCCAGTGCCCCAGTGCCATGCCACGGCTCACCCGTCCCCAGCTCCCATGGGATGCTCTGGCTCTGCAGCAGCACCCAGTGGGTGCTAGAGCCGGGTAACTCCGCCGGGCGTCCTTAACGCAGCCCTGCACGTTTCCTACGGGGAATTCCTGCCAGGCTGTGTCACAGCAGGAAAGGTGGTTTTATATCCTGTGCCTGGCCTGGCTGCCTGCCCCGGGCCGGACCTGGAGGCCATAGGGCAGGGAGCTGGACAGAGGGACAAGGGTTTTGGGGTGGAAATGCTGACGGTGGGAAAAAACAGGCTGCAGGAGGCGGGGAGGGACCTGGCAGGGCCGGCACTGGCTGCCTGGTTGGCTGCCATGAGCCCTGGGTCGTGCTTGGTTGCGGGCAGGATCCTGCCCTGTGCTCCGGAGGAAGTTTTGCTCGCTGGCTGTGGGTGCTGAGATCCCATGGAGCCCTGCCTGCACCCCGTGAAGCCAGGGCAGCTCACTGGGAGGACGTGGGGGGCCCAATCCTGCACCCCTCGGCTGCAAGGCTCAGGGGGGCATGGAAGGACGGTGGGGGGGTTGCTCAGCCCTGCGACCCCCTGGGGATGGCAGAGGGGGCAGCCTGAGGCCGAAGGCTCCTGGGTGCTGCGGGTGGGTGGATGGGGTGCAGACGGGGTGCCCGTGGGGACAGCGGGGGTCCTTGAGCCCACTGCCCCTTGGAGCGATCTTGGAGAAGACCTTGGTCGCCCCTTGGCAGTGCAACATCTGCATCAGGGTGAGGATCTGGCCAAGGGAGGAGCAATATTATCTTGATTTTCTTCTGCCTTTTTTTTTTTTGTTTCTGTATCCTCTCAAAGTTCTTTGTTGATTGCAAATTGTTATCATGAAAGCGCATCCAGGGCTGCAACGGCAGATAATGCTCAGCGCGCTCCCAGGCACGGCTGCTGTAACTCGTTGCTGGCCGGGCTGCCTAACAAAGTCCCGCAGCAGCTGCAGAGGAAAATAAAAATGCTAACGCCAGGGGATTTATCACGTTAGGCTATCTCAGCCCATCGCTTCCTGCTCGTCACGGCTCTCACTGGAGGTGCCAGGACTGCTGCAGGACTTGAAGCTGGGGGGGATTTGTGCTGGTGGAGGTTTAGGGGGCTGCTCTGACCCCTTGGCAGGTCGTGCTGGGGAGCTGGTGAGGGTGGGAGGCCCGCTGTGACCCCCCGGCGTGTTACCGGGTGCTGTTAGAAGGGTGCCACAAGATAACGGAGCTTTCTCAGAGGTTATTCGTGAGCCCACCACATCCACCGCATGGTGGTGGAGATGGAAACCACTCCGCAGCCAGGATGGACGGCATTGTGCCTGCCCGACATGGCCGGGCCCAGCCCTGAGCAGGGCTGCCCCTGCCCGCACCCCTCCGCTGGTGCTCAGCCAGCCCCTGGCACCCCCAGCACCGCCACCACCCGTGGCACCGGTGGCCCCGTGGTCGATGTCCCCGTGGTCGATGTCCCCATGGCCACTGCCACCACAGCAGCCTCGCAGCTCGGGGGCCGTGTGCCGGAGCTCGGGACTGTTTGCTTTGGCCCCAGCAACCGGGCACATCCGTGCTGCTGCAAGCATTTTGGATTGTTTTGTCTTTCTTTTTTCTTTTTAATTTTTGGTTGTTGTTGTTTCGAAGCCAAAGGGCAACCAAAAGCGCGCCAGGATCAATTCCAGCTCTGCAAGGCCCACCCGTGCTCCTGGTGCCTGCGCTGGTCCTGTAGGCCTGAGGAGCTGCCAGCAGGAGCTGCACAGCACCGCCATCCTGCCCGGAGCTCAGCACCGAGGCACACAGCAGGGCAGCGGGGCTGTGGATGCAAACCCTGACCCGGTGGTGATGCAGGATCCGGGCCTCGTGTGGTCCAGCCTGCTCAGCACCTTTGGGCCCCTTGCCCTGCTCAGCACCTTTGGGCCCTCGCCCCACCACAGGGGCAGGAGGGACCTCACCAGCACCAGGACACCGAGCTCAGTCCTGGGGAGCGAAATCCAATTGCTTTGTGCCACAACGAAACGCTCCAGTGCTTATCGCAGCGCAGCCCTTCAGCAGCCGCTCCTGACCGCGAGCCTTAATGACATCCACCCAATTAGCCGCTGTGAGCTCCGGGTAGCCCGAAGGATTAGCAAATGAAATCATCATCGAGAGGCGTAAGCAGTTAACACCGTTAATTAGTCAGCGAGTGAATCCTCACCCAAACACTGAACCTGGCCCAGCAGCCGGGAGGCGGAGGGAAGCCGGGTGCTGGCGTGCCCGGAGCGGGGCCGTGAGCACCGTTGGGCCCCGGGGTGCTGCCACCCATGGGAGCACGGTGACGGTGGTGGTGGTGGCCAGGCGATGCTGTGCCAGCCCCAGGGCCGGGAGTCCCCCATCCGTGCTCCCCTGGCTCCTGGAAACGGGCGATGTTTACAGGGAATTCGTCTTGCTCGGGGAGACGTTATTTTTACACGTTGCCATGGTTACTGATACCATTACAAAATTAAGCCCGAACCTTGCGGAAGAAACGGATCTGTCAGAAGCAATTATTTCACAGGGCGCGTTGCTTACCCGCCCCGCGCCCCCAGCCCCAGCAGGGCCGCGCTCCCCACCGAGGGCCCTTTGGGGCCGCATCCTGCCCATGGGGCTCCGGGCACATCCCTGGGCCCAGGCGCCGCCGGGCTCATCCATCTGCACCGTGCCGGGAGCTGCCGGCGCCGGCATGGCCCCTGGGGGCTGGCAGCACCCCCGGGCACGTCCACGGCCAACAGCAGCCAGGCCAGGGCGGCCGCTGCCACTGAGAAAGCGCTTTCAGCCTGTGCCTTGGCTGCCTCCCGCAGCTCCCCTGCCTCTCTAAATATTTTTTTCTTCCCCTTGCACTTCTCCTGAGAGGGGCACTTGTGCTGGGCTCGGGGCGCTGCCAGCACCGTGGCCGTGGCCAAGCGCGGCCGAGCTTTGAGGTTGCTCTGTGCCGAGAGGAGCCGGAGCCTGGGGTCCCCCCCTCAGCCTGCTCTCACCGTGGGTGACCCAAAAGCATCTCCCCAGTCCGAGCAGCAGCCCCGGGATCTTTTCCCTGCATAAATCCTCTTCATGGTGCTGCAGCCCCGCCAGAGCATCCCCAGGAGGCTGTGCCAAGCCCTTGTGCGTGGCTTCTTTGTGGCACGTGGGGGTGCTGGGGGGGTGAGGAGCACCACAGTGTGCCACCTTCAGCTGATCCAACAAGAGGGACACCACCGGAGCCAGCGGGACACCCCCTGCCCACCCTGCTGCCCTCATGGGCGCCGGCCCCATGCAGGAGCTGGGCTCCCCATGCCGGCTCTGGCTGGCAGCGGTCCCTGAGCAGCGGCCCGTCAGATGCCGAGAGCACAAAGCGAGTCTTCCTTCAGCACTGGATGTTCCTGTTCGTCCCACGGCCCTGGAAATCCCTCCGTAATCCTTGCCAGCTTCGTGGCCTCAACGACATCCTACGGCGAAGCAGCACCAGGCTAAACAAGCGCTGGGTGTGAAGGATTTCCTTCCATCGCCGGATTTAAATGGGTTTGACAGCTTTCGTTTTCACTCTCTGTCCCCTCGTGCCTGTGGCAGGAAAGATGGAGAACGGCCGGAAGGGCAGTCCCCAGCCTGCCCCTTGCCATCCCCAGGGATGTCACAAAACTGCGACCAGGTAGGGCAGGGAGGATCCCAGCAGCGATAGCTGCAATGGCACAGCCTCCTATCAGACACCGGAGAATCCACAGGGATGAGCAGCATCCTCGGGATGCTCACTTTGCTTCTGCTCAGCTCGCAGCCCTGGGGTCCTGCTGATGTCCCCACGGCTTAGGGGCTGGAAAAATATCTGGTGTGCTGGAGAGCCGAGCCCCCTCTGAAATTGGGGGGAAGGATAAAGCTGGCAGCGAGGCTGCGGCACGGAAGCGGTTCCTATGACAACCCCAAATCCCAGCCCTGTTTATCCCCTTTAATAAAAGCCCACAATAGCCATGAAACTGGGGAATAAGATTCAATAAGTAAGACACGAAATAAATCAGGAACAGCATAAAGCATGTCACCGCTTTCCTTCTGCTTCAATCCTCGCTTTCCAATTAAAATGCTGCCCTGATAAATGGAGAGCTGGCGGGTTTCGAATTGCTCTGCCCCCCCCGAGACGGCAGGCACAGAGCCTGGCTGGGTGCGTGGGGACAGGCGGCGGCGTCACACGAAGGCAAGCTTGGGCAGCCTGTGCTGGGCATCGTCGGTGCTGAGCCCTGGGCTGGATCCCAGCCCTGCTCTCAGCATCGCTCCCACATGCCTGTTTTCAGCCTGGCCCCAAAAAGGAGCTGAGGCTGAATGCGTCCCGGTGGGGTGCTGCAGGCACCCCAAAACACCCCATGGACATCGGTGTGCGCAGGGCCCTGGCCATGCAGCACCCCTTCTTCCAGCATGGCCCCAGAGGGGCAGCAGGCGGTGGTAAGACCTGCGTGTTTTTTCCTGGGGACCTTTGAAGTGTCCCTGAGATCCTTTTGCCCTTTCCTTTTCCCGCAGGGAACCCCAGGCATTCCTCCAGCTCCTGGTGCTGCTCCCTGTCGGTGTCCTGGCACAGCAATCCCAGAGCACCGCAGGGTCCCCAAGACAGCACTGGGACCCCAAGACATCTCTGGGACCCCATGGCAGGGCACCCTGTGGCTTTGGATGCTGGACCATCCTCGTTCGTCAGCTCTCCCTCAGATTATTTGCTGCCTTTGTGCGCTCGCTGCCGCAAGCCCGCGCTCCCCGCTGGTTTCGGCTCAGCCCGCTCCTCCCACGCTGGCTCCGGCACAGGCACACAGACACCCGGCAGCCTCAGGAGCCGTGTCCTTGCTCCCAGGGCTGGGAGCGGAGCAGATGCTGGGGCAGCCCCTGAGCACCCCCCAGCCCTTCCCCGACCCCTGCTTTCTGCCTCTGCTCCAAGCGGGGGGCTCTGCAGACCCCCCCCCACGGCGCAGCCTCTCCCCAGCCCCTCTGCTGGGCTCTGCCTCCCTGCAGACGGCCCCGCGCTGCGCTCCCGTGCTCACCAACCTCAGCTGAAGCACATGGACTGGACTGGGGCTGGGGGAGCTGCTCCCCACCCTGCACCCACCCTGCATTTCTGCTCTGCCTCCCCACCACCCACCTCCTCTCGGCCCTCCGGCACCGCCTGCACCCGCGGAGCTGCTTCAGCCCTTGCAGCTCTCAGTCCGGCTCCAGCACCTGCGTTTCTCACCCCAGCGCCCAGCGTGTGACCTAGCAGGACGGGACACCTGGCAGCACCGCGAACCGCAGCCGAGGAAGGATGAGCAATAAATCCCACGTCCCGGCACCGCCGGCATCGCCAGACCCCCACTGCCACCCCCCGAGGCGCTGCCCAGCGCGGTCCTACCTTGGGTCCACGCTCGGGTGCTTGTTTGTGCTTTCACTGCCGGCACACCCCAGGCTGATGGCTTAAAGGATTTTCCTATAATAACCACCAAATCCCTCTCCTGGGCTGTAAGCCGCAGACCTGGGCCTTTCCTAGGTGCACAGTGCTCCGCGGCGCTGTGCTCCTTGCTGCCTTACATACGCTCGAGTCAAACTGGATTTCCCCCCTCCCGGCCCAGCCCAGTGCTTCAAAAGCCCTGAGTGCCCTCAGATTTCGTTTCCCCTTGTCTGCGAGGTCTCTCCCCGGTTTCAGTCTCACCCACACGTTTTACATACTCCCGCTCGCGATCATTTTCGCGACTCTCAGCACCGACCCCGCGCAGAGGCCGCAGGTTGTGTCCGAGCACGGGGCCGGGCAGCTCTTGCATCCCTGGCTGCCGCCTTGCCGTGAGCTCCACTCAACCGCAGAGCTTTGTCCTGGCTCCCCACTCACCCGGTGCCACGGCCCCGATTGCCCCTGGGGCTTGGGCAAAGGGGTCTGTGCTGGGCACCGGCGGTGGCGGCCCCCTGCCCAGTGCCAGCCCTGGTAAAATCCCCCCGCCGTGCCCAGGGCGCTAGGTGCTGAGTGCCTCCGGCGGTGCTCCTGAAAGAACTGTCCTCAAACTGCCCCCGGGGAATGTCCCCTGGTGCAGGGGATGCTGCTTCAGTCATGCAAATTAATTTCACAAGTGGCTTCTCTCTCTCCCCCCACAATAATTTGCCCCTTGATAGGATCTGTGCGCAGATAAGGCTCCCCTGCGCACACAGGCTCGCAGACACTTCGCACTGTCCTCTTTCACTTCTCTCTTTTTTTTTTTTGATTTCGCAGAGAACAACAGATAAAGAAAGCTGGAAGCTGGCATCTACAAACAGATCTCAAGGCCCGAGGCAGGAGCGATGATTTATCTGCGGGAAAAGTGCGTTTAGCCCCTAAGCAACGCGTTTGAGGCGGGGTGCCTGTGCGTGGGGGATCCGTGCCAGGGCACACCCGGCCGCCGCAGCTGCACCGTGGAGCGCTCGCCACGCGGCTTCCTGCCTCGCTTCGCCCTGTCCCCGTTCTCCCGGCGCGTGGTCAGAAGGAGGAGGTTAAAAATGGCTGAGGAGGTTAAAAAGGGAAGGAGTGGGTTGAGGAATGAGCGTCACAAGTGCTGGGGCTGCGGGGTTGGGGTGCCCAGCCTGCTTCTCGCCCAGCAGCCGGGCACGTGGGGCGCAGGTCGGAGCAGAGCTGGGGTCCTGCTCTTCGCCCCCAGCCTGCTCCGTTTTGTCCTGACCCTGCTGGGCTTTTGCTGCGCTTGGGAGCTGACCACGGGGTGGCTCGGGGTGGTGGCAGCTCGGCACGAAGCCAGCAGCGGTGAGCGGGCAGGGGACTGTGGAAGCCCCGGGTGTCCCAGGACCCCACAGAACAGGAGCATTGCTCGCACTCTCACACGGCAGGACTGGACGGCACGGCTGCTAGCAGGTTTTAATGAGGACGGGCTCGGCGCGATGATGACACTATACAAATCATGGATCTGCTGAGCCAGGAAAGTTCCAGTGGCCTGTTCTGGCAGAGACGGGTGTGCATGGAGTCCTCGCGGAGCCATCGGCAGCACACGGCTCACACAAGGCAGAGACGCTCAGCACAGTGCCCTGATCCTGCAATCGAGGTGGCTGCTGGCCCCCGGGGCGGCCTCCGCGAGCCTGGGCAAGGCAGCTCGAGCACTGAGCCTGCCCCGCCTGGCACAGCCACCAAGATGGAAATGAGTTAGGAGAGCTTTGAGGCTCGGATGCCAAGCTCGGGCCAGCTGCGCTGCGCAGACAGACACACTTCTTCTTTCCGGCGCCCTTCAGGACCGTCTCTGCTTCCTCCCCCGGCGCTGGCTCCTCAGCCCCCGGCGGGGCTGTGGCGGGGCCGTGCGTCACTTGGCAGCTCCCCTGATGCTGGCGTACTCAGAGCGATCCGCGCCGGGGCTCCGGCTGCGCTGCGACGCCTCGGGCAGGGGCTGCAGGTCGGCGTAGTGGACGTCCTTGTCCTGCTCGCTGCTCTGCTGTGCAAACGGTTAATGCCATCAGTACAGAACCTTGCAAAAAGCACCCTCACGGCAGCTTCCTACTGGGACAGCCGTGCTACAGCCACACGGATGCCCCTCACCACGACACGCAGCCCCCCTGCAGCAGCTGCTGCTTGCTCAGCGCCTGCCCTAGCCCCGGGGCTCCTGGCCAAAGGCGCAGGTGCCCAGCAGCTCGCCCACGCCAGGGCATCGGGGCTGGGTGCTCTGCCCTGGACCCACACCTCGCTCCTACCTGGTGGGGCAGCCTCAGGGTCTCTGCATCCCGGACATTGCTGCTGGGGGAAAAAGAGGGCTGTTAGAGCGAGGGCCAGTCAGCCGCCCTCCCCACCGCGCCCACGGCAGACAGAACACGGGGACAGTACAGCAGGGCACGATTTCTCTCCCGAATTTCAGCTAGGCTCCCCAGAACACAGCTGCATGGCACCCATACGGAATGTATAGGAGAGGGCCAGCGTGCTCTGAGTGCCCGGGCTGGCCTCAGACCCTGCAGGGACTGGGGCACAAAACACCAGCCGGCCACGGACACGAGATGCAATGCAGCGCAGCGAGGCACCAGGGAATGAAAAATCTTTTCTGGGCAAAATCAGCGCTCGAGGGGGGGGCAGAAAGCAGGAGGCAGGGGGGTGAGGCTGTTTGCTCGCCTTCAGGGTGCAGAGGAAGGAGGTGGGGGTACCAACCTGGGGGTCCCAGAGCTCCCTGCACAGCACGGGATGAGTGAGAAGCCACCTGCGGGTGCCCCGGCTGCACTCTGGCTCTGCCCCTCACCCTGCCGCTTCTTGTGGTACACGCAGAAGGTGAGGATGAAGATAAGGAGGAGGAAGAAGAGCACGGCACATGCAACCTCCACGCTGGGAAATGGAGAAGTCCCTGCGAAGACACAAGGCGGAGCAGGGAGAGGGTGGTGGGTGCTGGGCAGCGTGGGTCTGGCCGCAGGCAGGGCTGGGGCCAAGCTGGGGTGGTCACAGTGGGGTTGTGCCGGGCTGGGAGCCCCACTCACCGTGCACCGTCACCACCGTGCCCTCACCACGCCGATACAACTCATCACCGGTGTCCCTTTTGCGAAACTTCACACAGTAATAGGTGCCGTTGTCCTCGTGGCGAACGTCCTTGATGAAGATGGTGAAGTCGGTGTTGGACCCATTCACTGCCCTCGTCACGCGGGATGGGGAGTGGTCTTTCTGATCATAAACGATCTCACTGCCACTGCCCCAGCTCTTCAGCCACTTTATGGGGCCGGGTGGACCCCCTCCAGTCACGGTGCAGGTCAGGGTCAGCGTCTCCCCCACCACCACCACCACCTTCTGGGGCTGTCGCACCTCGAAGCTCTGATCTGCCTGGGCACCTGCACCTGGGGACAGCGACAGCACAGCAGGGGCTGAGCTCCCGAAGGAGGCGAGAGCTTGCTCTGTTCCCCCTGCAGGCACAGGCACAGCACCCGCAGCTTGCTCAGCGCTTTGGCCGAGAAACAGTGCAGGATGTGGGGGAGAAAGCAGCACGAAACGGGAGCGGTGGAAGCCAGCTTCAAAACGGGCAAGGGGAGAGATTCCTTCCCACTGTGCCATTGATGCGAGGCGCCAGAGCTGCAGAGGGAGACGGGGGAATTCCAGGCAGGAAAACCTCTCAAGCGTTGCAAAACTTGTGCAACAGGAGCCCGGCTCCCACCCCTTGCTCCCTCCTGCCCAAAGCCTCCGGCTCCCTTTCCACGTCAGGAGCCCACCGTGCCCCAGGCAGCCCCACAGGAGCCCAGAGGTGTTTGGAGGAGGAAAGCCCCCGTACAGGATTGTTTCTGCAGCCGTGCACGTGGCAGTGATTTGCTGCGGTGCCCGGGTCACCCACCCCGGCCTCCCGAGAGGCAGCAACCAGCGAGGTGGGGATGGGAAGCGGGACACCCGTGTGTGGCCCCTGCCCAGTACTCACCCGAGAGCCACGCTGGGACGAGGCTGAGCTGCCCCAGCAGGAGCCGAGCCAGCAGCGCGGCGCAGAGCGGAGCCATCGGCGCTGCCGAAAATTTGGGCTCTAGCTCCAAAAGGAAAACGAGAAGCGGCACAGGAAATGGAAACGGGCGCGTGCTGTTAACGCTTTTGGTGCCTGCCCCTCCGCCGGACACACGGGGCAGGCAGCAGGAGGTTGAGCTGGGCAGGAGCACAGCGGGACTTAACCCCTGAAACGCGTCCCGGATGTCCACATAGAGCCAAGAGCTGGAGGGGCTGAGGTGGGCACGGGGTGCCCCTGGTTTCGGCAGGACAGCCCCGGCTGCAGGGAGGCTCCGACGAAGCCCTGCGTGAGGGGCAGAGCGGCCGTCTGTGCCCGGGGTGCGTGCGGCTTTGGGCCCCCTCTCTCCAGCTG
Organism: Nettapus auritus; assembly: GCA_011076525.1. Classification (NCBI taxonomy): domain Eukaryota; kingdom Metazoa; phylum Chordata; class Aves; order Anseriformes; family Anatidae; genus Nettapus; species Nettapus auritus. The sequence continues at coordinate 14,715,301 of CM021784.1, forward strand.
CCCCGTGCCGCTGGATGTGGCAGTGCCGCCCGTCTGTGGGCTGCTGTCGCTGGTGAGGAACAATCTCATGATGCCACAAACACCGAGGGAGTGGGAACCCTCTGGGCTTGCGCAGGGCTACGTAGAGGAGCGCGGCCAGAGGCAAAACCCAAACTGCTTCCTTCCCCTTTGGCAGGAAGGGTTTCCAGGGCCCCATCAAGTTGAGCCACTCCAAGCTGCACCTTGGAGGGGGACGAAGCCACTCGCCATGGCTCCGGTGACACAGGCGCTGCGTCTTCCCTGCCTGATGCTGCTCCTGCTCTGCAGTGCCCCGGGTGAGTGCACAGCCCTGCACAGCCCCAGCGCCTGGGGGGCAAGGGACAGGGATGCCACTCTGCCCCCAGCTTTGGGCTGGGGTCGGGTGAGGCCCCATGCTGCGCCCTGGCTCCAGGGCCCCTCACCAGCCCCAAACCCTCCTCTCGCTGTCCCCAGGTGCGGGTGCCCAGGTGGGTCAGGCCTTTGAGCTGCGACAGCCCCAGAAGGAGATATCGGTGATCGTGGGGGAGACGCTGACCCTGAACTGCACCGTGTCTCCAAGGGGTCTACCCGGCCCCGTGAAGTGGCTGAAGGGCTGGGGCAGTGGCAGTGAGATCATTTATGACCAAAAAGCCCCTTACTCATTCCGTCAGAGGAGGGCAGTGGATGAGTCCAACACAGACTTCACCATCCTCATCAGGGATGTTCACCCTGAGGATGCCGGCACCTATTACTGTGTGAAGTTTCGCAAAACAGGCACCGGTGATGAGTTGTATCAGCGTGGCGAGGGCACGGTGGTGTCAGTGCACGGTGAGTGGGGCTCTGGTGCAGCTCCCAGCAGCAGCCAGCCCTGCGGGGTCATTCCCCGTCCCATCCCGTGGGCTCTGCTCTGGGGTGAGCGGGGCCGGGGCAGGGGCTCAGGAGAGGGCCCCGGGGCCGGGGGGCAGAGCCTGGCTGATGGATCCACGCTTCTCCCACAGCCAGACCCTCCAACCTGATTGTGTCCGGGCCCAGCCGCCGAGTGGAACCGGGGAAGACGGCGTCCTTCACCTGCAAGACCGGGGGGTTCTTCCCCAGGGACATCAGTGTGAGGTGGCGCAAGAACGGGGCCCCAGCTGAGGCTGAGCTGACCGATGTCACCCCTGGGCCATCGAACTTCACCTACAACATGGCCAGCACCGTGACGGTGACGCTGCAGAAGGTCGACATCCGCTCAGAGCTCAGCTGCGAGGTGCAGCACGCCACGCTGAAGGACCCACTGAACAGGAGTTACCATCTGAGCCAGATCCTGCGAGGTGAGGGCTCGGTGGGGACCGGTGCTCACGGCCCTGGGGCTTGGACAGGGCCCCCTCGGGCACGGGGCTGGGGGACACCAGCTCCAGCCGCTGCTTCTCTTCCCAGTTCCCCCCAGCGTGGTCATGGCTGAGCCTCCAGGCCCCGTGGGGCTGAACAAGACGGTGAGCTTCACCTGCACCGTGGAGGGGTTCTACCCGGGAAACGTGACCGTCACCTGGCTGGAGAACGGGACGGAGATGAACACGGGGAGCCCCCCCCAGCCAACGGAGACCCCCAAGGGCTTGTTCAAGCTGAGGAGCACGGTGCTGGTGCAAACCGTGCAGGAGAAGAACGGCTCCGTGTTCACCTGCCGGGTGGTGCACGAGGGCCAGGACCCCATCAGCAGGAGTGCTGTGCTGTGGGTCGCTGCCTCAGACCAGAAGGAATCCAACTCCCCCAACACAAACGGTGCGTGAGAGCCAGTGCGATGGGGGCCCGGAGGGGAAGGGTGTGGGATGTCACCCCCCGGGGAGAGCTCGAAGTCCCACCAGAATACGGTCCAAGGACACGAGGTCTTTGTGTCCTTGGGGGGATGCTGCTGGGAACCCAAATGTTGTCCTTACTGCTTAGAGCGTCTCTGCACCAACCCCAGCTGCAAGGCTGCCGGGGCTCGTGTTGTAACCCATATCGGAAGGTAACGGCACCCGGGGGCTGTGGGGCTGGGGGCTGCGTTCCCCACACCCCGCGCTCACTCCCGTGCTCCTGCAGGTGCCTATCTCCTGTCCAGCCCCGGCCTGTGGCTCGGCATGCTGCTTGAGAAGGCGATCCTCGGCCTCGGCCTCTTCTTCCTCTTCAAGCGCTGGCAGGCCTGAGGAGGGGCAGTACGGCACAGCGAGGCTGCCGAGATGGGAGCGACGCAGGAGGGAGTTGTCAGAGCTCTGCCACCTCTGAGCCGAGCACGCCAAACTCGGACTGGCAGCACTGGGCGAGCAGACCTGCTGCTTCTGTCGAGGGCCCAGCACCACCGCCCCTGCTGCCTCCCCACGCTGCCTCGACCCTTGGAGAGGCCGTGTCCCTTGGCAGCTCCTTGGGCTGAGGGTCCGGTCCCCCCTGGCTGTCCCTGTCCCCCCCGGCTCTCCCCATCCCCCCCACTGTCCCCATCCCCTTGCTACGCTGCTCCGCACGTGGTTATCACCATTAATAAAAATCCTTGCAAAAAGCAAGGCACCTTCCTCCGGGACGGCGCTTCCCAGACAGGGCCAGTTCCAGGCAGGGACCCCCCTGGCCCCCACAGGTCCCCCTTGGGCTCCTCGGCCTCTTCTTCCTCCCCAGGGGAAAGGGCCACGCTGCGCCGTCTGTGTGGGGAACATGGGGCACAGCTCGGAACGGGGCAGCACAGCTCGGAACGGGGCAGCACGGCATGGCATGGGATGGCACGGCTCAGCACAGCATGGCACGGGGCAGCACGGCTCAGCACGGCATGGCACAAGGTGGCACAGCTCAGCACATTATGGCAGGAGGTGGCACGGCATGGCATGGGATGGCACAGAATGGCACAAGGTGGAATGGCTCAGCACAACATGGCATAGGGTGGCACGGCTCAGCACGGCATGGCACGGGGCAGCACGGCTCAGCACGGCATGGCACGAGGTGGCACAGCTCAGCACATTACGGCACAGGGTGGCACGGCATGGGATGGCAGAGCATGGCACAGGGTGGAATGGCTCGGCACAACATGGCATAGGGTGGCATGGCTCAGTATGGCATGGCACGGGGCAGTATGGCATGGCATGGGGCAGCATGGCACAGTTCGGCACGGCTCAGAACGGCTCGGAATGGGGCAGCAGAGCTCGGCACGGCTTGGCACGGGGGAGGAGAGCTCGGCACGGCTCAGCACGCCTCAGCTCGGCTCGGCACGGCTCATCTCGCCGCTCCGCCGATCCGCCCGGGGGTGCTGTTGCCGGGGCGGAGCTGTCGGCCTGGTTTCCCAGCCGGAGCTCTTTGCCAGCCGTGCCGGGCCGGGCCGGGCCGTGCCGTGCCGGGGCGGGTCGGGGCAGCGCGGTAAGATGGCGGCCAGGGAGGAGGCGCTGCGGGAGTTCGTGGCCGTGACGGGCGCCGAGGAGGAGCGGGCGCGGTTCTTCCTCGAGTCGGCCGGCTGGGATCTGCAGGTAGCCCCGGACGCCTCGGGGATTGCTGAAGGGAAGGCTCGGCCCTCGCTCCCCGACCCCCTTGTGGCTTCCCAGCCTTTCCCTCCCGGCCCCGCGGAGCCCCCGTCCGCACCCGTGGGTGTCTGGGGACAGGGATGTGCCGCGGTGGTGGCTGCCCTCGCGTTAACAAAGCCAAAAGGGAGCTGGCTTTGCCAGGACTTCCAAGGGGGCAAATCCCATAAAATGGCTTTAGGGTCGATGTGGCTCAAGAGATCCATCGTGACAAGCTTCGGCTGCATTATGCGTGTGTTTGAGGAACCGCGCTGGGATGTCGCTGCCATCCTGGAAGGCTCCCGTGGTGTTTCTTTGCAGATCGCGCTCGCCAGTTTCTATGAGGACGGGGGCGATGAGGACATCCTGACCCTTCCCCAGCCGACACCCAGCTCCGTATCCAGAGGCACTGCGGCCAGGTGAGGGGAGAGCTTCAGCTCCGGCTGATGTGTTACCAAGGCCTTATAAAACCTCGCAGTGAACATTAATCCCATCAAAACCCATGCTCTGACTAAAGCACGGGTGCTAGCTATTTATTCTGAAAATCTGCAGTGCTTCTAGATGTGATTCACCTTGTATGACTCTAGAAGTTGTGAAAATATCCACATTTGTACATCACAAGCACAGGTATTATTCCACAACTGGTGTATAGACCAGTTGGAATAATTTGCTTCATTGCTCAGGAAAAGCTTGATTTGTGTTCTGAGGTTAGAAGACAATCAGGCGGTCGGTAACACCTGCATTTAAGCAGGTTGTATATCCACAGGAAAAATATCTTCTAATTTTGTGCTGCACCTCATCTAACCAGGTTAAGCATTTTATAAAATAAGTTAAACAATTTGTCCGTACCAAATTCCTGTGCTAGGAGTTCTCAGACTGAGTTTCTCAGCCTCAGGGGAATGCTACTTTTAAAGAGAAGGGGTTACTGACTGTGTTGTGAAGACAAAGCGCTCTTATTTCAGAAGAAGAACCATTATTTCACTTCAGACCACAGGAGTGTTGTTGGAGGCTGGCCCTTACTGGGGCCTGGCAGAGCAACCTGCGTTCGTACAGGTTGGGAAATGACTGCTCTCTGAAAGAGGCAACCAACTCCATTACGTGACAAAGAAGATGACTGAGGAGTTACCTCATCTGCTGGGCCTGCAGCCACCTCCCGAGCCTCCTCGCTGTTGTTTTTGGTTGCTGTGATTGGTACAGATGCCCGAGAACTTTGTTCACCGCTCGGTTACACCAGCGCTGACCTGTGATCTCATTCAGACCCTAAAAGCAGAGCACAGTCAACCTAACGTGCCGTGTTCAGCAGCTTTTGCGCGCGTGGTTGAGCTGTGTCATGGGGCTGACGTGCTTTGATTGACTTTTGCAGTGACCATCGAGTAACGTCGTTTAGAGACCTTGTTCATGCACAGGAGGATGATGACGAAGAGGAAGAGGGACAGCGGTAAGTTTTCAGCTAAAGAATTAAAACCCTGCCTTTTTTTATGGCTTGCTGAATGCATACAGATTCTTTTTAAAAAGTGGATTTAAGCAGATACGTCATTCCTGTGCAGAAAAATCCCTCTGACCCAAAGTTTGGTCAGTGTGAATTCTGTGTGCGAGCACCTGCTCAGTGTTGCTGTATAAACACCTGTTTTCATCTCTGGTTTGTGCTGTTGAGAGAAAGTCGGAGGTAGGATGTGAGAACCCTTGGTTAAGAATGGGAAGAAGCCCCCAAATTGTCATTTGTGTCCCTGGAGAACAGAAATGTGGGAATAATGCAGGGACTGTTTTTCTTTTTGCTTGTCTGTGTTGCTTTGAAGTGCTGCTTAAGGAGAACGTAACGGAATGTGGAGGTGGAAAGGAAAAATGTAGGTCCCTTTTTTCAGTGGGGACGAGGCCCACCAGCAGAGAAATCTTCCCGTGTCAGCTGTTAGTTGCAAACACTTCAGGTTAACAGGCAAGGTAAATTGAATGGAACTGATGTAACTACAAGTGGCTCGGTATAGGTAGGCCACCTGGTCTTCTGCACTCAGCTGTGAGCTCTGTGTGTGTTGCAAGCCAGCTGGAACCTAATCAACCCAATCTTCCAGAAGTGTTTAATTGCACTTTATTGAGTGCATGCACTGCTTTCTGCTCAGTCCTGTCCCGTGTGTTCTGAATTTTCAGCACAGAATTAATGCGTGCCTTCCCTCAAAATACCAGTTATTTCTTCAGTAAGGCCGTTCCCCGTAGTCGTTGCCTGCCTTCTTCCATCTGAGAGGTCGGAGACTTGCTAAAAGTCTTGTGTGAAGTTAGTAGCCTCGCTGGGACTAGCACTGGGAAGAGCTTTGTCAGTCTAGACTGTATCTGTTGCTAGGTCTGAGAGAGTTGTTACCATTTAATTACTGCTGATTAGTGGATAACCTTACAGTATCCTGTGGTGCAGACTTCTTTTATTTATATCAGTTACTGTAAGTGGCAGATAAACTGGTCATAACTAATATTTGTAGATCCAAACTGTTTCTTTAAGCTGTACAAAGTGAGCAGCTAACTCCTGGTATAAAACCGCTGTCTCCTGGAGAAGCTGTGGTCCAGTCTTAGCAACAGTGGTGTGCTTTCTGTCTAGGTTTTATGCTGGTGGCTCAGAGAGAAGTGGACAGCAGATTGTTGGTCCTCCAAGGAAGAAGAGTCCCAACGAGCTGGTGGAAGATCTGTTCAAAGGAGCGAAGGAGCACGGTGCTGTGGCGGTTGATCGGACAGCCAAAAGCAGCGGCGAGACTAGCAAGCCTAAAGTGAGGAGTGATGAGTTTCTTTTTTCCCCTCTTTCAGTTGTTTTTTGTTGTAGTCATCCGTGTGTGGCTCCCACAGTGACAACTGTTGGGTACCGTGGAGTCCTGAAACTATCTTAAAAGAGCAGTGAAGTCTGGACTCTGCTGTTCGTGCAGCTCCAGTTTGTGTGTCGTAGTGGCAGGAAAAGTCACTTTGCTGAGCTGTATTTACCGACTGTTCAAGCTGGTCGCTGTGCCCGCAGGATAGCAGATGTTGCTGCTACCCTGAGGCCCTCCCCGTTGCCTCAGAATGGTGTTGGGGAAGGAGAAGGAAGCTGCACTGGGTCTCTGTCACCCTGTAACCTCTTTGCCTGTCTCTCTTACAGCCTTTTGCAGGGGGAGGATATCGCCTTGGGGCTACTCCAGAGGAAGAGTCTGCCTATGTGGCAGGGGAGAGGAGGCAGAGCTCTGTTCAGGATGTGAGTAGCTCTCTGTTTTGAGAAATCCCCCGGTGATATCTACTACTATAGCTAGAAAGCTTGCAAGCCAGAGAATTATAAAGCTTGACAGTAATTCAGGAGGATGGTAAACCCCACGTCTTGTGGGATTTCTGACTGGGGAAAAAATAGCAGATACTTGAGACTTGGGTAAGCAGTTATCTGGTGAACTTCTGGTTAAGAATTCGAGTGTTCCGTAGAAGCACGGGGATCTTTTCTCAGCCTCTGTAGTGTGATTATATGGATTGTGAAAAGTACTGTGCAAAGAGCACCGTACAGTAAAGCTGCTTTGTTCATTGAAGAGATGCAGAGCTAACAGCATCAGTACAAGATCCTCCTGTGCTTGGTTTGTGAGCAAATATCCTTGGTGAGAGCTTGGTTTGCTCAATGTCTAACACCAGGGGCTCTTCAGCAATATTCATCAACAAAGGGGTCTGTCACCTTCTAGGAACTGATGCATGACCAATACATAGCCAGTGCTTCAGGTTTTTTCCTCGCTGCTGAATACACCGATCAAGACGAACCTTGCTGGAATGTTTTCTGCAGCTTGAAATTCCCTGCCAGTCAGCAGCTCTTCTCTTTGTGTCCAGTTACTAAGATGTTCGGTGAGGCTGATTGTTGTTTGGGGACTGCTGCAGGTGCACGTTGTACTGAAGCTCTGGAAGAGCGGATTCAGTCTGGACAGCGGAGAACTGAGGAGCTACCAGGATCCGTCCAATGCCCAGTTTCTTGATGACATCCGCAGAGGGTACGTAGCAAGAGGGCAGAGAAAGAACAGCTGTGTTCTGAAACAGTCGTTTGTGGAATCCAGGTTGCTGAACCAATGGCGCGTTAGTCCTGAGCTTTCTTGCAAGGGCTAGATTATTAATATGTAAACTAAGGGAGGGCAGACTTGAAGATCTACTTTAAATGAGCTGGGAAGTGGCGCTGGTTTGTATGGGGCCTTGAGGTTTTGAAGTGAACAAACAGACTTTCATATTTGGGCTGAGGATTTCTGATATGAGTGTCACTCCTGGTAAGGGCCAGGGAAAAGTAACCTTTAGCTTGTGCCTGTCAGTGGGGAGCTGTGCACCTGCTTTGTTTGCTAAGCAGGAGCACAAAGTAATTCCCAAAATTCCTGTGGCTGCACTGGGTTCTGTGGCAGGTGCTGCTCCTGACTTGCTTTTTAAGGACAATTTTATCGGACACTCATTGCAGGGAAGTCCCAGCAGAGCTGCGCAGGTTAGCACGAGGCGGACAAGTGAACCTGGATATGGAGGATCACCGTGATGAGGAGTACGTGAAACCTAAAAGTGTCTTCAAAGCTTTTACTGGAGAAGGACAAAAGCTGGGCAGGTGAGAAAACAGCAGCGCTGTTTTGCTGTGTGCGTGTGAGAAAGTCCCTTCAGGTTTTTTGTGGGATGCGCCTACTGACTTGTCTTTCTGAAGAGAAGGTACTCAGTGCCTGTGGTACGAGAGGTGTTCCTCTAACAGAGAAAAAGGGGCTTGGCCACGTGTGCTCTGGGCTCTTTTAGTGGGAGGAGGCAGTTTTCAGTTTGGAACCACTACGGCTTGTCATGTAGAAGCAGGGTGTACTGGTTGTGATGCTGCTGTTCCTGTGTGGCTGTGCACAACCAAGATGTGGTGCTATGACAGATGGTGGTGGGGTGAAGGTACAGACAAGTGCTCATTGACTTGCCAGCTAGCTCTCTGACTTCTGAATTCTCATTTCCAACCTACGCTGGCATCTCTTGCTTAGGAGCCCTCATAGTTGGGTCCAGCGGGTGATAAGCTCACTGCCTGATTCCTGGCACCCTGCAGCCAGGTGAGTGGTTTGGTTTTTAACATCTCTCTTTGTGTCTTCCTGCTCTCAGCACTGCACCTCAGGTGTTGGGCACCAGCTCGCCAGCCCAGCAGGCAGAGAATGAAGCCAAAGCCAGTTCTGCCATCACTATTGATGAGTCGGAGCCCGTCACCAACATCCAAATCCGGCTCGCTGATGGTGGCCGACTGGTCCAGAAATTTAATCATAATCACAGGTACAAAGGCAGCAGGAAACACAGGTTACTAACTGGGAAGGCCTGAATGACACTGCGAACTGTGCACAGATGGAGCAGATGTTAGAATCCTGACTAGCCTGCTAAAGGGAGCTCTGGGGATCCTTCCGTATAGGTGAATAGGAATAAAATTATTGTGGGGTTTTAAGGCAGATACTCACTGTCGGAAGGATAGGATTTGCTTTCCAAATAGTGATGGATTGTAGCCAACGATGCTGTGTCTGGGAGCTTCTGTGTTAACAGCAGAACTTTTGTTGATGTCAGCTATAAGAAAAATTAAAACTATTCAAAGGGCTTTAGAATCTGTCAGATCATTAGGAGTTGGTTTTGTTATTCTGTCAGTTCATACTGGGCATTCCCCTGTACTGATTGCAGCACCGAGGCGTGCTCTTAAACAGTTTGGTTCGCTTGGACAAGTTGGCTTCCATATCCTACTGACTTGTTAGAGTTCAGTTTTAAAGTCCTTCTCACCTACCTGATCTTGGAGAATGTGGCTATTTGTCCGTACTTGTTCTTATCTCCATAAGAGAATCAAGCACGCTTCAGAAAGTTACAAAAACCTTCCTCTGGGATCAGGTGCAGGAAATAGATCCAGTGTCACTGTTGCGACTGCTCTTGGGAGCTGAAATCATCTAGGTTATGCTGCGTGTGATGAGCACAGCTGCTTATAGCGGCTAGCATGAAGCAATTTATTAATCTGTTCATCTTGAGGGGCTTGAACCCTTCAGTTTCAAAGCCGCAGAAGCTGGGCAGTGTAAAAGAACGTTTTGCTGAGGTTCTTTAACCTGTAAAACAGCTTATTTCATTAAACAGGAGCCTATAGAGAAATATCTTAATCGTAGAATTGCCCGGCTTTTCTCTATTGTTACCTGGAAAGTAAGTGCCACGAGTGCAGGGTTGCAGACTGTGGAAAGAGTGAATTTAGGCTTTTGTTCTGCAGTTCTCCGGGACGTTCAATAACGGGATTGCCCTTCTGTGTTTGATCCCTTTGCACAGGATCCGTGACATCCGGCTCTTCATAGTCGATGCCCGGCCAGCAATGGCTGCGACCAGCTTCGTCCTGATGACCACCTTCCCAAATAAAGAGCTGACTGATGAGAACCAAACCCTGAAGGAAGCCAACCTGCTCAACGCTGTCATCGTTCAGCGGTTAACATAGAGGAGCCCACCTCTCGCCACACGCCTGCTTGCAGTGCGCATGCGTCGTCTCGTCCTGTGCGCGCACCTGCGCCGTGCAAACACAGGCTCACATCTACTCATAGCTCTGGGTTCTTAGGTCTTGGTTGGACTCTTTTCTCTTTAGTTGCGTTTCCCTTTTGTTTTGTTGGTTTTTTTTTTGTTGTTGATGATCAGTGGACTTTAAAATAAATAAACGAAACGAACCCGTTTTGAAAGGAGCTGCAGCCTGTTGTGCCACACGTTCTCCCAGGAGAGTTGAGTTACCTTTGTGGGTTGCATTTCTGTGCTGTGTGGAGGGGAGGAAGGTACGGGGGGAAGGGAGCTCTCGGGGAGCAGTTTCCCTCCGTGCCAATCAGCTGCTCATCACAATCTGTTACTCTCCTCCGGGGAATGCTGCAAAGTACTCCCTTCATTTTTGCACATTAAATATGAACTCTACAGGAATGGGTGATCGTATTGTCAGGATGATGGTTACGCTGCTGTAAAAAGCATTGGGGGGGAAATATTTGTGAAACAGTTCCTGCTCAACGTAGAGAAAGCTCTGCCTGTGTGCAGGTGCAAAGGTTAGCGCTATTCCTGGCTTTTTCTGGAGAGAAAGTCCTGACTTTCCTTTCCTCAGCAGAACTCAGAGGTGTTCGCTGCAGCACCCACCTGCTCTGCCTGCACTTCCTCCAGCAGTCCAACCTGACCGCAGTTTTAATTTGCTGTATTGCATTTCTTTGAGAAATCCAACTTGCTGCTGATTTTTTTTTTATTTCAGAGAAGGCACAAAGCTGAATCAGCTTGAGGTGACTGAAAGTACAAGGCAATCAGTCTGTGTTACTGCAAAGCAAATTTTATCCTAGGATGAATTATTGTGTTGGAAACGGTTCAGGTGAAAAACTCAAGGCTGTAGCAGACTTATCTGGTAGATTTATTTCCTTTTCATCTGCTGAGGACCACATAGCTGAACACCTGGAATTTTCCAGCTTTAGTCTGCCCACTGGTTGTGTTTTGGGCTCAGGTCTCCATTTTTTAATTTTCTTTGAACAGAATCCTGCGGGTGAATTCATTGCTCTTAGACTGAGGGGCTGGTAGCTCTGGCATAGGCAGCATCACACGTGCGAGTTGCCATCTAGTGTCGTGCCACGACACTTTTCACTGATCCAAAACATGCTTACTGTCCTGGCCCCGGGCTTTGGAGCTTGAGAGCTGAGCTGAACCATAGGTATCCAGACATCATAAGGTATCCAGACATCAGCCGACTGGGAGCTGCGCTGCCACCAGCAGTATCATATGAAAGGTGCTGGCTTGCAGCCGTGCCAAGTGTTAGAGCGTGCAGTCCCTCTCCTGGCTTAGTCACCCTCGAGTCCTGTGGCTCCATCCCCTTCGTGCTCTGGACTTCCAGGTCCTCACCTTGGCGCAGCGGAGGACAAGCTGTGGGTACGTGCCGTCTGGGGGAGGGCCGGCGTGTTGGGCAGGTTCGGCACGAGGAACTCGCTTGGCTGGATGTATTCATGCAAAGCTGCAGGAGCAGGTACCAGACCTTAGCAAGGGCATTTTTATAGCAGTTTCTCAACCGAGAGTTGAATTGACTTACATTTTTCATTACCAAGTGGATATATAATGTGCGTAACAGCATATTGTAAATGGTGAAAATGATCATTAAAGCCCGCAAAATAGGAAAACGTCGTTTGGCCCTTTCTGATAACGGCTGCCATCTGTTCTGTTCCGGGTGATGTGTATGCTGACGTCTGCTCTTACTGCTTTGGGTCACCCTGCTAGCAGGCTTACCACTGCTGAGACGTCTTCGGCTAAATGGGATAAGTCTGGGCAGCGTTTCTAAAGGTCTTTTCCGAGGGGTGACCTCGGGGTTTGCCCACCTGCGTCACTTGGCGCTCTGTGTTGTGACCGCTCGGCCATCTGCGTGAACCAGCACAAGAGAATTCAGGGTGTTTCCCTCCCAGCTAAATATAGTCATAATTGCCTCGTGGCAAGACACTCACCTTTAATTGCTCGTCGTCAGAGTTGTCCTGATCCCTACGAGGGCCGTTTTGGGGACATGGGTCAATGCCTTCAAGTCCTGGCCGTGGTGCGCCCTGAGAGCCAGGAGGGAAGTGAGTACGAATCGCTTGCCCCCTGTGAACTGGTGCCATCGCAGGGCTGGGGTGGTGGCAAGCTGGCCTTTGGGGTCCTGGGTGGATGAGCTGGCCGTGTCGGCACCCCAAATGAAATGGGGGTTGGCAGGCAGGTAGCAGCTCAGGTCCCACCGAGGATTTCATCGCGCGGCTTCTGCTCCACACTGGGGAGGTTGACGGCCAGGTTTCCTCTCTCTTCTCTCTGCCAGCGGGCTAAAGCGGTAAATTCAGATGGACTGCGGGCTGTCAGCCGCTTCTCTGCTAAAAAAAGAGAATTTCATCCCCGGAGCCGGAGGGTGGCAGTGCTGCAGAGAAGCCGCTCTTCCCCAGCAGGGCTCCTGCCGAGAACCTGGCTGCCTGCGGGGTTAGGGTTAGGGGTCAGCTCCTGGGCCACCGTGAGCCTGGTGGGGATGCTGCCGCCACCGCCGCCTTCCTCTGGTTCTTGGGTTGTTTTGGTAAGGAATGAGCTGTCCTTATCTGCTGGGGAGCAGGGCTGGCTTTGTCCGGCCGCGGGGCTATCTGAAGCACGCCCCAGCGGACGCCGAAGCGGTATCAGCGACCACGATAGGGCTATCTGCTCCCAGAGAGGTCTGAGAGCCCGTGGAAATAGCAGGAAGTATCATGCACGAAACAGGAGCGTGTTTCAGTACTAAATAAGCTCTAAAGGAAAAAGACAGCTGGGCTTCGCGATGGGGAAGAGATGCAAGAAGGGGAAAGAAAGGGGATGGTGGAACAGGACGCCCTGGTTTTGTGAGGAAGGGCGAGAGCGGGGTCAGTCGTCACCTGTACCTGCTCCAGGAAGGTGAATGCTCACTTCTCACACTCCTGTACTTCGTCGTTACTGATGAAGAGATGGTTTTACTTTCTCTTTAGTAAAAATCTCCTTCATAACCTTTATTTTATTTTAACAGAGTCATCGGCTGAGATTTGGCTCTTCTAAAACTGACCTTTGCGCCTGCGAAGAAGTGATTTTTTTCTCCTTTGCACCAAGAATTTTTTCACTTTGGGATTTTTTTCTCTAATTATTCCCTCCACGAGGGAGTTTTGCCTGTCTCCCTGGTCTTTCACACACACAAAGCAGAGCTCTGTGTCTCATGAAAAATTTCAATTTCTGTGTAAGAGGCAGCTCAGTTTTATAATTGTGCTGTCCTGACTGCGGCTGATGCCTTTCCCCGTCCCTGTGGCTTTTGCAGAGTGCTGCTCTGGAACAGTTTTCCCTTCCTCAGCCTGGTAGCTGTAGGATTTCCCTGCTGTTTTTTTTCCTTCGTCCCCAGCTCATTGTTTCCTCCTCTTCCTTTTCACGTCTGTGTTGCTAAGATTTAGTTCCTGTGTTTCCTGATAGCGTTTCCTCTCCGAAGCCAGCTTTGCACAATTTCCTGGGAACGCCGCCTGCCCTCTGTAGCCCTGCTGCTGCTGTCGGACGTTTCCTGGTCCGTGTTTCCTGCGTGGTCAGCGGCCCGCCTGCCTCGGAGCTTCTGTCCCGGCGCCTCTGGCTCAGCACCGGTCAGAGATCTTGGCGGAGCTGCACCCGCTTCTAGGTAGAGCTGTGCCTTCGGATGCTTTTTGGGTAAAAACACGAACATCCCGGCTCTGCCACTTGTTTTGGCACAAACCAGCTGGCTCAGCTGGCAGGTAAAAGGGAGCAGCAACGAGATGGGGAGCAAGAAATCCCCGTGGGGGCACCTGCGGCTGGAAGAGGATGGCTGTACATTTTGGCCTATTTTTGCTGCTGCTGGTGGTCATTATAATCAGTTATTCTTCATTGAAGCTTTGCTCCCCGTTGCTGGACAGCACGGAATGCTTCCAGGAGGAGGGAGTGACCTCGATGCGATGCCCTGTTCCTTCTGAAAGCAGCACTGCTCCGCACGTCCTCTGTCGTCAAGAAAAACGACCTGGCGGTGACGTTTCTTTTGCCTCTGTACTTACAGTGGAACGCTGGCTTGGGGGATCGGTGTCACTGTCACACAAAACAAAACACACATGGCTTTCTTCAAAGCTCGCCACCACAGGGGGAGGCTGAGATGCCTCCTAGGGCAGGAGCTGGTGTTCCAGTTCGCTGCTCCAGGCAGGCCTGTGCCCAGAACTGCTTTGGGGAGCAGGATAGCAGCCTCTGAACGGTCTCATTTCTGTGCCTGAACCAGAACATTGACGGATGGAGGCCGGTAATTTTAAGCGACAGGTCTAATGAGGCAGCGAGGTTATTTTCCTTACCAGGCCGTGGGCTCCCACCGGTGCTCGTACCGTAAGCACCTGGCATCATCCAAGCAGGCGCTGCCAGCCGTGCCCGTGGTTCCCTGCCATCCCAGCCATGTCCCCAGAGGACAAGGACAGCCCTTCGGCTCCTCTCGTGCTTGGAGCCTCACTCCAGGCTTCTCAGAGCCACGCACTTCCTACCCATCCTGCAGGCACAGCGGCAATTAACGCATGTGTGTGCTCTCGGGGGGACGAGCCGAATGGTGCGGAGCGCGGTGCTCTTGTTAAAGAGGCGAGGCCGTCCTGCCAGCTTTGGGTCTTTTTTGGGCAGTTTCAGTTCGCTTCAGGAAGGAGAAAAGCCTGAGGTTAGCTGGCTTTAGCTGAGGGTTCAGCTGCAGCTCCTGATCTTGCTCCGGTAACTCAGGTGTGCGCTGCGCCGCGGGGCAAAACGGCTCCGGGAGCGTCTCGTTGTGGGGTGCCCGGCTGGGGGCTTCTGTGCCCACGGGGCTCCTGTCGCCGTGCCAGCCACGGGAGGAAGCAAACACGAGCTGCACAAAGCAAGGGAGCTGCCTTGGGGTGGTCGGGTTGGCAGCAGGAGCCCACGGAGCTGAGTGGAACCAGGAGGGGAGAACCCTCCTCAGCACCTACCGGTGGCTTTCCAAATGAATCCCACATTTCCCAATTACGCACTGATGCTAATTGTGCAATAGGCCCACGTCTTTGGCAGCTGAACAGCTCCTGTGTCAAGCTCCTCTCATTTTACTGACTTATCCTTTTTTTTTTTCTGACTTATTTACCGCATTCCTAAATACTTACCTTACTCGCCGTTCTGTCTTGTCTGCGCTGAGCCTGCCTCGCAGCGCAGGGAGCTCCTGAATAGGTTCCAGATGGAGCTGGCTTCAGCCTTTTTTTTTTTTCCAATGGGGCTGCCTTGGCTGAGCAGCCCCTTCCAGGTCATGGCACCCTGCGAAAAGCTGTTGAACCAGCACGGCTTGGCTTGGGGTTGTCTGAATCACGCGTTCCTGGGCCCTGGGCTGCCGTCAGAGATAAGATCTCATGCTCCTGCAGCGGGGAACAGGGTTCCGGGGAAGGGACCTTTCCCTGGCAGCGAGTAACTTGCAGCACAACCCCCTTCCTTCGGCCGCAGAGCTCTGGCTTCTCTCGGCACAAGGCTCGGAGTTTTTGTGCAAGGCATAAAGTGCGCGGCTGCAGCACGGCTGAGATCTCTCCCTACTCCTTCAAAGCCTATTCCTAAGCAAAAGATCGGTGTGGAGGGGGAAAAGGCGCCGTCCTTTTGCTCCAGGACCCTTGGTGTGCACGGAGAGCTCGCTGGGTCAGGTTTGGGGCTTTGTTGGGGAGCTTACCGCCTGCAGCAGCTGTTAACAGCCGGGGAGGTGGGTGCTGCGCTCTGAAATCTGTCTCTCTGGCACAAAGCTGAGCCATGCAGCGGCAGGATGAGAGCTCCCCGTGCCGCACCGGCGATCAGGATGTGCTGTCTAGACGAGACGGGTAACGCTGTCTTGCACAAGGCACCGAGCAACAGGAAAAAGGGCTTTGGGAGGATCCGAGCAGAGCAAAAATAAAGCTTTCCTGTGTCGGGGAGAATTGTGCTCTGAAACAGCCAGGGAGCAATAGGCACAGCTACTCTGGCTCGGTCCGCTGCTGGCTTTCTGGTGCGTACGCAGAAAATGCAGCTATTTGCACCTGGGGAGTAAATGAGTGCCGAAGAGCCAGAGGATTAAGTGCCGAGTACAACTGCAAAAGGTGCCTCGTCTCTGCCCAAATGTAGGTTTGCGTACTGAGCGGGTACAAAATGGCCTAGAAAAAAAAAAAATAATGTATTAAAACCCAGGCTTTTATGTTTCCTTCTGAGTTCCCCCTTTCCTCTCGGGTGGGTAGAGATGTATTTTGCTTTCTTATGGAGATGTGTGCGCAGATATGCTGGTGGGAGACAGCGATTTGGCTCCCACGGTGCTGGCTGCGGTCCAACGCCAGCGATATTTGTTATCGGAGATGTCAGTGAAATAGCAGCGAAAAGAGATGCCGCTGACTCAGTCGTGCTGCGGCTTATTAACCAAGTTCTGACTCAGCCTGCAAAATTTGGGTGTTTTTTTTTTTTTTAGATTAACCCCTGCTGGACAAGGCAAGGCAGAGCTGGAGATGATGCTTTTTAATTTTATTTATTTATTTTTAACAGCGCGTTGATGAGCCTTGCAGAAGGGGTGCTTGCGTTCCCCTTGGGAAGGGCTCTTGGTGCCCTGGGCAGGAGCGGGGAGAGGATCCTGCGACCGATCCGGAGCAGCGTTTGTAAAGAGCTGAGTGCTGCGAGCGGGCGGCCGAGCACAAAGCTAGGGGGTGGTGGGACCCCCCCCCACCCCAGTCCTGCCCACCTCCTCGAGCTGATTTCTGCCTTCTCCTGCCGAGAGCTCGCGGCCGTGCCGGGCTGTGTGCTGTGAGCGCTCCCACGCAGCCCCCGGGCTCCTGCCGCTCCTAATGCCGGGGTAATTTTTGGCTGTGGCACCGAGACTGCTGGGCCCCACTGCTGGGCTGCGAAGGGTCTGTGAAAGGTGCCGAAGAAAAGCAAATTTCTCCTCGCCGGGCTCTAATTATGCCGTGTGGGGTCTGTGCTGCCGTGGGAGATCTCTCAGGAGCTCAGACTGAAAGAGGCTGGTAATTACTGAGCTCACTTGGTAGAGAAAGGAAAAACGCGTCCCACGCCTCCTGCTCTGCGGCGTTGTCCTGGGCCAGGGCAGTGCCAACGTCTTGCCCACGTTAAGGAGAGGGCAAAGAGAGGGGATGAGGGTTGTACAGCCCCGGATAAGAAACCAGAGCTGGGCTCCTGCTTTTGCTGGAGACCCCAGGGGAGAGGAGCTTTGCTGGGGATCAGCCTGGGGCGAGAACCTCCCTGGTCCTGCTTTCCTTGCCCGTGCTGGGCTTTGCGCTCTGGTGCTTGCTGCTGCTGTGGCTGGAGCAGCTCCCGGGATGGATTGGAGCTTGGGCAAGCGCCTCTTCCTCCGTACCCCCAGCTCTCGGTGTGGCAGCAGCCCTGGGACAGGGAGAAGGTGCCAGACCCCGTCTGACAGTTGAAGAGCACCACGTTTCTCCATGTGCCTGCAGGAAGCCTGGGAGCTCCCATCCCGCCGCCGCGTGGGCAGGCTCCGGCCACGCTCCTCCCTCGGTGCCTCTCGCTTCTCCTCCATCGGCCCGCCCGGGGGCCTCTCAGAGGGCCATTGCCAAACCTCCACCTCGCTCTGATCGGTGCCTGCGGTGCGCTCCTCGCCGCCTTCTTCCTCTCCCCGCGCGAGGAAGCCTCTGCGCCGCCGCGAAGGACGCGGTCATGCCTCACAGCGCTCGCGGGGATGCTGAGGTCCAGGAGGGATCAAAGCCGCAGGGGAGAGCGTCCCACGGCGAGGTAGGAGCAGTGGCCTTGGGGTGCCGCGGCCTCACGCGTGGGAACACATCTCACACGTGCAGGCCAACCCTCGCGAGGGCAGGCACCCGCACGGCGTGAGCAGCCGCGGGCTGCGGGGGTGTTTCGGAGCGTTTTGTGACTCAAGGTGGGGAAGGTGTTGTTAGAGCAAGGCTCTGCCTGGCACCGCCGCCGCTGGCTTTCAAGAGAAAGGGGCAGAGACTCGCGGGGCGCCCTCCTACCCGTGGAGAGCGTCAAGGGAACAAAAGCCGCCGCGGATACGGAGAGAAATGCCTCTGTGGTTTTAGACGCTGAGCTGCTGCGGAAATGGTGTGGTGTAGGAGCAAGTGCTGCTCGGACGTGGTGCAAGCCTCGCGCTGCAGCCGGCCCCACGGGGTGAGGCTGGAGCCTGGCGATGTGGGCATGGAATGGGGTCCACAGGGGCCAGCGGGTGCAAGAAGGGGCCGGTACCCCCGGCAGGCACAGCGGTGTTGGTGCTTTTTCCGTGCATGGACTGCAGTGGAGATGCTAGTAATTGTTGCACAAGGGGAAGGCACTCAGGGCCTCCTGGAACGCTGCTCCTGGGGTCTAGGATGTGTTTCTGAGGGCTGCCCCCGAGCACCGCTGCGTGGAGCTCCGTTGCCCCATGGGGACAGCGGTCGGCACACTGCTGTCAGCATCGCAGCGAGCCCGCGTGGGCTGGGGAGCTGCAGCTGCCCTCTCACCCCACGGGGACCGAGGGCACGTGGGAACGAAGCGATCCCTGGCTTCATTCCCCGCTGACCCTGCCTCCTCCAGCTGCCTCCGAGCCAAGCTCTCATCCCTTGTCACGCTCTGCTCTTCTGCTGAGCTCCTCCTTTTATAGCCAGGACGAGGCCAGCATCTCCCTGACAGCACTGGAGCTGCTCGGTGCCTTGGGAAAGCCCCAAACGTGTTGCCAGCCGGGGACCCAAGGCCTTGATGAGCCTGCTCACCCCAAGACAGCCTGCGGTGAGGCGAAGGTTGGCTCAGGCGCCTTCGCTGCAGCCTAGTGCTGCTCCCCTGGGCACAACGGGACGGCCCACGGGACGCCAACCACATCCAAATCAAATAGAGGCTTTGCCATCCGCCCTTTTGCCGCACACTGAAACGTTCCCAGCCCTTCCCCTGCTGACCCATGGGGATCCCCGGATCCTGGTCTCTGCGTGGATGAAGTTCAACTCTTTTGAGCCGTCTCGGTTGCAGGAGGAGCCAGGCCTGCCGCTGTGCAGGAAGCTCTGCTATGCCGTCGGGGGCATCCCCTACCAGATGACAGGCAACGTCCTGGGGTTTTTCCTCCAGATCTTCCTGCTGGACGTCGTGCAGGTGAGCGCCGCGTGCGGTGGGGTTGTCTGCGACGGGGCTTAGCATGAACCCGGCAGGCTGGCGCAAGGGTAGAGTCCGGTAGGTGTCCAAAGCCCTTGGAAACGCTCGTCAGAATTAGGCATTCAAATTGAATCACGGTTTCTTGATGCAAGTACCGTCGGTGGGCACGCGGGAGGTGTTTCCAGGCCATTTCAGTGCTTGAAGTGGTCTCCAGGGGATGCTGGCTGCTCGCAGCTTTCCACCAGGACTTCTTTCTCTTTTGCTCCGCGCCGTCTCCCCTCCAGCTGGAGCCATTCCACGCCTCTCTGATCCTTTTCCTCGGAAGAGCCTGGGACGCGGTGACTGACCCTGCTGTTGGCTTCCTGGTCAGCAAGAGCCCCAGGAGAAAATACGGCAAACTGATCCCATGGTGAGCATCCACGCCGCACCTCAGGGGGGATTTAGGGCTCCAAATCCTCCCAAGGAGGCAGCTGGGATGCTGCTCGGAGAGTTTAACGTGGTTGTGGCTTAGGAGAACGACAGAAGCCGAACGTCCCCAGGCACTGGAAGCCGGGGACGAGGCCGCAGCTTGTGCAATGGGAAGTGTGCCCGCTTATCCGGAGGCACATCTGACCAGCTCTGCTTCCTCCCCAGGATTGCGTGCTCCATGCCGTTCGGGGTGCTGTGCTACTGCATGATGTGGTCCACCCTCGTGGACGGCGCCCCCGTCTCCCTGAAATTCCTGTGGTACCTGTTCACGTACAACCTCTTCCAGATTTGCATGACTGTAAGGAACACGGCTCCTTCCTGGGGCTGTCGTACACATCGTCCTCTGCCGCAGGGAGCGGGGCACGGTCAGCTGGGGCGTCCCGGCCACAGCCTCTGCTGCGAGGGATCTGGAGCTGGGTATGGGACAGCATTAGCTGGGGAGATGGAGCAGTGAATTTTAATGCTATGGCTTCAGCTGGGCTGCCTGTGTATGGTGAGACAAACCTCTCCGTCGCTGCTTTGGTGGGAAAGCAAATCACAGGAGAAGAGGGTGAAAAGCCACCCGAGAGCAGGGGACGGGGCGGGTTGTGATGTGGAGCGGGGAAGCAGCAGCCGGAGCTGAGTGCACGGTGCTCTCCCCAGTGCTACCACGTGCCCTACTCTTCCCTGACAATGTTCCTGGGAGGAACCCAGAGAGACCGAGACTCGGCCACTGCCTACAGTAAGTGTCTGTGTCCCTGCAACCCGGGCTGCTGGCACTCCTGGGAGACCCTACCAGGAGCAGAGGGGAAGGGGTTCTGGCTTTGAACAAGCTACAAAGTAGCTGGGGTGAGCCAGGATGTGATGAGACCAGCGTGGTCTTCTGCAAAGGATTCACCTGCAGAAGCCTTTCCTAGGTGTGTGTCATCCCCAGGACCCAGACGTATCGATTCATTATAAATCATAATAATGCTGGAGCCAAGGGGGGGGGGGAAATCAGAGCGGGTAGAAACAGCAGGTCTCTTCTCCTCCTGGGACAGCTGTGGATGTTGGTGCCTCCAGTTCCATCCCCCGAGCTGGTCTGTGGTCCTGAGGGCTGTGCTGAGCAGCCAGGCCGTGGGGCTGAGCTTCCTCTCCTGGCCGCCCGGCAGGAATGGGGATGGAGGTGTTCAGCACGCTGCTCGGCTCGGGAATCCAGGGGCAGATGGTGGGCGCTTACCACGGCCGCATGACGCACGGCTGCTTGGTTGGGAACGGGACCCTGCCCAACGGCAGCTCCCCCAGCCTCGTGGGCTCGCTGGAGGGCACGGTAAGGACGGTCCCGACGCGGGGCAGGAGCCGTTGCGGTACCCGCGGTGCCACCGCGCTGCCTCTCGCTTTCCAGCGCAGAGCCTACGTGTCTGCCTCCCTGGTCCTGGGCTCCATCTACTGCCTCTCCTGTCTGATTCTGGTCTTCGGGGTCAGGGAGCAGCCGGGTAAGTCCATGCGGGTGCAGCTGGGTGGTGAGGGTGGCTCGCGGAGGTTCTGGGTCCCTCGGGGTGCAGCCTGCAGAGAAGCAAAACCCTGCATGCAGCTGAGACCTCTGCTTCATCTCCGCGCCGAGATGTCAGACTCAGCTCCTCGCCCAGCTGAGCTGCACCCAGACACGGCGGCACGGTGCCCCTGTGCCTCCCATCCCCGTCTGTGTCCCGGCAGCCCCGGTGTGACCCCGCTGTCTCTCCCCCAGGGCCCCTCAGCCCCCTGGGGAAGGCTGGGCTGCCCTTCACGAGCTGCCTGAGGACAATCGTGGGACACAAGCCCTACACCCAGCTGCTCTGTGGCTTCCTCTTCACGTCCCTGGCCTTCCAGGTGCGAGAGCTGCCTCGGCAGGAGGAGAGCTCGGGGGTGAGATGTCCGCGCACGCTATCACGGCAGCGAACTCGGGACCCTACGAATGTCCCCGTGTCGCCTTCCCAGGTCATGCAGGGGATTTTTGCTTTCTTCTGTACTCACGCCGCGGGGCTGGCCGGGAAGTTCCAGCATTTGGTGCTCATCATGCTGGTAAGCGGGCACCAGCCCTTCCTGCTGGGGGGCCCCACAGCCCTCGGCACCGCTGCTCCTGCCCATCCGTGAGGATGTCCCCGGGGCAGAGACCGGTGGTCCTGGGGGACTTGCTGAGCCTCCCCTTTGGTTCCTCCTCAGGTCACAGCTTCCCTCTCCATCCCTTTCTGGCAGTGGTTTCTGGGGAGATTTGGGAAGAAAACGGCAGTGACGTTGGGCCTGGCGGTGAGTTTGCCGCCGGTTGTGGCTGTGGATTGAGGAGCCGTGCCCTGGCTGCTCGTGCTGCCCATGGGGGGGGACATAAAGTGGCCCAAATGCATCCACCTCTGCACAGGGCGCAGGCCAGCAGCTGGCTGCAGCTCTGCCTTTCCTCATCACCACGTGCAGGGAGGCTGAGGGACCGTCCCTGGGACAGTGGGGATTTTATGTGTGTAATCGCCCAACCGAGAGCTCAGGCTCTGAGCTGTGGGTCTGGTGAGCAGCGTGAGCTCGGGTGCAGTCCCGATGGATACTGTGTGCACCCAAAGAGCAGCCCAGGACCTGTTTCCAGGACCCTGCATACTTGCCACAAGCGATGTGAGCCCTGTGGGGTGATGCAGGGCACGGGAGCTGCACACCAGGCACAGCAGTGACTGGGAGGCATCCTGCTCATCGGGCACATCCCAGCTGCCGCCTGGCTCTGCACGCCAGCAAGAAATCCCATTTGGCTTTTTTCACAACATTAGGTGCCCTCTCAGACCCTCCTGTACCCACGAGGAAGGCTTTGCTGCCTCTCGCAGCCTTCCCGGGGCCTTCAGCAGCTCCCACCCCAAAATGCGTGGGGCTGGGGCAGCGTGGCTCGAGGTTCAGCAGGGCCATGAGCGGCAGAAAGCGCCCACGTGCTTTTGTTTCTCCTCTTCCTCTCGCTTCCCCAGCTGATCATCCCGGCCCTGGTGGCCATCACCCAGGTGAGCCACAACTTCCCGGCCTTCGTCCTGCTGATGGTGGTGGCAGGCTGCAGCACCGCCGTGCTCTACCTCCTGCCCTGGTGAGCGGGGGCACCTCCGGGCTCGGCTGGGGGGCTGTTGGGAATCAGCTGCTGGTTTCCAGAGTGGCTTCTGCAAGGGATTCCCCTCTGTGCTGCCTGGAGAGCTCTGGGAGAGGTGGTGGCCGGGCTCAGGCAGTGCCATGGGTTTCACCATGTCCACGGGGCTGTCTGCACCCAGGTCCATGCTGCCCGACGCCGTGGATGACTTCATGCTGAGGAACCCCAGCTGCCTCAACCTGGAGGCTCTCTTCTACTCCTTCTACGTCTTCT
This sequence comes from Nettapus auritus, assembly GCA_011076525.1. Classification (NCBI taxonomy): domain Eukaryota; kingdom Metazoa; phylum Chordata; class Aves; order Anseriformes; family Anatidae; genus Nettapus; species Nettapus auritus. The sequence goes on from CM021784.1 coordinate 14,738,071, forward strand.
TCAACAAGTTTGCAGGCGGCCTTGCCGTGGGGATATCGACGCTGGGTTTATAGTAAGCCCCCACCGAGCACAACCTCCCCCCGGTTCTGTCAGCCCAGCACAATTTTCTGGAGTATCCAAGAGGAGATGCTAGAATGAATTGCAGGGGTACCCAAATTTGCCTTTCCAGCGTAAGAAAGGAGCAGAAAGGAGATGGAATTTCCCCAAACTGGCCCTCCAACACAGCCTCGGAGGTGCCCGCTTGCCTTTGTGCAGGGGCCTGGTGGGGAAGGAAAAATTCATTTAGTTTTGCAGGTTACCGCGCCGGAGACTGCACGTCCAACCCCTCCGTCACCCTTGCCCTGAAGCTTCTCATGGCCCCGGTCCCGATCATGCTGCTGCTCATTGCCATAACCATCTTCTGCCTCTATCCCATCAACGAGGAGCGGAGGAAGCAGATGAGGACGGAGCTGGAGGCGATGAGGTAAATTCGAGCTCCCTGAAGGAGCCGGGGCGTTAGGCTGGGCGCCTGCGTCGGTCCCAGCCCCACAGAAGATGGGTGCAGAGGAGGACTGCGTGTGTCCAGCCCTCCGGGGGTGCCTTCCCAAGGGTTTTAGGGTTATTTCGGGGGCTGCTGCCAGGTTTCACGAGCGCTCGTGTTGCTTTTAACAGGCGTCAGGCGCGGCAGGGCAGCTCCGAGCACCACCAGGGCTGAATCGGGTGAGTTCACCGGGACGGATGTGGGTTTGCTGTGCTGTCAGGATGCGCTGGTGTCAGGGACAGCCGTCGTTTCCTGTTGTTTCCCATTTCCATGTCCCAAAGGCCCGGCTGGCAGGGGTCCTGCCGCAGCCCCAGCCCTGCCACTGTGAGTGCTCCGGTGCTCGGCTTTGCCGGTCGTCCTGCAGATCCCAACAGATCTGGGCAAAATCCATGCTCTGATCCGTGCTCTCTTTCTGCTGTGCAGGGGAGAAGGGGCCCCCGCCAGCCTCACCGCGATGCTCAAATGCACTGCAGTGAGGAGGTGGCACCTGAACACGTGGGATGCACAAAAGGGGGGTTGTTTTTGAGGAAAAGTCGATTTTTAGGGAAAATTCTACCCGGATAGCGCGTCTCTTTGTGCTTAGGCTGCCCTTTTAGGGGGAAAGGTTTACAATTACTTTGAACGTGGCTGAAGTTCAAGCCAGGAGTATAAAGCTTGTGCAGAAGCGATGATACCGGGCGGAAGGCAGCCGTGCCTGCCCGAGCCTCGATAGCTGAGTCACCGCTGGGAAACGCGGAGCTGCTGGGTGCGGGAGGCTGCAGCAGTGGGCTGCGAAGCCTCGGGTCTGGCAGCTTTGGGGGTCTCCTGGCAGCTTGTCCCCCCTTGTGCCACGCCGGGAGGTTATGGGAGAAGTGTCGGATGTCAGGAGCAGCTGAGTGGCTTTTAAATCACAGCCCACAGCCACGTCTCCTCCATCAGCATCTTCTGAGCGCTTCTCGGCACCCCCACATCTCTCCTGGCAACGGTGAGGGGGCAGCAGGGGGAGAGCAGGATCGGTCCTCCCGCTGCCAGCACCAGAGCTCAGCATCGCGCCGGGGCAGCGGGAGAGGCCGGTTATTTTTAGGGCTAGAGCTGTGCCTGACCGCTGGTTGACCTTGCAGCTCTCCGGTCCGGTGCACACTGGCAGGATCTGAGCAAATTACTCCCCAGTTGGGCGCTGAATTAATTTGAAGCCTCGAGCCTCGCGGCACAGCTTCGCCACGGGTGGGGGAGATCGTGTTTTAGACATGCGTCAGGGCAACCGCAGGATCATCGCAACAGTCCAGATTCGGAGTAATTTCTCAGAAGCACAAAGTACTTCCTTTTTTTTTTTTTTTTTTTTCCTTTTACTTTTGTTTTGTTGTGTTTTTTAGAGTGTGAAGGATGTTTCTTGCGAGTGCCCGAGTCCACGGCCGGGCGCTGGAATGTGCTGCCCTCTGCCACCACGTTGCTTTCCAGCCTTGCTGCCTGCAGATTTACGAACGAGCCAGAGCCTTTGAACAAGGCAACACTCCGCTTGCTGGGGTTTTAAAGTCCCGCAGCAGGCACGAATTACGTTCGAAGGCACACGTTCCTTGGGCCAGAGGTGTGGGCTGATCGGGGCTCCCACTCCACAGCGCGTGCCGGCAGCGGGCTCCAGGCTCCTGCAGCGTGGGACCCAACACGGTGCAGAGCTGGAGCAGCCTCTGTAGTGCCCGTTGTCCGGGGAGGTACTTCTATACACCAAAAAAAGTCTCGTTTATTTTTTAGGCTATTAAATCTGAGCAATCACGCTTTTCCCTCCTGGTCTTTATTCCTCCGTGTGTTCTGCCAGCAGCTGATCCAAAGGGCAGGGAGAGCTTAGAGCAGAATTTATTTATTTTGGGGGGCTGTTGTGCTTTTCCCCAAAGTTTGAACACCAGAACCTGACCTGAGCCTTCCCTTGCTCCGGACCAGCTGGGCCCTGAGCAGCAAGGGCAGGTCGGACCCAGGGGATGCGGTCTGCCCCTTCTCCTCCTCGTTTATTTTCTTCCACCCTCGTTTATTTTCTGCCCTGCTGCTGGGGGTGTTCAAGGAAAGTCACAGACCACAGGCAGGAGCTGCACCTTATGCGTTTAATGTGAAATAATAATGCTACAGCTTAAAGCAGGGATAAAAACACACATGCACACACTATTTGGTATTTCAGTATTTATAAGACACAGGCAAGGAATAGAAGCAATTAAAACCTGCTTCATCCCATTATCCAAGTGTGTCCTCGTGTCCCATTTTCACGCACTTGCAGAAAATCTTGGGTTTTTATTCGTCTCCTGCCTGTCCTTGGCACTTCTGTTCCCTTGGGGCCGCTCGAAGTAAGAAATGAGGCCGCTCTGAGGCAAAACCTGTGCTTGGACAGATTAGTTTTATGAGCAAAAAATACATATATATAATAGCAAGTGTTTTTTTTTTCCCGTTAGAAAGCCCCTTTGAATTGCCCAAACCCGCATTTTTAACGTGGAATTGCCCCAAACCCGCATTTTTAACGTGGAAT
>CM021784.1:14741088-14767308 GCA_011076525.1 Nettapus auritus
GTGGAATTGCCCCAAACCCGCATTTTTAACGTGGAATTGCCCAAACCCACGCATTTGCTGCTGACCCCGGGGGCAGCCAAAGCCCCGAGGGACCGCAGCAGGGCGCAGAGGGGAGACGAACGAGGAACGGGGAGGACACCGGGACGCTGTGGGGGGGACACCGGGGGGGCTGCACCGAGCCCCGGGGCCGGTTCCGTGCGGGGGTCCCCGGGGGAAGGAGGCCGCGGCCGGGCCCTGGCCGCTGCCCTCGGTTTCCCCGGCAACCGCGCCAAGATGGCGGCCGGGGCCGGGCAGGAAGAAGGGGGGGGGGGGAAGCGGGCAAGAGGGGGGGGGGGGGGGGGGGGGGGCGGGCGGGCTCCATGGCGGCGGCGGCGGCGGCTGCGCAGGCGGGGCCCCTCCTCCCTCGGGCTGCGGCGACACCGACCGGCACCGGCGGCACCGACCGGCACCGGCATGGGTGTGCACGTGGAGACCATCGCCCCCGGCGACGGTGAGCCCCGCGCTTTATGTCGTTATTTTTCCCTTTTTTTTCTATCCCCGCTCGGCCCGGTGCTGGTGCCGGTACCGGGCCCGGTACCGGGGTGCTGACGGTGCTGTCTCCCCGTAGGGCGGACGTTCCCGAAGCGCGGCCAGACCTGCGTGGTGCATTACACGGGTGAGTGCCCCCGGGGCTGCGGGGTGGGGGCTGCCCCGCCGCCGGTACCGGGAGGAAAGGGGGGGGGGGGGTGTCGTGAGTCGTGTCGGCCCCGCGACAAAGAGTCGCGATACGGGAGAACGGCCCCCCCACCGGGATCTGCCCCCCTCTCAGCCCCCCCATACCGCCCCGGGCCTGTGTGGGGGGCCGGGGGGGGCCGCGGCGCTCCCCGAGGGGGGGGGGGGGGGGGGGGGGGGGGGCCTGGGGCGGCCCCGTGTGGGGCCCGGTGGGGGCGAGGGGCGGCCCCCGGTGTGTTGGGGGGTCCCAGGGGGCCCCTGGTTGGCTTCAGGGCCGGGGGGTGCCCGGTTGCCCCTGTGGGAGCTGCTTTGAGCGTGGGGGCGGCCTCCCCGTGGCACCGTGGGGGTCCTGGGGCTGGAGACCCCCCTTGGGGGCTGTGAGGGGTCGGGCTGAGACCCCAAGTGCTCGGTGCCCCCTTGGGACCCTCCTGATACCGGGGGGGGGTCCCTGGGTAGCAGGGGAGCAGTGGCATGCCCGTGTCCCCCTCCCCAATATTGCCCCCGGTGCCCCTGGGGGTACAACCGGGGACCCCCGGCCCAGCCCGGGCTGGTTTTGGGGTGGGGGCGCGATGGTCCCCGGGTGTCCCCAGCTCTGCAGGACCCCCCCGAGGGTTCTCCCACAGGGTTTTTGGCGGAGGGCAGCCCCGTAGCCGAGGTGGGTGACGTTACGCACACCGCACATCGACGGTTTCCACCGGACCTCGCCAGCAAAGCGACGTCGTCAGCCTGAAAAACGCCTCGCAGAGGGGGCTCGCCTCTCCAGCGGGGGTCTCGCCTCTCCGTCGGCAGCTCCGGCTCTCAACATAACGGCTGCCGAGCTCCAGGATGAAAAGGGGTCGGCCCATCTGTCTCTGCTAATTACAGCCGCCTGCCCCCCCCGTGCTTGCAGCTCCCCCGGCAGCGTGGAGCCGCTGTGCCCCGCAAGAGGAGGACGAGGGTGCCGGGTTCTGCACAGCAGAGCCCTGGAGAGGGGCAGGAGGGCTTTGCAAGCCCCCGAAGCTCCCGCAGGGCTGTCTGAGCTCTCGGTGCAGCCCATCTGCTTCTTCTCCTTCTCCCCCACCCCGTCGTCGCTTTAATTCCCTGGTCGGGAGGAGAGGAAGCAGCTCGGTCTCTCCCGGCCGCCTCCTCTGCCGGCAGCCCCGTTTCCTCTGCCGGTGGAAGAACAAAGGGACGCTGGCAGGCAGTCAAGTGGCTCTTGGTGGGCCAGCCCTGCCGCCTGCCAGCCCTCGCGGCTCCCAGCACCGGCTCCTCTCCTTCCAGCCCCCTGCGGCGTTGCGGGAGCACGGCCGCTGTCCCCGGCTCCTTCCCCTCGCCCCGGTGGGTCGCTGGGGCTGGGTTCCCAGCCCTGCATCCCGTCTGGATGGAGAGCTGTGCGGGGACCTGCCTGCTGCCAGACCCTTCCCAGCAGCACAAGTGATAAGCTGGGAGTGGTTCTCCGATTTATTTTTCTATTCTTATTTTTTATCGTTGTCTCCTTTTGGCCTTTTTGCCCCTGACAGCTCCCTGACCCACCCACCTGGGCAAGCAGCCGAAATCGAAAGCCCCCCGTCCAAGTGTGGTGCCCTCGGGCCACCATGCCCTGCTTTCGCTGGATGCTCCCTGCATCCCAGAGAGAGCAGAGAAGGGAATTTAGCTTTCCGTAAATACGGGAAATGGTTGATTTCCCCAGCCCTGTGGCTCGCTATGACATTTATCGAGCCTGGGGCAGCCGCAGAGGCACAGCGTGTTGGGTGCTGTGCTCGGGGGCCTCACGAAGAGCCCCCGGCTCTGTGCAGAAACCCAGGAGCATTCAGCACAGCGAGCCCTGATGGGCGTGCAGCGCCTCCGCTCTCCCTGAGCCCTGTTGAGTTATAGATTTGCAGTCACTTGATTAAAATCCATTTTGGAAAAAAAAAAGCCGGGGAGCTGAGGGAGGGGGATTACGGGGAGCCAGCTCGTTTGGCCGTCCCCGCTGCGGGAGGTGCCGGCTCGCTGTGGGTCTGTCCGAGGCACGAGCAAACCGCGGCATCTGCTCTTCTCTCGCTGTGGCTGGCGTTTTGGTGCGTCCTGTCCCGAGCACGGTGTGCTGGGTGTTAGATTTCCCAGCCCACAGCAGAACTGGGGCATCAGGCCGAGCTGCTGCTGGGTGAGCAGGGGCCCAGCACCCCGGGTGCTGTTCCTGCCGTCCAGAGCAGCCTTTGCTCCCCAGGTGCTTCGTGTCCGCTTGCTTGATTCAGAAGCAGGTGCTTGGCCGCTGTCTCCTCGCCCCAGAGCCCAGGTTTCCTGCCCTACAGCAGCTCGTCTGCAGCGGTGAGAGCAGCCATTTCACCGTGGGGCTGTGAGGGATGGACAGACGGACGGCCCCGCACAAGGAGGACGATGCTTGGGGAAGGAGGTGGAGAGCACAGCGTCCTGGCTGCCGGCTCAGGAGACGCCGACCCCTCGTGCTGCGATTGTCCCAGCGGCAGCAGAGGCGTGGGGGGGGGATCCGAGGCAGCTGAACCTTGTCCCCTTCCTCAGACCCCAGGTCAGGGAGGGAGAAAAGCTTCTCCAGCACCGCTGGGCTGAGGGCAGGGGGGATTTGGGAGGTCCCCGTGGGGTGGGCAGCGGGGAGCCGGCTTTGACTCTCGGTCGGAGCGGAGCCCGCAGGGGCACAGAGGAGCGGAGGAGCTGCTGGGGAGCTGGCGCAGCGGGGTTTTGAAAGAGCCTTTGATGTGAGATCTGCTGCGGAAGGCTGTTAGGGAAACTAAATCAAGGGTGAAGTCCTCTGACGGTCTCGGGAGCGATGGCAGTGGGACGGGAGGGTCGCTTCGGAGCACGGGAGTGTGGTGATGCTGGGGAGCTGGTGGTTGCAGCCCCGATCCTGCCTGGATCGGGCTCCTCGGGCCGTGGGGAGCTCTGCTGGCGTGGTGGGGGCACTCCTCAGCACCCCAGAGCGCAGCCAGGCCTGGGGATTCATCCTTCCCGGTGCTGGGAGCAGGGTGGCAGAGAAGAGAGCCGGAGCAAGCGGCACGGAGAGCACGGAGAGCCTGGGGAGGTGGGCTCAGAGCAGGGAGAGACGCTGGAGAACGCTGACTTCTTTTTTGGCAGGATGAGCGCAGAGGGAGCAGGATCCGTCCCCAGCACCCGCGTGGTGCTGTGCGGGCTCGGCAGGGCGCAGGCTCTTCCTGTTTGCACAGCACCTCGCACGCTGGGGGCTCCCTGCTGCGCGCTGCCACGCTCGCCTGCGGTCACGAGACGTTTCCTACCGGGCCGCGCGGCCGCCGAGTGTTCGCAGGAGCTCAGCACCTTCCCCTAAAGCGCCTGTCCCCAGGCTGTGCGCGGGGTCCCATCCTGCTGGGCCGCAGGGAGTGCTTGGCAGAGCCCCTTCCACCTCCGGCCGGTGCCGCGCTGGGCTGAGCCGCGGCTGTGGAGCAGCTGTGAGCGGCTCAAACAGCGAAGCTCAAAATCCGAAGCGCTGCGCGGGGCAGAGGCAGGCCTTCACCTCCTGCCGCGGGGCTGGAGAGGGTCCTGCTCGCTCCCCGGCTGTCCCAGGGCCCTCAGTGGGACAAGTTTCCCGTGCCGTCCCTTCCTCCAGCTGGAGCAGAGGGGCCAAGCCGCGCGTTGCAGCCGGCGTCTCCCGGCCGCGGCGTGCCAAGTGTGGCAGAGACCTGGCAGCTCCCCAGAGCCGCCCGCGTGCGCCCGTCTCGGCCACAAGCTCCGTGCTCTCCTCTCCGCTTCGTCTTCTCCGAGATCCCCTGGTACCTCCGGGGAGGCTCCGGGAGCGGCCGTGCCGTGGGGGTCTCCCAGGGCATCGCCTCTGTGATTCCTGCTCGGAGCTGAGACGAGCCAGGACGTGGCCGCAGCGTCAGGGGCTCTGCCTCCAGCCAGAGGATGCTCTGCCTTGCTAATGGCTTCGAGATCTCGTTATCGCCTCGCTTGGGGACGAGGAAATGGTCGCTCGTACTCGTCTGAGGCTGGAGGAAGAAATCTCCTGGGAGCCTCTCCGGCGGAGGAAGTGCCGGAGATGAGGATGCCATCTCCGAAGGGCTGGAGCCTTTTTGTTTCGCTGCTCCGTGGCCGCGTTGTGGTGGGCGTCCCGCGGCTCCGTACCGCGGAGCAGGATGAGCCCCGTGTGCCACCAGCACCATCCTGGCTCGGGGCATGGATCCTGTGGGCCGGAACAAGCATCTCCTTGGGGTAACCCCTCTGTCCTGTGGCCAGGGAGGTGCCCGCTTGGAAATTCTCCCCGAGGCCAGCTTTGGGAAGGTGCCAAAGGGTCTGCAGCGACTCCAGCAGAGGGGTGGGCGCGAGGTGCCCCCTGCCTCATCCTGGGCACCATCCACCCATCCTGGCCTTCCTCACGTCCCTGCTGCCGGCGTCCCCAGTACGGGAGCGGTGCCAGGCAGGCTGAGAGGTTTGCCCTGGAAGGAGGAAACGAGGAAAAAGCCAGATTTGCCGTTCCAAAGTCCAGGGTTTGCTTGGGGACCGGCTGAGCCGGTGCTGATGCTCTCGGAGCCTGGGGCCCCGGCGGGGAGCTTTTTGCTTTCTGTGGTGTTCAAAAGCTTTCACCTCCCCGAAACAAATGGGGCAGCGGGGTCCCCTGCGCTGCAGCACGATGCTAAATGGGGGCAGGATGCTAAATGGTGGAGAAAATCCTGCCCTGGGCGGGCTCAGGGGGTGCTGGCCCCGTCCCAAAGCATCACGAGCCTGTGCTGATGTGTCCTGCCCTCCGTGTGGGTGCCGTGATTTCCCTCGCCCGTGGGCAGCGACTCACTGCCTTGGGGAAATCACCCTGTGCTGCTGGACGAGGCAGCAGGTTTGTTTTTCGAGACCTTTTCAGCCAGAAGAACAGGTTCTCGGGCTTTTTTTTTGGGGAAGTAAAGAAGCGAGAGAAACGTTCGCAGCAGCTGATCGTCGCTCTTAGCTTCCGACCCCTTCGGTGCCGTTAATTAGCAGCTGCCACAGGCGCCCGCTCTGTCTCTTTATGGCCGCAGCAGAGCCCTCAGCATCCTGCTCGCTGCGTCCGGGCTCCGCGAGCCCTCTCGGCTCTGGTTCCGGTGCCTGCAGCCCTCTCCCAGCTCCCTGCGAACGCCCCCAGGTACGAAGCCGGCTTCTCCATGCACGGCTCCCGGCGTGGCTGTCGTCTGTCCGGCAGCCAAGGTCTTCCAGCAAAGCCTCTGCTCCTATAAGGGCAGCTCCAGCAGCGAGATTCCCCAAGAAGGTCACGCAGGGAGCAAGGGAGGGACGGCGGGGAAGGGAGGAAATTCCTCCCTCGCTCGCGCCGGGGGAGTTATATTTAGCCCTGGGGTGCCGTGGAGCAAAAGGAGGTGCCCTCGGGGGGCTCTGCCCCGGGCTGAGAAAGGAGGCTGCTGCAAATCCCCTTCGACTCAGGGCCACGTGAGCTCTGCCGGGGTGACCGGTGACCGTCACGCCCGTCGGCAGCCTCGCAGCCAGGTGACAACGTGGCACGGCTCCGGTCACGAGCCGCATCCCTCCCTCCATCCCCTCCTCCCTCTCTCCTTTCTCTCCCCAGGTATGCTGGAGGACGGGAAGAAGTTTGATTCCTCCCGCGACAGGAACAAGCCGTTCAAGTTCGTGATGGGCAAGCAGGAGGTGATCCGGGGCTGGGAGGAAGGCGTCGCCCAGGTACCCGCTGCCCCTCCGGCTGCGCGGAGCCGCGGCGTGGGCGCAGATGGCTGCGCGCGGCTCTTCGTATTCCCACCCCCCCCTTCTGCGTTTTCCACCCCTCCGCCGCGGGAGGCGTGGGCGTGAATATCACCTCCTGCATTGCCACCTGCCAGATGGCAGGAACGGAGCAGGGCCGGGCTCGAGAAACACCTACGGGCACGCCGGTGACTCAGCGGTGACATTTCTCTACTGAGTCAGCTCCGAGCGAGCTCCGCGGGGAGCGCTCGGGGCCCCCGGCAGCGACGGCTCCCGGGCGGCGAAGCCCACGCCGAGGCAGGGAGGGAGGCAGGGAGGGATGGAGGGAGGCAGGGAGGGATGGAGGGAGGCAGGGAGGGATGGAGGGAGGCAGGCAGGGATGGAGGCAGCTCGGCACGCTTCGGCCCCGGCGTGCGTGACTGCGGCGGGCTCTGCGCGGCTGGGAGCCGGCGCCCACGCTGCCTGCAGCACGAGGATGCTGCCGTCTGTAGGGAACGGTCTGGCAGTCCCTGCCTGTCCCCGAAAATGTGTGTGAAGGACGTGGCTAGCCCTGCTCCGTCTGTGGCAGCCCTGCTCCTTTCGCAGCCTGTGCTTCCTGCCCTTCTGGCGGTCTGCTCGCTCCCCTTCTGTCCCCTCTGCCCCTGTTCTTGCTCAGGGAAAGGAGCAGAGAGGGGTCTGTGTCCCTCCTGCTGCCACTCTCGCAGTGTTTGAGCATCTCCTGACATCCTTGTGCCTTTCCCCGCTCCCAGATGAGCGTTGGTCAGAGGGCGAAGATGACCATCTCCCCAGATTACGCCTACGGCTCTACTGGCCACCCAGGGATCATCCCGCCCAACGCCACTCTAATTTTCGACGTGGAGCTCATGAAATTGGAATGACCTACCCCAAAGCCCTGTCCTCGGGTAAGGAGGCGTCCCCTGGGGCTGGGGGAAGGCTCGAAGCCCCCGTTTTGTGCCTTGGGGAGGTGGGCTGGAGGCGATGGGGGGCTGTGGGAAGGATGGGGCGGGTTTCTGGCTGCGGGAGGCTCGGTGAGTTGGGGATCACTGGGGATACCGGCAGTTTCCAGCAGGCTCGTGCCTCTGGGACACCCTGCTGCTGGATGAACGTGCCTCGATTCCTTCACGCTGTGCCCCCGCAGCCCCTTGCTCCTCTTGGCCAGCACTGCGTGGGTCCTGCGGTGCAGGATGAGGCCGTGCTCCCCCCGTCCTCGCGGCTCCACTTCTGCTTTGAGCAAACCCCGAGCTCCTTCCCTGCGGGGCCGTGTCACGGTGCCTCCTCTCTTCTCCCCCAGGTTTGGCACATGGAGGAATCCAGAATCTCAGCTTCAAGAAGAGTGCACATGACTTTGTACGGAGCTTTTCCTGATAGTCCACTACACTCATTGTATAACCTTACACCTTGATTGAATGCCTTTGGTCACTAAGCTTTGCGTCTGACTCTTCCTCCTCGTATCGTGTTTTTATGTCTTTTTAAACTATACGCCGTAAACCTCAACTCTTCTTTTTTTTTTTTTTTTCGGGTCAAGTTCTTTAATCTGATTTCTGTTCCAGGTATGTAGGCCACGTTTTACCGGTAGCGCGCAGGTGGGCCGACCTTAGCTAGGAGTCGTTTGAACGAAAGGAAACCCGTTAGCTACTTGTTTCGGTGCGGATCTCTGTGGTGTTTTCAAACCCGAAATTGCTGCTGCTGCAAAAGCCATAGCAGGGTGAGGCTGAACGGAGAGCGAAGTAGTGCTAGGATTGTGTGTAGCGACCCTGCCTGGAACCGGGGCGCCGAGGAAGCAGCGTGTCCTTTCCCCGCTCTCCGGGGGAAGCGCAGCATCGCCGCGGGGCTGCTCTGCCCCTGCTTCCCCTCCCGGCTCCTCCTCGCTTGGCCGGCTGTGGGGGACCCGTCCCCCAGCCCCCTTTTTGGGTTTGCGGAGACGGGTGTCCGTCGGAGCTCCGCAGAGCCCTAGAAATTCAATAACTTACCCGGAGCTTTCTTTATTTCCCCCAAACAAAACAAAAACCGGCAGACGAGCGGAAGGCGCTGTCCGCAGGGGAGGCGGCGGGGCTGGTGGGGTCAGCTCGCGAGGAAACACCCCCCCCGTCCCCCACCTCTCCCCGTTGCGAAGGAAAACATCAGAGCCCGGTCTGAGCACGCCTGACCCTTCTGTCCTGCCACCTGATGCTGGTCATCGCCGCTTGTCTGGTCTCATGCGATGCGTAGCTTCCCCCCCGCTGCTGTCCTTTCTGCCCCTCCCTCTGCCCCGCGTAGTGACTTGGTAAGAGAAATTGCCGCCGTTCACTTCCTTCTCCACCGCATAAAGGTATCGAGTTTTATTCTTGCAATAAAAACGCTTTATGCTGGCTTTTCTCAGCCCTGTGTCTCCGAGGTTTTTCCCGCTCGCGGGGCGCTGGGGGTGGCCGGCCCTGGCCGTGCGGTGAGCCTTGGGGCGCTCGGCTCGGGGGTGCAGAGGGAACAACTCGGTCCCGGGGGAGGCATCGGCGTCCTGCCTGGCTTTGCATCATCGCCTCACCACAACCCCACTGAGCGCTGCCCTCAGCATCCGGCCTCGGGGCTGCGACTGAGCCCGAAAGGGGAGCGCGAAGGGCGTGCGCCCTGCCTGGTTCACAGGGGTTTCGCTCGAGGGGGTGTCAGGGGCAATGCTGGGGTTCCTCACCTGCAGGACGAGGCTCGCAGCCCGTCACTTGGGGTCTTTTCGGCAGAAGCTTTGCACGCTCGGTGGCGGGGGAACATCCTGTGGCTTGGGGCCTGGGCGCTGCTGCTCTCGCTGCCTGTGTCGGGGCCGGGGAGCCCGATTCAGTTCCTGCCCCCGGCACATGGGTTGAGCATCGAATTAAAGGCTCAAGGTCCCCAAGGCCTCGTGCCAGCGCCCGGTTCCCCCGCAGACGGCCTTTGCTCCGTTTGCCACGATCAATAACGCGGCCGGGGCGAGTCCCCGAGCTGGAGCAGGGCCGGCGGGAGCCACGTTTGGATTTCAAGGGGGACACGACAAGGCTGGAAAAGGCGCTGGAGGGAGCTGGTGCCTTTGGAGAAGACGCGGAGTCTGCAGGCTGGGCTGCCACCCTCTGGGCTCCCGGAGCCCGCAGCACCCGGTTTGGGAACTGTTTTCGCCTGGGTGCCTCGGGATGGATGCTGCCACGTGTCCTGGTGCGAGGGGCACGAGCGAGGGCACAGGTTTGGGGCCACCCCGTGTAAATGGGCCAAGGCATTGCTCCGAGACCCCCAGCTCACCAGCACGGGGTGGAGGATGAAGCCTGGGGGCTGCTCTCCCTCTGCTGTGACCGCACCTGGGTGGAAACTCCGGGCGAGCTTGGGTTTCTCTTCCTGCAGCCTTTTGCCTTAATTATTAACCGGTGCCAGGCTGCGCCGAGGCCAGAGATAAGGCAGCACCCACTGGGGGCTGGGAGGAGGAAGGGGCTGGGGGGCCAGGAGCTGCTTGGGGCTGTCCCTGTCCTCCTGTCCTGCTGCTCTCGGCCGTTTGTCCAGCAGGCTGGTGGCTTCCTCGGGGGGGTGGCACTGTCCTGGGATGCTGCTGGCTGCAGATGGCACCGGGATCACGGAGAATGTGTGTGTGCAACGTGTGTGCCATGAGCAGCGTGTCCCTGGGCTCTCCCTGTGCCCCCCGCAGCCGCAGCCTGCCCCAGGACCCCTCCAGCCCCGTCTCCGTGCGGTGTCCGGGGCAGGCGCAGCCATCCAGGGGCATCCTTCCAGGAGGATTCCTGGCGGTGCCGGCAGCCTCCCTCCCCTGGCACTTGCTCCTGGCCCCGTTTCTCAGCCGTGGGGCCGCTCCCGTCCTGGGCACGGCCGAGCTAAAAATACCTCCAGTCGATAAATAAAAAACACCGCCGGTAAATCAATCGCTTCCTCCTGGCTCGACGGGCAGGGCTGGGACGTGCCCGGATCCTTCTGGCCCCGTTCCCGGGCTGGTGCCACCAATACTGGGCACCCGTGGGACCCCATTTCTGCTCCCCGAGGACCTGGGGACACGATGGATTGAGGACGGGGGTGACGCAGCGATGTCCCAAGGCAGCGGGACACCCTCCTCCTGCTGTGCCCTGACTCACCGAGCGCTGTGCTGCCTCAGTTTCCCCAGCTGTGGCACGGGCCCACGGGGCCGTCACGCCCGGCCCGGTGGCTGGAAGGGCGCGGGATGGGGCACGTCAGCCCCACGCGCCCCAAACTGGGGTCACGGGAGGCGGCCACCCACGCGAGGCCGCTGGCACGGGCACCCCCTGCGCCCTCCCCGCACGCCGGGGGCTCGGAGACCCCAGGCTGGGCACGAGGACCGTGGTGGCACCGAGCTGGGTGCTGGTGGCACTTGGGGTGGCGATGCCAGGGGGGGGAGGGGGCCTCCGTGGTGGGTGCAGGGGTGCACAGCCCCAAATCTACAGCACCCCGCACCGCCAGACCCACGGAAAGCTGTCCCCGTCCCCGTCCCCATCCCCGTGTGCTTCTGGCTGGGGGTCAGCACCCCCCAGTCCCCCATAGCATCGGTTCTCCGAGCTGCGTTGCCTTCTTCACCTTCCTCTTCCTCCTCCTCACCTGTGCCCCACCTGGGGGTGGTGGCAGTCAGCTGAGGCCACCAGGCTCCTCCCCGGGACACCCAGGGCTATAAAGCCCCGGGGCCAGGCACGGGGCAGCGCGCAGGAGCCGGAGCTGATCGCAGGTAAGGACGGGGTGACCTGGGTGGGGGGAGCCGGGTTGGGTCCTGGGGGGGATTTACCCTCATCCCTGGGGGTGCCACCGCTGGGCAGGATCCTGCCTGGCTCCCACGGGGCTCAAAGTGATGTGGGGTCAGAGCTGGGTCTGGGTTTGGTCCCCACGCACCGAGGTTTGGGTGATGCTTTTTGGGGCATCGCCGTGGGCACCGCGCGGGGACATTGGGGTGGAGGGGGCTGGAGGGGGTAAAGGCAGCGAGAAGCAGCTTCACCCATGGGGACACAGCCCATGGGGACATCTCCCTGCCACGTCTGGGGATGTTGGAACAGCCCCGATGGGTGTCCGGGGACAGGGGGATGTGTTCCCCACGGAGCAGCAGCCGCCGGGATGCTCGTGCCCACGCTCGTGCCCGGCACGCGGCCGGCCGTGTCCCGGCTGCCGGGAGGTGACGGAGGCGGTGGCCCCGGTGACACGGCCCTGAGTCACACCAGAGGCCGTGGGTGACAGCCGGGCACGGAGCCAGGCACGCCGGGAGCTTTGTGGGGTTGGCAGCTGGGGCTGGGGCCGGCTCCTGCCGTGGTGCCAGCCCCATGGGACCACGCTTGGGGAGAGGCGCCCCGTCCCCAAACTGCCCCAACCCCATCCCCACTCCTGTCCCAGGACACGGGCGCAGCAGCAGCGATGGCAACGCTCTACCCTTCGCTGGAGGACATGAAAGGCCACCAGGTCTTGCAGGTCAGCTCAGCGTCCCTATGGGGTGGGGAGGGACTGACCCCGAGGGTGCCCGTGGGGCTCACCTCGAGCAAACCCCATCTCTCGCCAGGCGCAGGCAGCCGCCGGCGTCGGCACCCCCGCCACGACGGTGCTCACGGAGAAACCGAAGCTCACCTCCGACACCGGTAACGTGGGCTGTCGAGGTGTTGGTGTCGAGGGGCTGTCTGGGTTGGGGGATCACCCACCACGGGGGGAGGCTCGGCTGAGCCCCCCCCACAGCTTGGCGCACGGGTAGGGGATGGGGCTTGGGGGTTTTCTCCCCCCCGGCTCATCCCCAGGGGGCTCTCTCCACGTCCCTTGTGCCGGTTGCTGGCTCCTGGTCCTGGGGGGCTCCCAAATGTGGCGGGGGGGCTGTAAGCTGGGGACCCCCACGCTGAGACCGCCCTCGCTGTGCTCCACAGCACCACCCATGCTGTACCCCAACCTGGCGGAGCTGGAGGATTACATGGGACTCGCGCTGTCCAGCGAAGAAATCCAGAAAAAACTCTTCCCGGACAGCAGCACCGTAGGTGTCTGGGCTGGGCCCCCCCACCTGCCCTGTGCTGGGACCCCCCGGCCACAGCATCGCTGCTGGGGGGGTCCCCTCCTAGGAGGGTCCCCTCCCGCGGCCACATCCTGCCCGGGGCAGGGACACGGTGTCCCCCGAGGGCTGATGCAAGGCCGGGAGCAATGCAGGGCCCTGCGTCCTTACCTCCCCGCTGAGATTTGGCTCCAATGCAGGCGCTGACCCCCGCCGGCCCCCTGCCGGGCCAGCTGGTCGCCCCCCTGAGCGGGAACAACGCGGGGCTGCGGCGGGCTGAGATCAAACCGGGCGTGCGGGAGATCCACCTCTGCAAGGACGAGCGGGGCAAGACGGGGCTGCAGCTGAGAAACATCGACCAGGTGAGGGGCCGGGTTGGTGTGGGGCTGGGCACGGCACGGCAAAGCATGGCACAGCACGGCACGGTGTGGTGCTCCGTGGCATGGCAAGATTTGGCACGGTGTGGTGCTCCAAGGCATGGCACGGCACGGTGGAATGCACCATTACACGGCACACCATTACACGGCACGGTGCACACCATGGCACGGTGCACACCACGGCACGGCCACCCGGTCCCCGTGCCAGCCCCGTGCCATCGCTCCCCCCCCCCCGGTTTGTCCCCAGGGCATCTTCGTGCAGCTGGTGAAGGCCAACTCGCCCGCCTCGCTGGTAGGGCTGCGCTTCGGCGACCAGATCCTGCAGATCGACGGCAAGAACTGCACGGGCTGGAGCAGCGACAAGGCGCACCGGGCGCTGAAGAAGGCGTCCCCGGAGAAAATCGTCATGGTGGTGCGGGACAGGTGAGCGGCGGGGAGCCGGGCGCACGGTGCCACGCACGGGGCTGGTGCTGAGCCTCCCGTCCCCGCAGGCCGTTCCAGCGCACCGTCACCGTGCACAAGGACAGCAGCGGCCACGTGGGCGTCGTGGTCAAGAAGGGGAAGATCGTGTCGCTGGCCAAGGACAGCTCCGCCGCCCGCAACGGCCTCCTGACCCACCACTACCTCTGCGAGGTCAACGGCCAGAACGTCATCGGCATGAAGGTAGGGACGCGGCCCCATCGTGTGGCTGTAAGGCCCCTGCGGCCTCTTGCGGGGTCGTTTTGGGTTCAAACAGCAGGATTTAAAGGCTCGGAGCCAGCAGGGTGCTGCCACCCCGGGGAGGGTGTGGGTTGGGGAGGCTGGGTTGTCGCACCAGCGCGTTTTAGCCCTGTCACCAGTGGGTTTTGCACAACCATCTGTGCAAAACACACCTGTCCTGTGCCCAGGATGTGGCCAGGGCAGGAGCTGTGTGGTGCTGGGCGAGCTGCCGTGCTGGGGGGGGGGGGCAACCTCACCTCCCTCCACCCCATTGCCTCCAGGATAAGCAGCTCACGGAGGTGCTGGCGGACGCGGGGAACGTCGTCACGCTCACCATCATCCCCGCCGTGATCTACGAGCACATGGTCAAACGGTGAGACCGCGGGGTGCCCGCACCCCCTGCCCCCCCCTTGTTCCCCTCCATAGCCCCGGGGTTACCCCCGCGGGGACCTGGGGGCTCTCCCCTGAGCACCTCCCCTGCGCCCAGGCTGTCGGCGGGGCTGGTGAAGTCGTCCATGGACCACTCCATCCCCGACCTCTGATGCGATCGCCGACGTCCCGCCGCCGGTGTTGGCACCCCCGTGGCCAAGCCTGGAAGTGGGGGGGGGGGGCTCGGAGGTACCCCTGCAGCCCCCCCAAAAGAAGCTGTTGTAGCACAGAAAGCCATAAAGAGCCTGGGGATGCACGGCACTGCAGCACCATCCCGCAGGGGAACCCTGATGGGGAACGTGCCCCCACCTCCACGCTGCCTCCCCTTATCCCATGGTCCCCGTGTGTCCCCCCCCCGTGTCCCCTCGTGTCCCCTGCCAGCCGCCCTCGGGGCAGACTCCAAAGGCTGGCTCCAGCGAAAGCAGACACAGACCCAGCGACGTTTATTACAGCCACCACAGACAGCGAGTACAGGACAGTGGAAAACGAGAGAAAGGGGGCGGGGGGCGGGGGGGGGGGGGGGGGGGGGTCACAGCTTTTTTTTTTTCACTTCTGTATTTAAAAAATATATTATATAGGTTTCTCTTTCAAATATAGTCATTACATTTATTTCTCGGCAAAGCTTTGGAGAGTCGAACAGACGTGTACACAGATCCACAAATACATTGCACAAGAGGCTGCTATCCTGGCTGCGTTCCGACCGCTTCTCCCCGAATATTTTACACGGTGCCCCCCCCGGCCCCGCGGACAGGGGGGGCGCGGGGAGGCTCGGGGCATGCAGGACACGGCGGGGACCAAGGCGAACGGGCAGCAGCCGGGGCCCCGTGAGCGTCGCCAGCTCCTGCAGCACCCGTGGGTGCTAAAGCGGAGCCGGGGAGGGGGACCCATCGTTAATTCAAGTCACGAAGGAGCCGCAGACATTCGTGGTGGGGGCCGGGGCCCGCGCCCCTCGGCACACCCGGGAGGGAGCCTGAAGTCTGGTGCCTCGCCGGCCCCCGCTGACCAACCTTTGCTGTCTTTGCTTTTTAAGAAAAAAAAGGGAAAAAAAAAAAAAAAAAAGGCATTTTCTGGAGGCCGCCAGCAAAGCGGGGTCGTGGCCGGGCAGGGGTGGGCGAGGGCACTTGGCTTTGCCCGCACCGAGGGTGCCCAGTCCCACGCCAGAACCGGTGCTGGGACCCTGTCCCCCCGGGTGCTGCCGGCAATGGGGACATTCTGTCCTCACCCCCCCCGTCACCTGGGCCCCCACTGCAGGGCTTTTGTCTTTACCAGAAGAAAAAAAGTGAATCTAGTGCAAAGCAAACGAACGAGAGGTACGGGACCGACGGCGCCGCGGGTGGCTCTGCCTTGCTCTAACGCGTGAGGTATATCCAATTCCACCCAGTTCCACCCAATTCCATCTGATTCCACCCGGTTCCACCCAAATCCACCCAATTCCATCCAATTCCATCTCGGTTGTCCGGGGGCTCCCCGCCGTCCCCCCTCCAGCCGCCACAATTTGCCGTCACCAGAACAAGGATGGTGCCGTAGGGGGGGGAATTCACCACGGCCCCATGCTGGCACCCCCGGTGCCGGACGGCTCCTCGCCATCACCCGCCTGCAGAAAGCCGTCCCCTGGGCTGAGCAGGGACATCCGAAAAGAAAGCAAGTGCAATGAAGTGACCCCCCCGGCGGCGCGCACAGGGCTTGGCCATCCCGCGTGTCACCGCTCCTCCACAAACGGTCCTTGGCATCCTTTGGGACAGAGGTGTCAGAGCAGCAGCAGGTACCCCCCCAACCCCACCCTGCGCCCCTTTTTGCCCCCTCCTTGGGGTTGCATAAGGAGACGGAGAGGACGAAGTGCCCCACGTCCCCCGGGAGCGGGGACAACGCCGGCACCGGGGTGGGGGGGGCTTTACAATCAGCGGTCGGGTCCTTGGGGGCGGGCGGGGGGCGGCGGTGGTGTAGGGGGGGGTCAGGGCTGTGCGCTACCCCCGGGGGTGCCGACGGCGTGGCAGCCCATCCTGCGGATGGAGTGCAGGGCCACGGTGCAGCAGCCCCGCAGCAGCGAGCTGATGTTGTAGATGGGCTGGCCCTGCCGGCGCTGCGAGCGGCACAGCCAGGCCACCGTGGGCACCGCCGGCACCACCACGGCCAGCAGATCCACGATGAAGTGGCGGCTCCAGTAGCTCTTGGCCGGGGCGGCGTCGCAGCTCGCCTCCGCCTCCTCCTCCGCCGCCGCCGCGCAGGTGATGGCCACGGACGGGCCGGCGCCGTGGGGCTGCTGCACGGTGGGGTTGTTGCGGGGGGTCCCCGCCTCCGCCGGCACGGCCTCGGGGTCCGAGGCCACCAGGTCCATGGCCCCGGCGGGGTTCGGGGGCTCGCAGCCGGGCGCCACGTCTTCCAACTCGGAGACCCAGGAGGAGGTGGGGCTGCCTAAGCTGCAAGCTTGGGACTTGATCACCTTCTCCAGGAGGGTGTCCAGGTCGGGCTGGCAGTGCGCAAAGTCCGTCTGGATGGCTCGCTCCTGCATGCAGCTGGCCTGCACGCCCGCCTCCACGCCGCCCCGCAGCCCCAGCAGCTTCTCGTAGGTGGAGCTGGGGGGCAGCCGGGCGCACGGTTCCCCCCCCTCCAGCAAGTCCGGGCGGCCGGGAGCCTCGTCCGCCCCCACGAAGCCGCTGTCGGCCCCCTCGTCCACCGAGATGGTCTGCGAGCCGCCCACGTTGCGGTCCCCGGCCGCCTGGTCGCTCAGCTTGGTGTAGGTGGAGCTGCGGGTGAGGGAGCGGGCAGGGGACCCCCCCGCCGACTCGCCGGCCCCCTCGTCCTTCAGCGCCCCGTTCTGCGCGATCTCCATGCTGTGCAGCAGCGTCTCCAGCTTCTTGTTCTGGATGTTGATGTCCACGAAGTACTTCTGGAGCCCCTTGTCCTTCTCCATCAGGTTGTTCTTCACCGTGTCGATGACCTGCTTCAGCTGCTTGATCTCCTTGCGCGCCTCCTTCAGCGCCAGCTGGGCCTCCACGCGGTGGCACTCCTCCTCGATCCAGTCCTCCTGCATCCTCGACAGCTGCGTTTTCAGGTCCTCGATCTCAGCATCTCTGCAAGACACAGGGGAGGGCGTGCGGGCGCACAGAGGGTCACCACGGTCCTTGTCGTGCCAGGCTGGGGCACCGCGACAACGCTGGGGATGCCACGGAGCCGAGCGCTCGCATGCCCAGAAATTACCGTGGGTGCTTAGAGCAGTGATTTAGGGTGAGACCACCCAGGAAAACCCATGGTAGGGACTCAGGGTCGGATCCAGAGGCTCAGGGATCCTCGGGAGAGGTGCCTGGGGGGGCTGCAGAGGGCTGCGTGGGGCCAGGCAGGTGCCCAGGGTGGGCACACGGCAGCTGGCGAGGCAGCGAGGATGCGCGCAAGCCCCCGGAGGAGCAGATGGAGCTCAGCCACTCCGTCACGCTGAGATGCAGAAAAAAACCGTGGGAGAGAAAAACCGGCGGCGAAGGGAAGAGCACAGTCACCTCCGGTGAGATTTACAAGTTCTGCAGCCCCGAAATCTGCTCTCCGGGTTGGCAGTGAATTCGGATTGCATGAGAAGAGAACAAGGAGAGCTGTGCCTGCGATGCCCTGCAAACCCGTGGTGCTCAGCGCTCCCCCGGCAGCAGGGTGGGCGCGAACCTGAGGACGAGGCGTCACCGAGGGGACACAGGCAGCCAGGACGCATGGTCCCGGACCACGTCGGGGCGATGGCACGGCGCTCACCTGTCCTGCAGCCGCTCCTGCGTGTCCTTCAGGCGAGCCTTGAGGTGCCGGATGCAGACCTCCTTCTGCTGGAGGGGCGTCAGGTACTGCTCCGGCGTCGGCGGCTTGATGCCGTGGTTGTCGCTGCACAGGTTGTACTTGGCCGAGCGCCTGCGGGGACACGGCCGTCACCCAGCCGCCTGCGTGGGGCTGATGTCTCCTTTGTAGGGTGGTGCCAGCCCCAAAAAAAAGCCCCAAATGAGCCCCGTGGGCAGGAGGGGAAGGGCTGCGGGCGGCAGGACGGCTGTGCCACCCTGGGCACCGCTCGCCGGTGGCTCTCTGAGGCCCTGCATGAGCAGAGAGGGGCACTGGTGGTGTTGTGTGCCCAGAGCAAGCTTGCTGGGGAATTTACAATGAGGACGGAGACCCCAGGGTGGGATCAGGCCCGTCAGGCCGGGAGGATGTGCAATGGGATGGCTCAGGACGGAGCAGGTCTGGAGAGGAAGCCGGGGCACCCAGCACGTGGCACGGGCTGCAGCAGCACCTCGGGGCTCTCCGTGTGTTGCCGCCAGGACAGATGAGGCCGGTGGCCCTGGTTTAAAGCCTGGGGCAGCTGGGCAAGCAGGGGGTGGCCAGGGGTAGGAGGGGATGGGGAGAGGCTGCAGCTCCGTGGCCGCATGCCTGGGCTGGGAGGGAGCAGGGGGAGGCGCAGGGACCTGCAGGCAGCACGAGGAGCTCTCAGTTTATTAGGGTGGACCAAAGCCCCGCACATCACAGCGGGGTGGTCTGAGCCCTCTGCCCATCGCAGCAGCTCCGTTAGGAGCAGCCAGGCTCAGCAGTGGCCTCACAATCCCCATGGCCACCCCGTCCCTGCTCTGGCACCGTCTCCGTTCACCAGCTCGCCCCCAGGTCCATCATTTCCTCCCAGACTTGATGCCACCTCTGGGAGCTGGAACGTGGCTGGGGGCCGGCGGGGGCAGCCCCAGCGTGGGGACGAGCCTTGCAACGCACGGGCAGCCCCAAATCCTGCCCCACGGCGTAAAAGGGGTTGAAACAAAAACCCTGCCACTGCACCTTCTGTCCCGAAGGAGCCGGGGCGCGGGGAAGGACGCGTGCAGCGCACAAGCCACAGCCACGGGAAGGACGGGAGGGAAAGGAGACACAACAACGGCAGCGGGGGGAGTGCTGGGGGTCTCGCGGCCCCACGGGCAGCTCGGCAGGCCGCAGCTCGCCCAGCCGCCACGGCAGCAGCACAGCCTCGCTCTGCGGCCCCTGCCCCGGGGGGCTCCGGCGGCACTGGGGCCAGAGCTGCTCCCCCTGCCCGGGGGGCACCCGGCAGCCTCCCATGGATGCTGTTCCCCTCCGTGGGGGCCGCGGGGCTGCGGGCGATGGGTTACCTTGGGGTGGGGCTGCTGTCGCTGCCCTTGCAGGAGCCAGAATTGCTGCTGCTGCTCAGCGAGGAGGTGCCGTAGGTGTCCCTCCCGGGGGGCGAGGGGCGCCTGGAGGCAGGGAGAAGAGGCTGTGTCTCAGGCCGAGTGGCTGAGGGCGCTGAAGACTTAAAGAAGGAGGCCAAGCCACTCCGTCCATAAAGCCCGCGACTGCCAACCACCACACCGAGAACACACAAGACAAAAGGACAAAACAAACAGCGGGGATCAAAATGGCACGGACACGGCGACGGGCGCAAAGGCAGGGCGGGGGGGCTGCCCACCCGCTCCCACCCCCCCAGAAACGTGGCACCCCCTGGGCACTGGCACGGCACCCCCACACCCCAGGACGGGCACCAGGAGCCCCCCGGGAGCAGAGCTTTGCTGCCCACACCAGCACCACGGCTGGGGCAGCTCCGCAGGGCCCACGCTGCCTTTTTCTGGCTGCAGCCCCTAACTCAAAACCTGCAGCCCAGGACGTGGAAACACTCAGAGGGGAATAAATGCTTTTTTTAACTCTCTTTTTCCCTTTTGCTTTCTATCACTGGAGCCCAAGGAGGGACCTTCCCAGGGGTGGTGCACCTCCCGGCTTCACCGCCTGCTCCCAGCGCCCTCACGCCGCTGGCTGGGGACGGGGACCCCACCGGCACCTGCCTTTGGCAGACAGGACAAAAAAATGGATTCTGGGCCCAAAGAACTGCTCCTGGGACCAAGGAACTGATCCCAGGACCAGGTTGTCGATGACAGAGGGGTCAGAGACACACAGAGAGGGTCGGAGTGCGGTGCTGGGGGTGCTCCATCCGGAGACGGGGACGCGGTGCAGCGGTGACATGCGGCGCCCCAAACCCAGGCTGGGCAGCCATGCCGTGGAGCTGGGTGCACGGGAGGACAGGGACGCTCCTGCCCTGCTGCTAACCACGAGAAGAGCCGGATGGGCTCTGGAGATGAGAGGCCAAAGCTTATTCACCTTCGGGATCCGGTGGACGAGCGTCTGCTCCCCGGCAGAGACATGGCCACGGTGCCACGGGTCCTGGGCACGGGGGAACTGTGGGTTAAATGCAACAGAGAGAGGAGGTCAGGGTGGGGAAAGCACCCATGCAGCGGTCAGCCCCGGTGCGAGGGCATCGATTTAAGCCTTGGGGTCACCTTTGTGGGGACAGACGTGGATTGCATCCCATGCACACCCCAGCTCTGCTCCCTGCCAGCCTCCCACAGCCCACAGACACCGGGATGCCACGTGCCCGGGGTCCTACCCTGGCAGCACACCTCGGCTGAGGGCTTTCTTCCTTACAAGGCCAAGCAGAAGCAGCCCAGATGCCCACCCGTGTGTATTTGAGACAGGATGAGACCTCAGGGTCCTGATGCCCAGCCCTGCACCCCTCCACGTCCCACACCACCGGTGACCGGGGCACGTTGCTCTCCCTCCTGCAGGCTGGGAACTTTAATGCTTGCCATTAATTAAGCCAAAACCACCCGTTCGGCAGGGAAAGCAGGTAAGGAAGATCCCTGCGTGATGCGGCAGCAGCAGCTAAGCCCATGAGAACCCCAGACATTTGCCTGTCAATAAATAGGCCAGACCCATGAGCCGTCGGCTGGATCCTGTGCTCGCGGGCTGCTGGGGATGGCCGGGGGCACTGTGTGGGCCCCCCCATCCCCGGCACATTCAAGATGCTGGATTCTGTCCCAGATTTTGGCAGCTTCATCCCCGAGCAGCTCGAGAGATGGGACTTGATAATCGATGGGTTGGGAGCGCTGGGTGCTGCTTGGGCTCCGCTCCCGGGGAGGGATAGAAGCGGCGCGACGGGGGGAGACCGGAGGAAAGGAGGGTGCCCTGCCCGCTCGCACCTGATGTGGCTTTTGGCGTTGGCAATCCTAAATTTTTTCTCTTCCAGGCTAATTCCTGCCCAAAACCGAGCTGTCCCCCTCTCCCCAGGATTTGCCGCTACCTGCTCCCCAAAGCAGGGCTCCGACGGGCTCAGGGAGCTGCAGCAGAGGGGCTGGCAGCGCGCAGCCGTGGCGAGCCCCCGCTCAGCACCGGGGGTGTCCAGTCCCATGGGATCTGGGGGTCCTGGATGGGCACGGGGGGAAGCCCTGGAGCAGGAGCAGTGATGCTCAGCCCCGCTGGGTCAGAGCTCCCAGACCGGCAGCGTGCGGGGCCGCGGGGCTGTGCTGCTGCAGCAGCGTGAATCAGCATCCAGCAGCGCCTGGCCCTCCGGCAGCACCGCGCACTGCAGCACGGCACACCCTGTCCCTGCTCCTGTAATGTCACCCCGCTCCCGGGCAGGGCTTTGTGGAGATTTGCAGCCGCACGGATTAACTCCTTGCCCTCTCGCAGCCCCGAGCAGCAGCCGAGCAGCACCCAGCATCACTGCTGCCTCCTGCGACACTGCAAAGCTACGGGCGCACGATGTGGCTCTGCTCGGGAGGGAGCACTCTGCGTGGCATTCAGCCCACAGGGTGAGTGCCAGGACCAGGGGCAGCCCCTCTGCACCCTCATGGCAAGAGCTGGGTCCTCTGTGGGGCTCTGGTGAGTGCCCGCAGGCTGCCGAGGACAGGCAGGTTTGGCAGACTCGGGGCCAAAGCCACCACACCAATCCCAGACACATTAATGCACTGCCTGTGAAGGCCAAGGTAATTATTGTCTGCAGGCAGAACCACCACAATTGTGTGAACCAGGGCAAGTAGCTATGGTGAGAAGCGAGCCTTGCCATGGCAGCGTGGGGAATTCAAGACAATCTCATCGCTTTGAATGCAAGAGAGGCACCAGCAGTGAGGATCTCTGCTTCCCGCAAGCCCAGCCACAGCTCCCCGCCGGCTCTCCAGCACGGCAAGAGCGCAGGGAGCTCTGCTGCAACCCCCAGCTGGGGCTTTCCAGGGGGAAAACACACAAGGACTGAGCCCATACACTCAGGGAGGGGATTTTCAGGGCCAGAGCCATCTCCCCAGCCAGCCCGGAGCCAAAACGCCCTGCACCGCTGGTGACAGCCTGGGCGAGAGCTTTCCCAGCGCCACCGTGGCAAGCAGCCCATGCACAGCAGCTCTGGCTCTCTGTGGTGGCTGCCCGTCCATTAGGCATTAGGAAAAATACACAGGGAGGAAATGGAAAGTGTTCAAAGGTAAATGAGCGAGGCCCCGAACGCGCCGTGCGCTCGCCAGCAGGGAAGACAATGGCAGCCACGAGCGGCCGCAGGGAGGGCCAAGGAACGCAGAGGGGTAATGGGGCCAGGTGACAGCAATCCGAAATCATCCAAGAAAGGAGGCTTCCGAAAGGAGTCAGAGCAAAGCTGCAAGGGTAAGCAGAAGAGAAGAAATCCCATAAAAACATCGGGGTGGAAGGCGACCCACACTGGGGTACAGGACGGGCAGGCTCGTTTCTCCGTGTCAGAAGCGCAAGGGACAGAGTGGACGGCCCCGTGCCACCAGGCAGCTCCAGCAGTGGCTCTGCACCCCAAAAATAACCAGAAATGAACATCAGGAGCCTGGGCAGTGGGACAGGAAACCCAGGGCCTGGCAGGATGGTGTGCTGTGGCCGGCAGCTCCTGGCTACACAGCCTGAGTCCTGCGAGGGGTGAACCCAGAGCGGGACCCTCGCCGCGCTTGGCTGCGTGATGGAGCTCGAGCCTCTGGAGGACCTGGTCTCCTCCACCTTATTCCATCTTTTCTGCAGCAGGAGGAATAGGAAAAACCACGGGAGAATCCCTTGCTCGTGGGATGCTCCTTACAGAGCTGATGGAGCAGATTGTGCCCCAGAAGAGACGTGTCTGCGGCACAGGCTCGATGCAGGCCCTGAGCAGCTCTAACCTGGCTGGTCCGGCGGTGTGATGGGTGAATTAGTGGGACTAAAGGCAGCTCTTTCAAAAACAACAGCACAAAACAGTGCTCGTGCTGTGCAACAGAATTAGCCCGGGGAGCTCCTGCTGCATAAAATAAACAGTTCTTGATATGGAAACGTCCAGAGCTACAGCATGAGAAGCCAACCCCGCACGCACGGCGGGACGGAGCACCAGCTGGGCACAGCTTCTCGCCAGCGGGAGCTAACGGCCGTCCTCCCCGGCTTCTGGCCGTGATCACGTTGGTAGCACTGCCCCGAACTGCTGCGCTCAGCAGCAGGCAGGGCTCAGAGGGCTGCTGCTGCTGACGCCTGCACCGGTAGCGGTGCCAGGCACCAGCACCCCCGGACACCGCACATATCATCTCCCCACCAACAAAGGGTGCCCACCCGAGCCCCCCATGGCTACCCAGGGCCAAGGATCCCCACAGGGGGCTCTGGGTGCTTCCAGAAATCCTGCAGAGAAGGATTTCCCCAGGACGAGTGGCTCAGCCTTCACTTCAGAGTTGCTGCCCCGTAGGGAAACCTCTTTGACTTGACCGCTGCCACCTCCCCGTGCCAGGCTGGTTCCTCGGTGAGCCAGCGATGGACAGACGGGGCTGGGCCATCCCCACTCTCCCTCCTATATTCCTTCCTGCATGGCAAACGGTGCCAAGGAACCCCAGCGAGATCCTCGCCGTCAGCACATTGAGGCCTCTGAAGGCTCCTCAGCTCGTTCCCCCGGGGGTTTCTCTACCGCAGGCTCCCGAGTTCCCTCCTGCGAGCTCCCGAGACACCTCGCCTCCCTCCATCCCTGCATGCCTTCAGTCAGACCGGCTGCTGGCCTGCCCCGAGCTGCCCCACCAGCTCATCCTGTCCTCCCCGGGGGACGTGCGGCGGGCACGCAGAGGCAGGCGGGCTCGTTTCGCCGCCTTCATCCCGGCCTTGGAGCTGCGGCGACCGCCTCTCGGCGCGGTGTCTTGCCAGCCGCCGCTCGGCTTTCCCCGGATTTCTCGCCTGCTGCTTCTTTTGTCGGCGCTCCCCCGGCACCCCCCCGGGTGAATATGCTCCCTGCTCGCCTCGCTGCTCCCGGCGAACCGGGACAGACGTCGGATTTTCCTCGGCGCGGTGCTAACGGGCTGCTGCGTGCCACCCACGCAGGGCCCTAAATAGCTGCAAAAATGGCCTTAAACGGGGCTGGCCGAGCCCCAGACAGATGCGGCGCACGCAAAGCACTCGGGCTGTTGGTGCAGATCCACGCTGTGGCGAGGTGAAGGGATGTGTTTGGGCTGGGGGTGCCCAGACACCTCCAAACAAATAGGGGTTTGGTTTCTCTCCTCCGCTGCCCAAGGTGCACATTTCCTTGTTTTCCTTGCCCTGCTCTGCCGCGGTGGCACCCAGCACCCTGCCGGCACCGCGCTGCCCCCGGGGCAGCCTCCCCGAGACAACCCCATCAAAAGCAGAGAGCCGAGAGGGAAGGCAAATCACAGCTCTGGCTTCCCAAGGAACAACAAAAGCATCGCGAGGAGCCCTCGCTGGCTTTGCTTTTCCTTCACGCTACAGATAAACAAAGCACGAAGCGTGGTAAGCAGCCACGAAATTGATTTGGGACAAAGTGGGTGCTGCGGCCCAGAAAACAGCAGTGGTGCCAGAATCCACTGGTGTCTAAAATGGGACCGGGACCTGTCTGTGGAGAGAAGAAGGATGAGGCCATCAGGGCTGATGAGGAGCGTATGGGCAGGGAGGGGTCCCCAGGGGACCCCCCAGGTCCCCAGCTGCCAGCATCACACCCAGCCTGGAGCACAGCCGGGACCACGACCGTGCTCCTGCTTCAGCCACAGGGGGCTTTTGGGGACACAGACACCGGAGGAAATTCACTGAGTGAATTTTAATATCCGAGGCCAACCCGGTGCCCGCTTTGTGCCGTGCTCCCTCGCCACCTCCGTCAGGGTTAGGGGCCGCTTCGCTCCTGCTTGGCAGCTTGCAGGGGGGCAGCGAGGTCCATGGGGGCTTGGAAACCTGCTCCAGCAGGGACCTGGGTCCCAAAGCAGGCAGACCCTCACCTGCTGGCTGCACAGGGCAGATGCTTGGGTTCACACCAGAGCAGAGCGCCTGGGGCAAGAGCCGAGATAAAATGCACGGGAGGTTTATGCAACAGCACCAAAAAAAAAAAAATCAATTCTGCTAAGAGTTGTTAGATCAGGTCACGAAACACGGGAGTATTTCCTTTTATTCTCTTGTTTTGTTATAAAATGCTGAGTTTACACCCAGAGATTACAGGAAAACAGACACCATTAGAGGCCGGGTCATGCAGCTCACCGCTTTTCCAGCTGACCTTCCCGTGCCGTGGCGAGTCCCCGTGCGTTCCCCTCCTCGCCCCCTTTTCCCAGGCTTTCCAGCCAGGCACGGCCACGGGGGCACTCATGGGGGCACCTCCTGGCTCCCCGAGGGAGCCCCACGGGGCCTGAGCCACGGGACCAGGCTGGTCTGGAGCTGCGGCCCCCCAAAAGCAAAGGGAAAAGAGCCCCACGGCGGTGGCGGTGACCACAGCGAGGGCAGGAGCAGGGTGCCTGGCACCCAGGCCCTCCGGTCTCAGCTCCACCTGGCAGGACAGCAGGCAGGGGGGCAGCTACAGAGCTCAGCCCCTCCTGTGCTTGGAGCCGAGCTGGGGTCCGGCAAGCAGAGAGAAGAGAGCTCTCCTTCGAGGTATGAAGGCAGCGATATGGGAGAGAAATTCAGGTTCTCCTCCCCTCCGTGCACACGCAGCCTCGGCGTGACGGATGGACGTCTGCCCTAGCCACGATCCACCTCGAATCGGGGCTGGGAAAGGCGGTGGTGGAGGACTAGCGCTGGGCCCATTTAACAGCATATTTAATGGCACATTTAATGGCACATTTAACGGCACATTTAATGGCACGCCGCCCCGGCCGGCTGCGACGCTTTCCGTTCCTCACACCCCGGTGCGGGCATTGCCCCCCTCCGAGCCCAGGCGGAGAAGCTCGCAGCCCAGGGACCTCGGAAGCCCTGCAAACCCCCATTTTCGCCTTCTCGCACAAGGTCACGACACAACCCACGCATTTCCTAGAGGGGGTGGGCGCGCTGACACTTCCCAGGCACAACAAACGCACAGCAGCGGGTTCCTACGGGCGGGCAGCACTGACCTTGCGGGGAGGAGAGAAAAGGAGCGCAGGGCTCATCAATCAGCTCGAGCGTTCTCTGTATCCCTTCGGAGACGGAGCTACAGGCCATTAAGTAATAAAATCGCAATCGCACAGCAGCTCCGGCTCCTGCAAAGCCCCACAGAGCTGGGAGAAACGTTTGGGCTCTGCAGGGAGCAGACGTGGGGCTGGTGCATGCAGGGTGTGCCCGGTGCGTCTGGTGGGGGTCCGGAGCGTGCCGGGGGATGCAGGGTGGGTCTGGTGCAGGTGATGGGGGTCTGGTGCATGCGATGGGGGTCTGGTGCATGCGATGGGG
>CM021784.1:14767318-14806340 GCA_011076525.1 Nettapus auritus
GATGGGGGTCTGGTGCATGCGATGGGGGTCTGGTGCATGCGATGGGGGTCTGGTGCAGGTGTGGTGACCATGACGTGTGTCTGATGCATGCCCTGGGGGTCTGGTGCACGCCACACGGGTCCAGCGCTTGCGGTGCCGGGCCAGTGGCGTGCCGTGGGTGTGTGCGGTGTGTGTGCTGCAGAGGATGTGGGTCCGGCGTCCGTGCTGTGGGTCCGGTGCGTGCGCCACGGCTCCGGTGCCCACCCCGGGGGGGGGCTGGTGCAGGCAATGCAGGTCCGGTGCGTGCGCTGCGGGTCCGGCGAGCGTGACGTGTGTCCGGTGCGTGCCGCGGGGGTCTGCTGCATGCGATGCGGGTGTGCTGCGGGCCTGACGCGTCACCCACCCCAAGCATCCTCAGCCCTTAACACCCCCCCAAGCCCCCCCATTGAGGAGAGGGGCGCTGGCAGCCCCCGGGGTGCGGGTCCCCATCCCCAATCCCTCAGCCAGGAGGGAGGCGAGCCCCCGGCCCCCCGGTGCCCCCCGCCCTGCTCACCTGCACGGAGCCCCCCGGCGGTGCGGAGCAGGGCCAGCCGGCGGCCTCAGCGACCTGAGGGGAAGGGAGAGAGCGGGAGGTGATGAGCGGGGGCTGCTCGGAGAGGGGAGAAAGGAGGGGACCCCTCCCCAGCCCCGCGCTCTCCCCAGCCTCCATCACCTGCGCCGGCCTCCATGGGTGCGGCGGGGCGGCTCGGCTCCTCGGCGGCGATGGAGGCAGGGACGGGGATGGAGGCAGGGAGGGATGGAGGGAGGCAGGGATGGAGGCAGGGACAGGGATGGAGGCAGGCAGGGAGGGAGGGATGAGCCTTGCAGCTGCGTAATTTGCCTCGCTCCTCTGCGCTCTTAAAGCGACGGCGGCTCTGGTGCCCCCCCCCCCCCCCCCCGCGGGGTTTCCCTCCCGTTTCTATGGCAACTCCCCCAAAAAAAGCCCGGCCCGGGGGTCGCGCTCCCCACTCCCAGCTGCCAGCGGAGGGTCCCCATCCGTGCCCCCCCGGGTCCCCGGCTCTGCCCTCTCCTCCCCAGCCCCGGACGCACCCTGATGGCGCACTGGGGCCAAGCGGCAGCAGCGAAACCACCAAAATCTGCGCCTCACCGGAGCCGGGGCTGGAGCTGGGCGCTGGGGCCAGCAGGAAAAAGCAGCAGCAGTGCTGGGGAGCCGCCCCCGGTGAAGGAGGGCTCGCCTTGGGTGCAGGTTCCCGTGTGGTTCTCGGCGCTGAGCGCGGTGGGAGAGGTGGGCGCATGCTGGGAGCCGCTGGCACGGAGCCGAAGCTCTCCGGCACGGTCCGGTTGCTCCTGGTGCTACCACCCGCTGCCTTCCATAGCTAGCCAGATAAACCTCCCAGGTTATTCAGAGGGAGACCTTTGAGGGTGAGGCTGCTCCGTGCCTCCTGGGACCCAGCGTGAGGCTTTCTGTGGGCGGCAGCGGGGCCTGGCCTGGCCTCCAGCTCTGCTCTGCAGCCCCACGAGTGCCCAGGGGCGGCTGCAGGGACAAGGAGAGCAGAGGGGTGTCCCCGTGCCCACACGGCTCTTACACGCCTACATCTGACATCCTCCACGTGTGTGTGCACATACAGAAGGAAACTGTTGGTGTGCTGGCAAGGTCAGAGAGCTGGCTCCTACACTGGATCAGAGTCCAACACCTGAGCACGCTTGGCCAAGAACAAAAACCAAGTCCCAACCACGCGTCTCAACCATGCACAAGTACGTCGAGCCAGCTGCTAGCCGACTCGTTGTACTTCCTCTGCCTTTGCAGCCTCCATTTCTAAGTCCCAGCCGGTTATTTTGGAATTCTGACAAACCTGTTCTGTAAATACACTCTAGTCTTTCTTCACGTACTATTTCCAGCAAGGTTTGCACCTCATTTATTCTGCTATACAGACTGCTTTCAATGTATATGTGCCCTGACAACCTGTCTCTTGTTTATTCCTTCTGCTCTCCTCCAGCCTCCTTTTGTTTCTGTTTCCCACTGAATCCGAGGCACAGCCTGTCCCCCTCAAAGACAGAATTAATGAATTATCGCATCTGCTGCCACCGGAGCTCCTCTCACTATCGTGGCAACGGCAGCAGCTCTGGTGTGTAAGGTGCACGTCCATTTCAGACACCTTCTGGGGGGGAAAAAATGTTTCCTTCTTCTCTCCCTGCTCTGCTCTGAATTTTGTTTCCTTCCTGGGGTCGTTGTCTGTGCCCCCAGCATGCACACACTGCCTCTTGGTCCCCCTGCCCATCACGTCTGGGTGCAGAGAATTTGTGAATTAACACAAGATTGCTGCGGTGTTACGACGAGCCATTGTTTCTGGGGGTAATTGGGACATCGGGAGTAAGAAAATGGATAACCGTTCCTTTCAGAGGTAGCTTGAACAGCGGGGAGCTCGCTGGGAAGAGGCAGACCCTCGCCTTTTACAAGGTGGCAATATTTTCCGTCCTCCTTCTGCCATGGGCTCACTCCCAAGACATTGAGCTCGAGACGTGGAGAGGCAAATCCTTGTCCCCAGACCGGGACTCAGCCTCCTCAGTGAAGCTTCCAGGCCAGGCCCCAAAAGAAGAGCAGAACTGGCTGCTTGACTACTGTTCAAGTCAGAAAAGGGAAATACTGTTTCTTTTGCAGAGAATGGAAAGGTTTCCCCAAACGGGGTCAGTTTTCCCTCCCTTACACCCAGAAAATAACCCATCACAGAACAGCAGTTTATTGCTAATTTTTCAAATAATCTAAAATGGAAAAAAAAATAAATAAAGCTGAACCAACATGAGCCAACCAAACACCCCAGCTCATCCCTTCCTGCCCAGGGCAAAATCTTAAGCAATTTTAAAGCTTTTTTTTTTTTTTTTAATCC
Organism: Nettapus auritus; assembly: GCA_011076525.1. Lineage (NCBI taxonomy): Eukaryota > Metazoa > Chordata > Aves > Anseriformes > Anatidae > Nettapus > Nettapus auritus. The sequence continues at coordinate 14,770,183 of CM021784.1, forward strand.
CTGTAAATAGAGACATTGAAATCAGCGAGGGCTGCTCTTCCTCCTCTTCCCTAAACCCCACATATACAAACAAATTAGCGCACGGCAGGGAACGCCACATGTTAGCATGACTGGACACACGGGGCTGTAACCGAAACGCACATCTGGAAAGTCAGGCAGGCGATACCATCCGCCCGTTTAAATTTTCAGAAAATCACGGCGAACGCTCAGCAGGAGAACCCAAACAACAGCGAGGTGGCTGCCCGTTTGGAGCCTTCAGAACAAACGCCAGTGAGCTAAGGAAACATCTTTGTTTGATTTTTATTGATTTCATATAAAGCGACGTCAACATACCCAAAGCTCCGTGACACTTTGTTTGGAGCACCGAACGTAAAACCACTCCACGCTGAGCAGGCTCGGTTAAACCGCCTGCGCCACATGAAAAATATTTGTCTTTACAAAATGACAGTAAAGGTGTTAAAACTTTCCATCAATTAGATTAAAATGCCAAGGATTAATAATATTTCAATTCAACATCTGTTTTTTTTTAAATAGGTCTATCTACACATAAATAAAACTGTTGGTCTTCATGGAAATTTGCTCCACAAAATCTAAAACTGCAGGATTTCTAGGAAGTAGGATTTCTTCCTGATGCTTACATGACTTCAAGGATAACATAATCGTCTAGCTCAAGACATGAAGATAATGCTGGAGACAGTCGCTTGTTAGACCTTAAAATATCAAAAACTGAACATTCTTTGAAAGAAATAATTTTATATAAAGATTTTGATAAAGATAGTTTGACAGATTTCTTTTCTCTTGTCAATGGAGTAAGGTAATTAGAACACATAAGCCCTGCAAAAAATAATTTAATTCCCAAAGCTGGACTCTAAGAAAGGTTTTAAAGAACATTCAATGTCTTATGTGGAATATGTATTTTCGCTATTATCAAAAGACTAATTTTATAAACATATATGTAAGGCTAAAGGTACGAGTCACCACCTTGGTACCCAATGCTGCAGCAGCATGCTTGCCCAGGCTAGTTACTCTGCCGTCCCGAGAGGTCACATAAATGAGGGGAAGCTCTGCTTAGGTCACTGTGGCTTGACAGGACTTTCATTTTTTCACGAAAAATATGTTCTGAAAAATCGGAAACATTTTTATTAGCTTATGTGAGCACTGTGTGATTTCAGTAAGCGTTGAACATTCGGCCGGCAGTGGCTGTGATGTCTGCAAACGGAGCGCTCTGAGCGAGCTCAACAACAAGCTGTTTCTTCAGAACAAGGAAGATGTAAAACTTGGCCGCAGCTTCTTTCCGGTTGTTTTTCCGACAGAGCTCCCGTAAGCTGAAGGAATTCACTCCTGATTCGTTCAGGTGCTGCAGAAGAAAAAAAGAAAAAAAGAAAGACAGAAATTCAGCTGGGTCAGTTTAACTGCTAGAAAAAAAATATTGACATCGAGTCTAAATTGGAGAGGGTTGTTCAGAGTGATTGTTTCCTGCTTGAAGGCCTTGAGTAGGACCTTGGCATTTACATTTACGTAGTGGCTCTTAACGTTTTATTGCCTTAATATTGCTAGCACCTACAGATGTTACTAACATCTACATGTGCCCACAGTTCTACTGAATTCAATGAAACGGCACCGACGCACAGGATGAAGCAAGCTGTAATGGTTTTCATGATTCAAAACTACAAAAATCATCGCATACCCTGTTCTTCGGAATACCATCTATACTCAGTTTCAGTCGCAGATAATTAACTTATTACTGCCTGTTTTTTAAGGGCTGCACATATATGTAAGTAGTTGTTTATGGGTGTTGCACTCAGCCTTTTAAAAACGTTCACATAAAATAATTAAAAGAACAAGAAGGCTGCTGAGTTGAACTCCAGCACTGAGGAAAAGCTGGGCTTGCAGCAAAGTTTGGTGGATTTGCTTTGGCAGAAGCTCAGCACTGAGATGACAGGGCGAGGGTTTGAACATTCACCATCAGGACAGCCAGCGCTGCCTCCAAAGGTGCCTGCCGTGGGCTTGTGGATACTGAATCATACCTCACAGCTTCACCACTTTTGAAATGATTTCTGCAAGAAAGGTGGAATAAGCCTTCCTGATGCAAAGACTACCCTCCCTGCTAATTTTGAAGCACCTTGAAAGCACTGGGGCATTAAAAGCTCACGTAAAGAAGGGGTTACCAGCTTTCTTTGTATGATAACTATCACTCATTTCCATAGCCTTAAACTCAGAAACAGCTCAAGCAGATGAATAGCCAAATGGAGGCACCCTGCAGTGCGTAGCTGAGATCTGGCAAGCCTGTGGGCAGCTAGGAACCGGGCTTTGTAGCGATGCTCCAGGGCATCCTCATAGAAGGAAGAAAACAAGGGCTTAGCAGTACAGCAAACGCTGCTGTGAAAACAACAGCTCAGAAAATTCTAGTGATTCCAGCAGCTCTGGGAGAATGGACATCATGTCAGGCACCCAGAATCCTGGTTTCCTACATAAACACCCAATAAAGTCCAGCTACACACTGCACATGACAAGCAGCAGTATGCTAAACAGTATAAGCAGGAGGTTTTCTGACTTCATCCAACTGAAATCGATAGCTGTGTTTGGTATTGGTTACAAAATCCACCACTGTTACCTGTAAAGTTTTTAGGAACTGAAGAGTTCTTTTGCTCTGCTTTATTTCTTCATTGTCTTTGGTTTTCATAGCTAGCTTCTGTAGGAAATAAAACCAAAATTAGACAGCATGTGTAAAAAGACATACACCACGACGAAAAAAAGCACAAGAGTTCGAGCTTAATTGAAAATTCAGCTGGAGCTGGGCACTCTGGTGGCCACGCAGATTATCTGGGACTTCTGACACCTCTGCAGGTTTTGTGAAACAGAGAGAAAAGAACGTTAGCTATGTTCTTTCTGCTACAACTAGAGCTATCAGGTGCAAAACCACGTTATGCACTATGAAACTGGTCCCAGCGAGCCTCAGGTAGGCAGCTTCACAATAAGAGACCACTCTGACAGGATTCTGACAGGATTTGAACTGGTTGGGAGTCAAACAGGATGTTAAAAAAATCAGCTTTAGGTTTTGGATTTAGCCTCTGCAGTTGCCTGGGGACAACTCCAGAGTTTCCAGAGTGTCTGAGCATCTTCAGTGTCAGTAAGTTCAGAAAGTGTTTCCTTGTTACATGGAAGCACAGTTTCTAAATAAGTTTCTAAATAAGGAGCTGTTTTCCTCACTGACTCTGTAACCTCTGAAGATAAGAGTACATGCATCCCTCATTACCCAGCTATTAAAATGTTTGACTAGCAAAATATGTATCAAAGATTGTGAGCACACCAAAATTCACTGAAAATTCATGAAATTATTATTATTATTTATGTTTCTGTGAAATAATGTAGTTCTGTTCTGAAATAAGTGAGAACTCCCAGCTTTGAGTGCACATACATTTAACTCAGCTTGCTGTGCCGGAGCTTCCTGGCCCAGTGAATTATTCACAAATGAGGAGCTCTCAGAGAAAGCAGTTGTATCCTGCTGTTCGAACAGAAAGATCAATTGGCATTACAATTTTTGCATACAGTATCAACCTCTATTACACAATTCTTCTTTAAAAATATATATAATAAATGTTTTCCAAAATGATTTAATAGTTGATATTTCTACCATGTATTTTCTCAGACAGGAAAGGTCTTTGCTACAGTATTTATGCTACGAATATGGACTGTTCAGGCACAGGCCTTAAATTTTCTGGCCAGTTTTGTCATTCCTTGTCAACTTTGGAGAGTCTCATATTCTCTAAAATCTCCCCCTTCACTTTAGCCTAAATAAAGATGGCAGAAATAGGTAATTCCTTATTGCTTTTTTTCTCAATTTGAGACAAAAAAAGAATCACCATCTTTAGAAATGATAAAATATATTTTCAGTACAAACAGGTTATATTTTATATTAAAGTTCCAATTATACTCAGTGATTATATTGTAATCCATACTAATTAATAGATATTTTAATTAACAGTTCATTTATTGAGAGAGTTTGCCAAAGTGCTTATAAATAAAACTTTCCTGACACAAGCTAATTAACGCTATACTGGCTGTCTCCATAACAGGATTTTCAAACGTATATTAATAAATTCTTAACGTCTTTTAAGTGGAATCCTAACATAAAATGAAAAAAATAAATACATTTAGGTCTGTAAAATTTATGGAAACTGCTCACTGGAGTTTCGCCAAAGTTATTGTCAGTTTTGTTTCTGTTACTCTGTGATGTCTTTACAAAGGAATCATTTCTAATTTTTCTCTTGGTCTCTGAATGAGCTGACTCCTGCAGGTAGCTTGGTTCTTCTGTTATCAGCATCTCTGTATTAACAAAAAAAAAAATATAAAGAAGAAGATGAAAAAATGAAAACAACAACAAAAAATCCCAAAGGCTTAAGAGGAAACAACTGTTAACCTCTGTCCTTTAAAAAATAAAAAATACTTACACAACCTTCTCTTTTTATAATCTACATAGCCAATTTCATTAACATTTCAACTTAGTTGGCCTATGATTTATAGAATACCACACACAAAGTATGTGTGCACACCCTGCATGTGTATGAAACACATCAACTAGATAATATTTGTCAATAGATAATGCTGCAGCAATGGAATTAAACTGTTACCTGAGGTATCTTGTTCTTTTCTTGTTTCTTCCATTTCAGACTCCACCTGCATTACATTTCTTGCCATCTTAAATCCGCGACTCTCAAAGCATTTTGCAAGAAACTGGAAACAATTATTTTTAGTTTTTACTTTCAGACTGTAATGTTAGATTATTTGCAAGCACCAAAACAAAGGTATGAATATGAACTGTATATTAATTACTGCAACTGAGAATTTAGAGGTTTGAATTAGGTCATTTTAAACCTGCATTTTTTTAAATTAATAGCCCTTTGCAGCTTCTACTTTGGCAGTGAAATCCATGAAGAAGTCTTAGGAACAGCTAGGATTATTTTTCCCTGAAGCTAGACGGTAAGGAGGGAGGAAAGAAGGAAATATCCACATTTATCTGAGTTTTGATTTCTCTCCTCAGGTACTGGTGTGAGAGTTATTTTTCTCCCCATAAAGAACAAGTTGTAATTCTGCATCTCGACTCTAAGAGGTGAAGCTGCTCTGCTCTGATGAACCTGCAGAACTGTTCGCCTGGAGACCCTCCCTGCCTCTGAGCTCTCTCAGAGCTACACAGCAGAAGAAACACAGTGCAATTAACAGGAGGCTGCTGCACGTGGATTACAGCTTATCTTTATGTATCACCTTGTGTACAAGTTGATCTCTTTTCTTTGCCTTATCATTATCCCAAATATAACTTCTTTGAATGATCTGTCAGATAATATGTGGGGACATGAAAGGCCTGATAGACCATATTGCCATGAAACAAATCTCTCTTTCTTGCACAAAAAGAGCAGTAAGGTCTACAACCACAGGTAAGGGTGTTCTGGCCTGCCCTCCTAGCCCAAGGGATACAGTGATCAGGAACCTCCTGGCCTTCTGAAAGGCGAGGTCTCCTGACTTCTGTCCAGCTGGAAGCTTAAACTCCAGTTGGGAAAGTACAAAACAGATTGTCATACCATTTTTCTAAAATAAAGATAAAATAATAATGTTTAAGCCTTATGTACCTTTAAAGTAAATGTAGAAGAAAGATATGATGCCATATTGATCACAGAGCAGAAACAAAAACAATAAAATAAGAACAATTTAAAAAGGAACAAAATTGACAGAAATCATTCAAAAATGTATGTTCGTGTATGGCCAGTCAGGTGCTGGTATGTGAAATGAAGTATCAGTTCTCAAGTTTGTCATTTTCTACTTGATGTTGGAGCACTGAAGATTGGAACCAGGAGCTCTACAGGTGGACTTTCTGCTGAAGTAATTAATGATGAGGACACAAATAATTGTTAGGTATCCAACCGAACTGTACTGCAAAATGATACTTACAATGACGATATGCACCTGCAGTTTCCTTGGACTTCACATGAAACCAAGACTGCAAAATCTCTCACAGTTAGAGCTTAGAAGTGCAACAGTCCCATCATCTACACAGTGGAATAAAAACCTACAAGGCGTAAAACGTTACCGTTCGTAGCTCAGCATGAACCACGGGCTGTGTAGGGTTGGACAGGAGCGTATCCACTCCTCCTGCTTCTTTCCATGCCATTGTTTTTTTTGTTGGGGGTGCGAGGTCTAACGTAACAAGGATGTCTAGGCAGTTGTGAAGTTGGTTGTATATAGCACTGCTGCTGAGCTCCTTGTCTTCGTCCACAAGCAACTTCCTCTTTCTTTTATTTTTTTTCCTGTGGTTGAAAGCTGAGTAGAGGAAGTATTAAAATAAATAAATAAATAAATAAATAAATAATAAAATAAAAGGTATTGACCTCAACGTATCCATGATCCTGTGACCTCATTCACTGACATACCTGTCAGTAGTATATTTCAGCTCTGAAGGGACTACCGAGCAGAACAGGGTATTGCTGAAGAAACGTACAGACTTCTTCCCTTTAGCCATATATTTATTCTTTGGAATTACAGTATTCAAAACTCAGAAGAAGTGTTTCAGCCTCCCATTTCTGATCTAGGCCTGTTTTTCTTTGCTAGCCTTTACACAGTGAATATACATAAATAAAGTCTAATCCACAGAAAACTTGAGCATAAAAATACCTCTGGTGAGTCTAATCGACAGGTTGCAGACCTCCCAGATAGCTGCACAGGCTTTAAAATTAAACTACAAGTGGATGGAACATTTCTCCAAAAGTTTCCATAAAGTTTACCCTTTGTATTCTTGTACAGGAAATTGCCATATGTTTAATTACAGAAGGCATGAATATTGTACTGAAGAGTCAGGAACACAATGACTTAATGAGAACACATGAGATACCACCAAGCCCAAGTGAGCTATCTTTAATCCATCAGGAAGTTAATTATTCCAAGAATTGCTGATGTACTCAACAGGTTTCATGACCTCATAATTAATATCTGTATTTGTCAGCTTTATACTTGCGCAATAGAATTAAGATGCACATTGTAAACATGAAATAGAGACACTGATTGGTTGCATATCCATAGCTTCCTGAAAAATTTTCCTTTTACTGGAAAATTCCAGTGTAGTACTCTAAAAACAATATCAACATGATCTTGTTTATTTGCTAACATCCACCAACACAACAGGTGAGGCTTAGATTTAATCACAGAAGAAAATAAACATTTTTCTTTTTGCATCTTAATAAAGTTAAAAGATCATGAAACAAAAATTTACAAAGGCCTGACATTTTTAAGGTCGTTATTTTACACCCAAACGATCGCTGACGTGTCACTGGCAATAGAAGTTCTGAAATTTCAGTAGCACTCCTGAATAGGCTGGGCTTGCACTGCTAGCAGAACTGCAGAGCAGTAACGCTTGATTTGGGATGTGGAAGGAACTGTAAGCAGAAATACGGGCAGATCAGAAGGTACTGATCAACCTGGTACTGTTTTTGTATAATAAATATCCTAAGATAGAACTCTGACAGCAGATCAAAGTGAGAATCATCTGTTTTTCAAATATTTACACTAACAAGAAGAAAAACAAACCTAGTAGTGCAAACAGTCAGCAAAAAACAGTCAAGTTCTGACCTCTATCATCAACTGGCTCAAGCACAAATCCTTCATCTTCTTTAGACAAAAGTATTGTTTCATTCATTAGATGGCTTTCTGTCTTCATCGCAGCGGCTTCGCAGTTGGATTCAACTATAAGAAAACCCAGCAAAAAGCCCAATTAAAAAAAAAGATGGAATAATTTCTTGATCTCATGACATGTAAGACTGATATCAGAAAAAAAAAAAAGAGCAGAATTAGAAAACCATGGTTTAGTCCATAATCTCACAATCACTTTAAGGAGCACTATCTGACACTGCTGCTGCTTATGTCCTGCGCTGCACACTTCCTTTTGCTGACACAAGAAGCTGTATGATCAGGCAGTGAAACAGACTGAAGAACTAAACTGTTTCTCATTGAAGATGTTCCAGATTACTCAGTTTTATAGACACTGTGTAATGGTGGTGTAAGGATTTAAGATTTCAAGTTAAAAAGAAAAAATAAAAATAATAATTAAAAATATTTTCCAGAAGCACTTTTCAAAAATTATTTTATATTTCAGCAGCTTCATTCACCGATATCCAATAAAAACAAGGCTAAGAGCACCTGGATGAACTACTAAAAAGTAATTTGCAGCTGAAATATGAAGTCAGAAAAGCTGGTAAGTAATGTTCAAAATTCAGCAAACCCTTATCCTGGTTCCTCTCCTCTACAAAAGTGGTATCGTACTGCCTAAGCAGCAGAGGGGGTCTGAAGCATATCCAGCACAGGATATCATATAAAAGTGTTTCTAAGCAATGTCATGTTACAAATCGAGAATTCCTAGGCCAAATTAAATTATACCTAAAATGGTGAAAGAAGTATATGAGGAGAAAAGGAAGAGAAGTTAACAAAGGAAAAAAGCTTGGGATGTTATTCCATTCATACAAGGCTGAATGTGAGTAACTTTATTGCAGGAACAGAGAGTTCACGTGAGCAAGGAGAAGAGACTGCAAACTCACTGGCTGGGGTGTTCTCTGGAATATCTTGTGGCAAGGGAATTTCTTCCTCCATATCAAGAATGTCGTTAATTAGGCCATTTTGCTCATCCCTCAGCAGGATTTCTTAAATATAAAACACAGAGTTTTAAATCATGCTAAGTCTTAGTAGTCATGAAGTAGCTTCAACAGTACAAAAAGGAGAACATTTAGGGACACGGTTTAGTGGGTAATGTTGGTGGTAGGGGGACAGTTGGACCAGATAATCATGGAGGTCTTTTCCAACCTTAATGATTCTATAATTAGTCTTAATTCTGAGATTTCCATCTTTTCTTTGAAAAGTATGGTATTGAAATTGTTTAAAAGGTGTAAGTCTATAACGGTTTACATAAATATCCTAAACCATAAACATGTAGAAGCTACATCATTGCCTTTGTTATTACAACAATCAGGATAGCAAAATGATGCAGCATTTCACCCTTTAGAATATAAAGTAAATTACTAAAAATTAAATATAAATCAAATGCTTTTAGTTCTAAAACAAAATCTTTTTAAATTCATTTTTACTTGGCAATGTCTAAATGATCATACAGTGATAAATAGCAAAAAATCTGTTAATCTATGGCAAACCCTACCAATCATATCTGCACCAGCATCCTCATCGCCAAAACAATCCTGCTCAAAACAGTAAGTGTCTTCATGCAGTGCAGACCTGTATCCATTTACGCTCGCAAAGGTGTGATCAGCCATGAGACTGTTGCTGCTCATCAAGAAGCTGCCATCAAAGCAGCTCTCCTTTCTTAGTGTTTCTGGTTCCTCATCTGAATAAATACAGAATTTCTGATGCTTCATCTGCATAAATTGATGTGAAACATATTTATCCATTTCCTATTTTTTTCAAATAATTTTCAGAAGACTGTAAGATTTCCCATACCTCAAATTAAGATTTCCCATGCCTCAAATTAAATAAGCAAAATTCAACTTTAGCTAACTCAGTAAAAACCACCAAAAGTTGGGTTTGATTCTCAGTCTTCAGTATCATACCATATTACTTAGGTAGAGCACGTACACAAAAAATCAGGCGTGAGACCATATGATAGGCCACTCAGCACAAACATAAGCAAACTCTCTTAATAACAGCTTTTTCGTGTAGGGGAATTATTCAGACTGCACAACATTTCGCAAAAAACATACTTTCCCTTACAGAATATTTCTAATTTCTCAACTTCTCTCACCAAAGTTGATATCACAGAGAATTATGTTGCTTTCGTAGTCCTCTGTAAGTGTGATGTCTTCAGCTCTGCTCCGATTCAAGGTAAAATGTTCTGCAACATCAATGGCACTGGTGGAAAAACAAACAAACAAAAAACATTGTACAAATTTAGAATGAACAGAAAGCCATTATTTAACTGGTATTTATGCTAGGGCCAGTATGTATACTAACTTTTGTATCTCCTCCCAAGGTCAGTAAGTTGTTTGCAGGGCTCACTCAGACAATTTTAAATGAGAAAATCTTAAAGGATAAGTTCAAAATATTATTTTATTGTGCGAGCACAATTCTTGTGACTGTAGCCTTGTAAAGTTTGGTTCAGGATTTTGAAGAAATCAGTTATCAAATCAAAACAATTCCATGCAAGTCTTGATCAGATAACTGTAGGGATATATTTTACTTCTGAAAATACTGAAATAATGAATAAAAAGTAGGGAAGAACTTACTTCAAATCAGGTAGCGAAGTATCAAAATCATGAAATTCTTCAGGTAATGTAATGGACTGATAAGCAGCTTCAAAGGTCTCTTCTGGAAGGTCAACAAGTCCTGAAAGAAACAAAACAAAACACAAGAAGTATCAATAAAATAAAAGTAACATTCTGCCAAGTAGATATAGTAAGACTATAAAGCCGTCAGGAAGGTATGCTGCCTTTATAAATAACAAAAAGGTAATGTTTAGGCAGTTTGTCAACAGGACCCCAAAGTGAAATTAAAATTCTGAATTTACAAATCTATTTGAAGCCACGTTTTTTTGTAGACAGATAGAGAAGAGTATGCTAATGTTGGAAACTGCTACAGGTGCTGAAATGCTGTAAATACACTGGGTTTATGAACAGTTAATTAAAGTCACTGAAAGATTCTCAGCTGACATTTGGTCTAGAGTCTTTCATACCACATTAAATTAATTACTGTGTTTTATTTTTCTATCCTGTGTCTATATTACACTATTCACCAGCACCAAATAATTACAAAATCAGGCTGCAAATACGCAGTAGTCAGAAAATCCTGGAACAATTCAGGTTAGAAGGGATTTCTGAAGGTCGCCTAATCCAACCTTTGGCTCAAAACAGAATTAATTTCTAAGCTAGATCACTTTTGACTATTTCTGATGCTGGAGTTTCCACAGCAACCCTGGACAACATATTTCAGCATTTTACCATTTCAAGTGTGATTTTTTTTCCCTGCTTACATCTCGTTGGAGTTTGCGTTGCTGCAGTTGTGACCATTGTCTTTTGTTCTTGTGCTATGTGGTCCTCTCTACAAGCTCCTATAGTATCTATTAAAAAATAGTACTATGTATTTATTGCAAGTGTTTCTTCTAACATTTCCCAAATGTTTACAAACATTACCTAACTAATCTCCATCATGTCCTTGAAAATCATGTAGGTAGAGTAGGTGTTTGCTATTCTGCACACAGTCTAGGTCACAAAGCACATTAAGGCTGGCAATAGAGGCCAGTGTCCTGTTCGAAATCTTTTTTTAGACAACAGTGCCTCCCCATTTGTGCCTTAAAACAACAAACATGCAGCCTGTTTGAAAAGGATTCAGTCATCTCAGTTCGTTTCTTGCTGGCTTTGTGGCTAGAGCTCAAATCACAGTCAGATCTGGCACTAACACATTGTTAGACATGTTGTTGGTGTCATTAGAAAGCAAAATTAATTATCTAGCAATGGGGGCTGAACTCAAGCTTCTTCTTGTATGACCATTTAAGATCCTGCCTCTCTTAAAGGTGCCAAAGACCTGAAATTGCATTGAAATAAACCAGACTAAACCTTGGCAGTAGGCACCAAAAAATTCAATGTCCTTTGAGATCAACAAGGTGCATTTAACAGAAACTTCCAAAATTAAGATAAGAGCAGAAAAGGACACAGATGGAAAAACGCAGAATTCTGTACCTACCTGGGCGAAAAGCTGTCTTCATTTTTGTCAAAGCTTCACTACAGTCTGCCAAGAGGTATTTTGCTTTCCTGTGGTAAATCCGCACCACTCCTAAGAGTAAGTGTCCGGAGGTGCGTAGAGCTATTGTGAACTTTGAAATTTACAACAAGAAAGTTGTTCAGGAGTTAATATTTTTGGCCAAAAATAATAATAATAAAAATGAAAATATTACACAGCAGTAACAGAATCAATGCTCTTGTTTCATCGACAAGGTCTCATCTGACTACTGGTGAACAGTGTAACACATCTTGAAAAGGAAAGTAGCTGCACATATTCTAATATTTGCCACTTTGTTTATTCAAGTAAGAGGACTTTATACCAACCATGCCCTTATTTATGCAGTCTTCCTGCACCACAAACATCCCCCTTGGCCATTCCAATGCTAGACAGAACAGCGTGCAAGGGAAAGACTACAAACTCTTTGAAAACACTTCCAAATAATAATACCAAGATCATTTTTGACGAAGTTCAATTAATCATAACCCATGCAAGATAGGCAATGAAAATCAGAGTACCAATTATCAGGCAGGTATTTTCACAGGAAAAAAAAAATAAAACAAACTGCTTGCACCAGCAGAAAGCCTTGGATCTCCTTAGGCATCGATTAGTGACGGTGCAAAATGTTCCTTACTGTTCCCTTGGATGCAATTGCAACGGAGAGGCCAAGGACTGAGTCATGGATACTCGACTGCTTGCATCTGTGCTTGTTTGAATCATACCTTATCCGTGGTGCACAGAGGATTAATACAGAATCTGTCATAAGCACTAATTATGCTTAATTATATATTTATCTGCCTATAATGGTGGGCCTGGAAGAATTCCACTGCAAGTTCAAGGATGGTTATGATATGTCAAAAGTTATTTATCATAAGATCAGAAAAATATCCTTCTTGAATGGTCTGTGTACAATTTTATGGTATTTTTCTCAGACCCTTTACTTTGGTTAAGCAGCTGGCTTTTGTTGTTGTTGTTTTTGAGAAAATTTCCTCAAATACTTGCAGTTCCCAAACTATGTTGCATAGCTGCAGCTCCAAGTCTCTGAAGACCAGTGCAACTACGTGATATTGACAAGTTCGTCCGGTTTCATGCAGCAGCTCAAACCCACTTACCACAATCCCGTGGCCAGCTGTGCCCACAGAGCACACTCCGGAGCTCCAACAGTATGTAGAAAAAATACATTTGAATATGTTGTGGTAAAATTTTTCTTATACTGTAGATAAATACGTTCCACAGATCTCCAAGGGCTAAATAGCAAGTAAAATATTTATATCACTTTAATTTAATGGAACAGAGATTTTATCTGAGTGAGAACTGAATAAAATCACAGTAGGAATCGCTCACACTGGTTTTGAAACAGCCACAAATTTGTCTTACTAAGTTTTCACAACAGCAATAGCCCTCTTCCCTACAGAATATTTACATCTCTACCCCAGAACTTACCAGAAGACACTTTCCCCTTCAATAACCTACCTTTGGTGAGATGATATTTTTAACCGTAGTCTCTAAATTACACTCAAATATATGAGCTTTGGTGAGCTTCTTCTCCCAGTGGGCAGCAAGCCATATTTTGGCCAACGGCCCACGCTTGTTCACGAGCAAATGCATGTAGAACATGGTGTTGGTGCTGAGGCTCGCGGGTCACCTGTGCTGCCAATTTTCCTGGGATTTTCCCCTTCTCCCTTTGTCTTGCAGGCAAAGCAGAGGAGGGTCCTGGGGTATGAGGGGAGAGCAGGTGAGCAGAGGGTGTGAAGCTCCAAGGGGAAATGTCCGTCAGGGCCTCAGAGAGAGCCAGAGCAGGGGGTCGGAGCTGACAGAGCAAACACCAGCACAGGAGCAGCACACCTGCAGGAACAAGGACAGATGTCATGGGGGACAGACAGACAGCAAGGGACTTGTAGGGGGCACAAAGGATGGGGTTTGGGGAGGGATGAGGGCTGCAATGAAGGGTGGGAGGTGGAATGGAGCAAGCCCTGGGGAGTGAAGGGGATGGGGGGACTTAGTGGGGCTCTGAGGTGGTGGGGGGCTTAGGGGACCCTGAGGGGATGGGGATGGGGTGCTGGGGACATGGGGGGCTGTAGGGTTCTGAGGAAACTGGGGGGCTTCAAATGGCTGCCAGGGACTGGGAGGACAGCGTGGCGCTGAGGGGATGGCGGTACCCAGCCTGGTCCTGAGGCGATGGATGCTGAGGAGAGCTGAGGAGAGGAGGGATTACTGAGGGGACCGGGGTACCCAGCAAGGCGCTGAGGGGATGGGGACGACTCGCCAGGGTCCCGAGGGGAGGACAGAGGGGACAGAGGGCGCTGAGGGGATGGCGGTGCCCAGCCGGGCGCTGAGGGCGGCCGCGGAGCCGGGGCCGAGGCCTGAGGGCGGCTCCCGCCAAAAGAGGGATGGCGGCGGGCAGCGGGCACAGCCCGGGCCGGTCCCCGCAGCCCCGACCCGGCACAACGGGGATGGTGCTGGAGGGACAAACGAGCCTCAGACACTCTGCCCCGAGCCCCGGGGGCTTTGCTGTGCAGCATAAAAAGCAAAAAAAAAAAAAAAAAAAAAAAAAAGCTCTTGCTTTTGCCAGCCGCAGCTGTATCATGAAGCACCCGTGGCTTCCCTGTCGCCTCACTGTTAGCTGACGAAAATCAGACCTCAGCTGTCACCACAGAAAGTTTGCAGCCACTTTCCACCATGGCTTGGCGGCTGGGAGGAAGGGCAGGAGAGGGTTTTCTGTCATAAAGCCACCCTGAAGCCAGGCATCCCCCCTGGGGACCTGGAGGAGACCCGGTGGCCCCACTGCCCCGGCCAGGGCACCGATCCTGCCCGGGTGCACTGCCCATCCTGCGGCCGGTGCCAGGCTGCATCGGCTCCATTCTTCCCAGAGCCGAGGTTGATTTCCAGTCCCAGGTCCAGAGCCATCCCCGGCCATAAATCAATCCCCCTAAATCACTGGGTGTCCCCACCTGCGTGGCAGCCAGCAGCTGGTGCCTGAATTGCCCAGCTGCTGCCCCTGTCCTCTGCGTCACCTTGAGCCGTGCTCTGCCGTGGGATGCTGCGAGCAGCAAGGAGGCAGGGACAGAAATTCTCCTCCACGGGGCTGGATGGGGGCCGGTGGGTGCCAGGAGCCTCTGCAGCACCGGTGTCACCTGGGCTGCGCTGCAAGGGGATGTTCTGGAGGGGACCAAAGGGACACACCTGCACCCACAGCCCTCCTGGCTCTCCCCATCCTTCTCCCACTGTCCTCTCTCTGCCCGAGGCTCCAGCTTTCTGTCCCTTTCATCCCTATTTAATCATTTTGCCCGAGCAGCCTGTCCCTGTCGCCACAGCCCCATCCCACCCCCTCGCCCCGCTCCATCTCCCAGGCTCCCTCTTCCCCTCCCTCCTCTTTCTATTTATTTCCAGCTCTCTCGCAGATTCATTCTGTGTTTTGGCAGTGCTGTCTCTGACCTTGGCTGTCTCCCTCCTCTCTGTGCTCCTGCGCTGGCAGCATCAATCTTGGCTGTCTCCCTCTCTCCTCCCCTTCCTGGTGCCAGCGCCCTGGGGATGCTGTGGCCCTGCCAGCCCCGGGCAGGCTCAGGGCAGTGTCTGGGGCTGCAAATCCCACTCCCACAGCCCTGGAAATGTCCAAAGCCAGCTCCCAGAACCCATCCAGTAAACACAGGAGACCCAGGGAGCAGCACAGCAAAAGTATTAATGTACAGGGGGCATTGCTCTACCTCATCCATGAGCGGTGTCCTTACGAGCACAGCTGTGGGTTTGGGGTGCAGGAGGACACATTGACCCCGTGGCAGAGTGGGCACAGACCCCAGCCCCACACCACTACTCCAGCACTTGTGGGCTCACCCCCGTCCATGTACAGACTGGACATATTCAGGTGCATCATCACCGCAGGGCTTGGGGACCCCAAAACACCGGGCGTGACGGCATGCGTTGCTCTGCTCAGGAGCACACCAGTGGCATTTCTCCCGAATTCGGCAATGTTTGAGGTTGCAGAGCTTGGTGCTGACACACTCTCCTCCCGTCCTCGCTCCCGTCTGCCCGTCTGGTGGCACAACGTGCCCGCGTGCTCCAGATCCATCTTTTCCTGCTGATTCGGGACAATCTGTGTCCCGTGACCTACTTGTCTCTAAGCATCTTCTGCCTTCCCGCCGAGTGGGTTGGCACTAAAGCCTCTCTAAATGTGGTTAACATGTCAGGATGCACTTACATTTATTTTTAATTCTGCTTCTTCCTCAGCCCAGTTCTGGATGTGTCCCCGGGGACACTGTGCTGGGAAGCCCGTGCCTTTCGACACTGCGCTGGGAGAGGAGAGAGGAGGAGCGAGCCACACAACGCTCACCGCAAACAAAAATTAATAAAATTGTGTGTATCCACAGCCCTGACACAGAAAAAGGGGGTGAGCAGTCTCCCTTTTTTCCCCTGTTGGAGCTCAGGTGTTGGAAAGCTGGGTTCAATCCCTTTTCAGGTGGTGCAGGTCAGCACCAGCCACCGTGTGGGCACTTACGGTCAGAAAGCTTGGGGGAGTTGCAAACCCATGTTGTGGAGCTACACAAATAATTAAAGCAGGCAGAAAACCTTCCCAGGGCACCTTGGAGGAAAATAAAGGGGGAAAAAAAAAAAGGCAAGAAAAAAGGTAAAAACATCCAGGGGGTAATTTTTAACATAAACTTTAGAGTTTAATGCAGAAGATGCTCAAGGAAGGATAACGTTGTCACCCGTCATTAACCTGGCGAGTTCACCCGGTGCTGGCAGTGGCATCCGCACATCAACTGGTGCTATCGCACACGAGCTGCTGAAGATGCTGAAGGCATGTGAATGTGCTGAAGGGGATGGCAACATGATGGACAAATCTTCCCGGCAGCTCTCAGCAGCCCACCCGCTATCGCTCGGGATTTACGTCCGCACCACCATCTCCAGGCACGGCTCCAAAAGCAGAAATAGCACACGTCTTATTAACAAAAGGGGTGAAAGCGCGCTCCTGCCAGCGGGTCACTGCTGGGGCTCAGGCATGGATCCAGTTTCAGGTCAAAGAGAAGCGGAGTGTGATCAGTAACAGGAGTGTGCTGGGAAAAACGGGATAAAGCAGCGAGAGACGGGGTGATGGGGAGCGCGGTGCCGTGGGACTGCAGCCACCTCTCCCGGCTGGCACCATCCGAGGCTGGAGCACCCCACGCCTGGCCCAAAGCCTGGGTCAAGCCCTGAATGCTTCCTGGGGGCTTGGGGTCAGGCTTGGTGCTAGAAGGGGCTCTCAGCAGGCGGCTGGGCTCTGTCCCGTGTCCCCAACAGGGCCAGCCGGTCGTGGGGTGTACAACCAGCACCCCATGTGCACATCCCCGGGACAAATCCCGTGCCCTTCATAACACGGACACCTCTCCGCTGCGTCCCCCCTTCCATCCGCAGCCCTCCCCACGCAGCCCACCCCGGGGTGCCCACGGGGGGGTCCCGGTTCCTCCGGGGTGCGCACGGAGGGGTCCCCGCAGCCGGTGGGGAACCGTCGCACAGACGGTGCCGGTGCACAACCGGGCTCGTGTGTGTACGCGTGTGCATGTGTGTGCCCCCCGGGGCAGAGGCTCTACGTGTGCGAGCGTGTGTGTGCGTGCGGCACCGGGAGCCCCACGGGGCCGGCAGCTCGGGGCACCGGCGCTCTCCATCCCGAGCCGCGGCGGCACCGGCACCGGTACCGGGCAGCCCCCGGGGGTAGGAGGCCGGGAACGGGGGGAGCAGACCGAGGAGGGACCGGGGAGGCAACGGGGGGGGGGGGGGGGGGGGGGCCCGGGGGGGGGGGGCCGGGCCGGGCCGGGAGGGGGGGGCGGGGGGGGGGGGACCGGGGGACGCTCAGCCTGCTCGGGGAGGCGGTGGGGAGGGAGGATTTGGGGTGGGGAACGGGGACGGGGACATCGCTCCGTGCGCGCCGCTCACCTCTCTCCGCGCAGGGCGGCGGCTCCATGGCGGCCCCGCGGGCGGCGGAGCTGCGGAGCCCGGCGGAGACGGCGGCGACAGCGGGGAGAGACGGAGGGGGAGCTCCGGGGGGCTTCGGGCCGGCCCCGGGCCCGGGGCTGGCTCTGGCTCTGGGCTGCGCGCTGAGCGGCGCGGCGCTGGTGGTGCTGGCGGGGGCCGTGCCGCGGGCGGCTCGCCCCGACCCTGCCGTGCCGGCGAGGCAGATGGAGAGGTTGGAGGCAAGGGCGGCTCGGCTCCGAGCACGCCTCGATCGCTGCACCGTGGCCGGTTTGGCGTTGCTGGCCCTGGGAGGGCTCCTGCTCGCCGCCCTCCTGCTGGCCGCCGCCGCCGCCCGCCGCCGAGCCCGAGCAGCTCGCCGCGCGGGGGGCACCTACGGCTCGGTGCGCCTGAGGATGCGCAGGGTGTCGGCCGAGGGGGCTCAGGCGCTGCTGGAGAGCCAGCTCAGCCCCCCGCCTCAGCACCCCGAGGGGCCGGGCTCGTAGCCCCCCGTGCCGTCCCGGGGCCCCCAAGGCGCCGGCAGAACCGGGGATCCCCCCGCAGCGCCCCGGTGCCCGTGCCGTCGCAGCCCGGTGAGGCTTCAGGCACCCTCCTGGCTACTCTGGCTCCTACTGGGGTGGGGGTCCCGGCCGGCAGCAGCGGGGTGACACTGCCTGGGGACACTCCGCTCGCCTCCACAGCCCCTGCCACCAACACCGGGACGATGGCACCACCAAGACACCCGTGGGACTCCCCACGCCACGGTCGGTGGCGGCCGGGCACGGACACGAGGCCGAGCTCCCCGTGGAGCTCCTTCCCGACAGCCAGGGCTGCTCCTCGCTGGGACGTAGCACCGAATCCTCTGCCAGCAGCGACCTTTTTTAGCAATAGTTTCTTGTAAAACTGTGGCGTAGAGTTGGCGCTCGCACCGCTTCGGGCGAGGAGGGGACAGCCGGTGCCACATCCATCCGTGTGGCAGCAGGCAGCCCCCGGCCTCCGCGCCCCCCCAGCCCCACTGCGGAGAGCGGGACGAAGGCTGGGACCCCGCTCCCACCAGCAACCCCACAACGGCCTCAGAAACCATGGTGCTCTGTCCGGGGGAGAGAGGACAACGCACGGCGCCTCGAAGCAACGTGGTTCTTCCTTCCCTGTGTTAGACAAGCAGCTGTGCCCCGCCGGGGTGCCCGGGCGCGAGCCTTTGTGCTGTTGGCAAGAGCCGTTGTCTGCGGCGCGAAGGCAAAAATTGCACCTCGGGAATTAAACGTGAAGCGTCATTAAAGCACAATGTTCTGTGGGAAGAGAAATCGGTACGAGCGGGATGCCGAGAAAGGGAAATAATTATCCCGTAGGAAAATGCAGCCCCACAAAAGGTGGTATTTGTCACGGACTGCCACCAGTTTTTAATCCGTCCCGTAAATCACTTGCTTCAAATGTTTCTGTGTGGAGGCAAATCCCTCCCGACAGCCCGACACAAGCCCTGAGCCGGGCACATCCGCACCTTGCTCCCCGTGTGCCTCGTGGGGAGAAAAACCTGCAGGGTCTGGGTGCACGCAAAGGGCCTGGGGGTGCTTTGAATAAGGAATAAGGGGTCTTCACGGGGTGAGAGGCTGAACCTGTTGGAGGTTACCTCTGCCGGACACCTGTGCTGTGTGAGCACAGAAAAAGCTCCTCGGAATTCCGGGGGGCTGCCCAAGAGGCTGGAATGGAAGGAGGCTGGCACTGCTGCGCAGTGCCGCACCGTGCTGTCCTGTAATTGGGCCTGCAGGGCTGGTTGGGGGAAAACCCTCGTGATTAAAATCTAAATATTTAAGGTGAACAAAGTGCGGCGAGGAAGGAATGCCATTAAAGAGGCTCCCCCAGCGAGATCGCCAGGACTGGAGAGTGATTTGGCACCGGGGCAGCGGTGGGACCCCATCGCGCCCGGTGCGAGGCCGCTAGCGGTGAGCTGCTGTAGCGGGAGCTGCTTTGTCTTCCCGTCCGTGTAACATCCACCGGTTCCTCCTTACACCATCCTCGGGGCACGCAGGATCCCAGGGACAGAGCATCATCAGCTGCAGGCTAATTAGCAGCACCGAGGGCTCCGCGTTCGGAGCGTGCCGCGCAGGTGCTGCGGGCTGGGCGGGACGGCAGATGGCCTGAAGGGCTCTCCAGGGATGTCGAGCCGTCGCCAATAACCCAGCGTCTTTCTTCCAACGTGACGTGGAAGCACCTCCTCGGCGCCCTGGCGAGGAGGGAGGGCTGGGGCTGTGCCAGCATCGCACACTCCGGCCCCGGCCCTCCGTAAAATTAACCCGAGGTGCGTCGCTGACCGTGCTGCCTCGCATGTTAACGCGCTGTCGCTAACGTTAGCTCGTTAGCTCTCGTGTTCGCGGCTGCTCCGTGCCCCCAAGGGTGGCTGCATCTCAGTCGAGCCCGGGTTTGTGCCGTGCCACAAAGGGAGAGAGCGAGGAAGGTGCTCGGGTGTGCTGCCCTGGGTGCCCTGCAGCCACCTCCGCCGTGCCCTGGGGCAGCTTTATGGTGCGAGCTGAGCTGAGCGAGCTGCAGGGCTGGCCTCCTGTCCCCATTCTCTGGCCTGCAGAGGACACGCATCTCCTTACACCTCTCCTGCACGGGCAGCGGAGCCCCCAGGAGCCCCGAGGCTCAGCCACGAGCCTGCAACCACCCCGGCTCAACGCAGGGCCCTCGTCCTCTTCTCAAACCCTCTCCTCTCCCACCTGCTCCCCCTCAGCCGCACGGCACCACGAACCCGCTGGGGTTAAGTGCTGCAGACAAAAGATTGTTTATCAGGACCCGGCGCAGCCTCTCCCCGGAGCTGGCTCGTTTTAATTAGCCCCATCAAAGCAGGCTGCGTCTCTCCCTCCTGAAAGGTTGCGGCGCATGATTAATGCAGGCGGCGGAAAGCAGCCGCTTCCCGCAGAGAGGAGCCCCTCTGATAAGGCCACGGCCGCTCCCTCTCCCCGCAGCACCACGCTTGGACAAGGTCGGGGCTCCTTCTCCTGGGGGGAAAGCTGAGAGCAGGCTCAGGCTGCCTCATGAGCTGGGAGAACAGCAGGGACACCGTCCCTTGTCCAGCTCTGGGTTCCTCTCCCCATCCCACCCGTGCTGCGAGAGCTGCCACGGTTCGGTTCGCTCCAGGTGGGACCGGCGACCAAAAAGCCCCGGGGAGGTGCAGCAGGGACAGCACGGCCCCTGGGGGCTGGGATCCAGGGGAGATGCAGGGGATGCTCCAGCTCCCCCGGTGCCAAATTTCTACAGCCCATCCCTCCCTGCTCCCACACTGCGACTCAGCTGATAACAGCTGCGTTTGGAGGCGAAGGCAGTTGAAAAGGAAAAGCCTTTGGGGAAAAGGGAGAGACGGAGGGGAGCACTGCCCCGTTTTTATTTATGCCTTTGCAGCTGCAGGCAGCGTAACAACAGCGCTCAGTACCCCGGAGAGCCAATTACCACCAGGAGAGCAGCCGGAACGAGGGCTGGGCCATTCTCCACTTAATTTTCTAAATACAGCCTACTCGTCTCGGAAAACGCTGCTGCTCAGGGGAAGGGACAAAGCGGGCTCCCAGCGTGAATCCTGCACCCCAGGGAGGGCAGGCACAGGCAGGGCAGAGCTCCCAGGGGCACTTCTGGGGCTCCCTTTCTCATGGGGGGAAACAGGGGAGGCCAGCTGGGACAAGGGGGCGACCCCTCGGCAAGCACTAACACAAGGCTGTTGTCAGGTTTTTATTTCAAACTCAAACATCCTTCCAAGAAATCAAACCACGAGAACGAAACACGATCCCAGTAAACTGCAGCCCCCGAACTACCTGACACGGGGCGGGTTCCAGAAAGAGCTGCGGACCCCGAGCCGTGCAGATCTCGCCCTTCCTCCCCGCGCCGTTTGGCGAAGGGCAGCAGAGTCCACCCGAGCAGAACCGCACCGGCCTCATGCCACGGGACTGACAGCGGGGAATTGTGTTCCTATACAGCCCTGCTGCACAGCAAATCCCAAACCCTAAACTCCACCAGGCCCAGGCAGCCAACGCTGGTCCCGGTGGCCGTGCCGGCAACAAGCCCCCTCCTTCCCACCGCAGCCCCACGGTGCCAGACGGACACCCTCCACACCGCCCGCGGGCTTCCCTAGCACCAACTGCACGTGTAAACCCAGCAGCGAAAGCGATGTCACCCCAAAAAAAGAAACAGAGGAGGGAACCCGACAGCCCGGGGCTGCTCTCAGCACGCCATGCTGCTCCCCACGCTGCCCTCGCAGGGGGCAGGCCCCCGTCTGCTGCGTGCCCACAGCTGGGTACCCTCGGAGGAGCACAGGAAGAAACAGGGCTACTGCCTCCTCTTCTGTTCTGCACCTACGGAAACCTTTCTAGCCGGGCTGAAGCACGGGAACGGGGCCCCGAGTGAGGAGAGGAAAAATGCTGCTGAAAAGATGAAAGTCCACCAAAGAGGGAAGCGAAGAGGGGAAAGTGCTCCTGCGCCCCGGGAGCCGGCTCTGGCTGCAGCCAGCTGAGAAACCACTTGGTGAGTCCTCACATGAACATGTCGTCGTAGCCCGGAGGGGGCAGGTGGTCAGGATCAGGCCTGGAAAGGAAATCGGAGCAGAATCAGACCAGGAGCAAGAGCAGGGAGGAGGAGGAGAGCCAGGGGCAGACCAGAGAGCGTGCTGTGGTACTGCAGCGGCTGCCCAGGTGTCACCAAGCGCCTACCTGCCCCTGCCAGCCCCCACGGGACCAAAGGGGTCGAATCTGGCTCCTGGTGGAACTGCTCCCGGGGGCAGGCGGCTGGGCAGACCTGTCGACGGGTCAATGCCCGGCTGCCGGAACCCGGAGTGCAGAGGATCGGCGATCATTCCCCCGCTGCGACCTCTGGGGAGAGGAAAGGAAGAGAAAGTGAGATTGGCACCGAAGAGCAGCGCGCTCCTCCTGTGCCACGAGCGGTGCTGAGGGGCAGGATGAGAACCCCGGCTCAGCATCGTGCCAAGGTGGAGGCTGCCCGCAGAACACACACCCGAGCCACAGCACCAGGTCCAAGGCACCGCTGCGCCAGCAACCCCTCATGGAAACTCGCAGAGGGGAGCAGCAGTGAATAAAGCAACCGACGCTCGGGTTTCCCTGCGCGTCCCCCGGCTGCTGGGCGAGGGGGCTGCAGCCGTGGAGGGGCAGCTTCCCTCTTTTCCCCCCAGCTCCTTCGAGGAGCACCAGGGCCGACGAGTCCCCGAGGAGCTGCTGAGCGTGCCGGGGGAAGCACCAGACCTGCTGGGCCTTGCGAAGCCCCGGCCAGGGCTCCCGCGAGCGTTTCCAGAGCGCTGCCTGGAAATCATTTGCTGACCACGGCGGCTCCTCGGAGCTGCCCCACGCTGCGAGCGCCATTCCTCATCGTCGGCTTTGTGCAAACTCAGCTGGAGCCTCTGGACACCGCTGCCATCATACAAGTCATTAACAACTGCGCTAATGAGTTCCATTACGCCAGGCTGGCTGCCCGGAGAGCCCCGGGACAGCCAGGCCCCACGAGCATATGCCTGAGAGTCTGGGTCTCCAGCCCCAGCGCTGGCAGGTGTCGGCACACAAATCTGCTTCCATTTACGGTCTTTTTTTGTCCTTTTACAGAGGAACTTCTGACGGAGGGCTGGAGGCAGCGAGAGAACAGGGTCCCCCCTCCAGCTGAACCCCCTCTCCTCATGCTATCGGGTTTCCTTGCAGCCACCCCGGCTCCAGGCCTCTCCCTCCAGCAGGGCAGGACGTTTTCTAGCTGGCCCTTTTCTAGCCAAGCCCGCGGAGAACCAAGTCTTGCAAGAGGGGAAAAAATGCGATCCCCACAGGAGCGTGGTTCCAAAGAGGACTCCCCTGGGCTGCAGGGCACTTCGCAACAGTTCCAGGGACTGTTTTCTGTCTGACTACGTGCTTTTAACCGGAGCGGCAGATGACAGGTTCTCCTCGCCCACCCAAACCGAAGACCCAGCGAGGGATCTGTGAAGATGAGTCCCCCAGACAGCCTGGGTGGAAGCAGGGCTTCCTCCAGCATCCCTGCTCTCGAGTGCCTCCGAAGAGCCTGCAGGCTCCCTACCAGGACTCAGCAATCCGTGGCTTTAAGCCTCCCCTTCTCCAGACTGCCGGGCTGTAGACGCAGCAGCTGGTAACATTTTGAATTAGAGGCTTACATTCACTTAACGACGTATTCAGCTTTGATTTACTGAAGGAATTAGTGCATGTTAAATGAATACAGGCTGATTATTAAACAGACGCAGATTGCAACCTATCATCTATGCGAGCGACGGGATCTCGTTACGATATTAGAACCATATTGAGGCTTAGGAACCGTCGATCCGTCCCTCGCAATTTGCGCCGAGGAACTGTCCCGCGGCCGCCCGCACTCGGAGCCGCTTCGCGGGATGCCTGAGCCAGGCGGACCCCAGCTGCCTGAGGAACGGCCCCAAGCTCCCCCACCCTTCCCGGGGGCAGAGCGGGGACGTTCCTCTTCTCCTCAGGCACGCGAAGCGCCGCTTCTCCCAGCCACACTCACCCGAAAGGGTCCAGGTCTTCCCCACCGACGGCAAAGGGGTTCGAAGGACGAGGCCTGAAACGGAGCACACGGTGAGCGAGTGGGTGAGGGGCTGAGCGGCCCCACGGAGCCCCCAGGAGCGAGCTTGCCCAACAAGAGCACCAGCTCCGCAGGACCCAAAGGTCCTTGGGACCCGTGGGTGCTGGGAGCCGCACCGTGCCCAGGACTCCCTGCTCCAGCCGGGGGTGGATGTCGGTGCGCACGGCAGGCTCGCAGGAAGCTTGCTGAGATGAAGGGCGCCCCGCTGCCCACACCGCTCCGGGCTGCAGCCGTGGATGCTGGCAGTTTCCATGCCAGGGGCTCCCCGAGCAGCGCCGGGCTCAGCCGGGCTCTCCAGCGTGTCCCAGCCGGCCACACAGCGACAGCCCCGCTTCCAGGAGCGTGGAGACTTTGGGGTGGCGAGCCTGCAGCCAGCTGTCACAACTCCTTGCCAGCAGTATGTGCCAATAACACGGTTTCAGAGCCATGCCCAGCCCCAGCCTGTCTGCCCACGGGCGTGCGGGGCCTCCCCAAGGAGCGTCTTGCACCCTGAGCACCCGCAGCGGGGCTGCAGAAACAAGAGGTGCCGTACAGGGCAGAAGCCACAGCCGGTTCCCTAGGGACAGCGGAGCCACCGCAGCGTCTCTGACTTGCGGCCAAAAAGGATTACAGCTTGTGAGGGAAGAGAGGGGGGAACCTCATCGGCACATACGAGGCGTGGCTGGGCACAAAGGGGCCAAGGAGGGATGATGGAGTGGGTGCTACGTGTCTCCTTTCCTCAGCTTTGCCAGAGGAAAGAGGTACTCCCTCCCGGAGGCTGCTTGGCCCCACGACAGCCCCACTGCTGTCCCCTGAGCCCCAACGGTCCCTCAGCCAGCACGGACAAGGGCCTCCCTCCTTCCACCCCACAGAAGGGAAAGCCAGCTCCTGAACTCCACGGGTAGCTTAAATTAAAGCTGGCCAGCGAGCCTGAGACCGGCTGGGGAGGGTTTGGGGTGAGGAATGAAGGGGATCCATCAGGGCAAGATGGGAACCAGAGGTGAAGTTTGTGCTGGGATCATCAGTGGTCACCTTCTTCTCCTGACTCACCAGGACGCTCTCGTGCCCGCGGGCTGCCGGGGAGGAGCCCTGAGGGGGTCGTAATCCTTGGGCAGGACAGGGTCCTTCTCTGCCTCGGGCTCCTTCTTGTCCTTTTCTGCAGGGCCTCCGAGGGGAGCGACGATAGCCGAAGCGATCCTCGTCCTCAGCTCCTCCACGTTCTTGTACACCCTGCAGGGAGGAGAGGCGAGGCAGCGGGATGGGGAGGCCACGGCACCTGGGTGTGAAGGTGCTGGATGGGCTGTGAGGGGGGAGGTGAGGGGATGGAAGTGCCCAAAGCATCCCTGGCACAAAACGTGCCCCC
The DNA here is from genome assembly GCA_011076525.1 of Nettapus auritus. Classification (NCBI taxonomy): domain Eukaryota; kingdom Metazoa; phylum Chordata; class Aves; order Anseriformes; family Anatidae; genus Nettapus; species Nettapus auritus. The sequence continues at coordinate 14,795,786 of CM021784.1, forward strand.
AGCTGGCAGCGTGGAGGGGATGGGAAGGGACAACAGCACGCAGCAGCTCTGAGGCCCCAGCCCCATTTGAGAGGGCGGAGGTGCCTGCACCCAGCGCAGACAGGCAGCCAGTGCTCTGGAAATAAAAGCACTGGGCCGGCCACAGCCCGTTCACAGGTGGCGTGGCTGTCCCCTGGGCTATAACCCAGGACCCCGCTGCCTCCTAAATCTCTCTTGCTTGCCAGCAGCTCACAGGGAGTGAGCTCTGGCTGCATTTCAGGGCAGGCTGCTCTGCCTCTGGACAGAAAAGTCCTCCAGACTCCTCCTAGCCCGGTCTCTGATTCCATCTGCCCCCCTCCCTGCACTGGTGGGACTTTTTCTCCTGTAGAAAATACCAGAGAACCGCGATTACTTGTGGAAATCATCCAGGTGCTCTGGGTTGATGTAGTCGGCCACCGCCAAGGTCACATCTGCCACCTTCTGTGAAGTGCGATCCTGGCAAAAAAGAAGGGGAAGCAAGGTGTCAGCGGCCAGGCAAAGCTGGGCACGGGCAGGGAGCAGGTACAGCCACACACGGGGGCTCAGGACATGAGGAACGAGCTCGCCTGCTTCCTGCCCGTGTCCCTGTGCAGTGCCTGAATCACAGAAGCAAACAAACTGCAGCGTACAGCAAGGCTCTCCCTGCTCGATCCCCCAGCAGAGATTGCAAAGGTGAAAGACTGAAATCTCACGGCACGGCCACAGACAAGAGGCTGTGACACAGGGCAAAAATATCCTGGGTAGGTGCTTGTTGAGAAGTGGTTTGCAAACACATCCCCAGCTGGAAAAGGGATGTAAAACGGGAAACTCCCAGACCAGAGCTGGTGTCCCTGCCTATGGTAGGGGAGTTGGAATTAGATGATCTTTAAGGTCCCTTCCAACCCAAAGCACTCTATAATACCATTACAAAAAATAAAGAATGAGATGCAAGGCAAAATGCATTTGTGCCCAATGCAGCAATATTTGACCAGCTTCGCAGTGGGCCACATCTGCTGTGGCAGGTCTGCAGCTCTACCAGCTCCTGGGTCTACCCCATCCCCTACAAACATCCCTGAGGGACAGATGCCGCTCTATTGCAGAATAAATAAGAGCAAAACATTTAAGAAATTTGCTCTGTTTTTTTTTTTCACATATTTTTGCCAGCAGCAGACACCACACCTGAAGGTTGCCAATTCCTGCAGCGACCAGCCTGGCTACTCACCATGACATTAACGATCATACTGTCCTCCACCATGATGGCCTTAAGCAGCAGCTCACGGGCATCATCTGTGGACTTGTAGCGCAGTGTGTACACCTCCTTGTTGGCTTCCCAGCCAGCGGGCAGCAGCTCCGACTTCCTTTCATCAGGACGTGGCTACAACAGGACAGACATGCTGCTGAGACCCTGCCCATCAGCTGGAACAGGAGGGAGCACAACCACCCCTTGTAGAGTAGGAAGCAACAACGACCCAGACCAGAGGACGATGCTCTTTGTTGCATGGCACCCTGCAGCTCCCCAGCATGGGGTGGCTATCACCCTGTTTGTCCCAGCCCCACAGCAAAGCAGCTGGAGGATGGTACTGCCCCACACTGTCCCCTTACCAGGTAGTGGGGGGCTTGTCTGCCAAACCAGCGCCCTCCAGCCCACCACTGCCCCCCATACCACATCAGGCACCCTCCTGGCGACCCCCACACCAGGCTCCTGACCCCATATCCCCCAGCTCAGCATCAGGACACCCACAGCAGCTCTCTCCCCTCCCTGGCATCCCACTGGAACCCCCCAGCCCTACCATAGCAGCAAACCCCTCCAGCCCCGTCCCCCCACCCTAACACTGCACCAAACCCCCAGCTTTGCCAATGGGGTCCCCACCACCACCACACCGACCCCTCACTGTACGCCCCACCACCGGGACACCCCCCATTAACACCCCAGAGCCGCCCCCCGCAGCTCCAGACCCCTCCGGTACCGGCCCACCCCCAGCGCCCTCCCCGACCGCGGCCGCCGGGCAGGGCCGAGCGTCGGCGGCGAGCGGCGCTAGGAAAGTCCGAGGCTCGGCGGGGCCTAGCGGGGCCTACGCAGCGGCCGGCCGGGGACGGGCGGCCCGGCCCGGCCCGTACCTGCTCCCCGGCGCCGAGGCAGCGGTAGCCGTGCCGGACCAGCTCCCAATGGAGGCCGCAGAGGAGCGCATCCTGCGGCCGGGACACGGCGGCCCGGGCCGAGGCGTACAGCGCCTCCAGCCCCGCCATGGCCGTGATGCACCGAGGAGGCGCGGCCGGGCCGGGCCCCCGCCCTCCGCCGGGCCGGGCCGGGGCTGCGACCCCGGGCAGAGCCGAATCGGGCCGGGCAGAGCCGAATCGGGCCGAGCCGGGCCGGGCCTCACTAGGGGGCCCCCGTCCCCTTCTTTAAGCCCCGGGGCTGGTGTGAAATGGCAGCCGCGGGGAGCGAGGTGCAGCAGCGATGCGGGGCCGTCTCTTCCCCGGTCCCCGCTGTGATATCAGAGCGTGGTTTGGGCTGGAAGAGTGTTTAAAGACCACCCGGTGCCACCCCTGCCGTGATCAGGGGCATCTGCCCCTCTGTCGGGTGTGCAAAGCCCCCTCCAACCCGACTGTGAGCACTTCAGGGATCCACAGCTTCCAGTCTGACCACCCTCGACCTGTAAAACTTCTATATGCCCAATCTAAATCTGCCCTCTTTTGCTCCAAAACCCCTTGTCCTGCTACTGCAGGTCCTGGCAAAGTCTTGTTCCCTCTTCTGTACATGCCCCCTCTGTATATTGGAAGGCTGCAATAACATCAGCGTGGAGTCTTCTCATCTCCTGGCCAAACAACCCCAACTCTCTTCAGTCTTTCTCCATGTTCATGGCCTCCTCCGGACCCCCTCTATCAGGTCCATGTCTCTCTTGGGCTGGGTCCCCAAGCTGGATGCAGTTACTCCAGGTGGACAGCGGAACAGAGGAGGATCACCTCCCTCGACCTGCTGGCCGTGCTCCATGTGCAGCCCAGGTCATGGCTGGCTTTCTGGGCTGCAAGTGCACACTGCTGCCTCATAACCAATTTTTCACCGACTGGTAGCCCAAAGTCCCCCTTTGCACGGCTGCTCTCAGACTGCAGGGAGGCTAGGGTTTTTATTCCCTGAGAAATTTAGCACTTCTCCATGCAGGGCTCCAAGGGGTCCCGATGTGGTGGTACCAGCCTCACCGCCTGCTGTGAGCAGGAGGTACCCAAAGCAGCCGCATGGTTGTGAGTTTTGCCTGGTTCCTGCTCCCTAACCCTGGGCTCGTCCTCACCAAGGATCAGCCTGTGACCAAAACATTTGCTGATCCGGTTATTAAAAATCTGGAAGAACCTGTGGCTGTGCTCACGTGCACGTCCCTATTGAGTATTTCCCTCAGCACCCAAAGGGACCAAAAGTGCGATCAGCTAATGACAGTGTTATTCTCATTCTTTCCACATCTCCTTTCCCTGTTTATAACACTTGAGTTTTTGTTAAAGTTGCCACTGAGCTGTAGTCAGGGGCTCTGTTTCCTGGCCCTGCTGTGGCCTGGGGCTGGAGCCGGTGTCTCTGGCGTGTCCTCGATGCGGGTGGCAGGAGGCTTGGGGCTGGAGTGGTCCTGGATGAAGCAGCCTTGTGCCAGAGAAAGCCATCATCTGCTGCTTTCCCAATCTGAGATCTAGCCCCTTTGGGGATGCTCTGATTCATCTTGACTTCATTATGCGTCTATTAATTAACTCACACTGTCCGCTCTTTCCATTTCCCCCTCAAGAAGTCACTGAAGCTGAACAATTGACCACAGACCGTCCTCACTGATCAGCGCTGCCCATTCCCGTGAATCATTTCCCTGGTGGCTGTGGAAATGTTGCACCTCTTGCTAATGCCCTCGTCAGTCCCAGCTCCACAGAAGACACCCATGGCATGGAAGCCAAGAGAGCCATGCTGGCCAGGTGGGAATTGGCAGGAAATTAGCACTGATTTCCACAAAACCAGGGCTTCGTGATGGGAATGTGGGACTCAGCTCCTGCTTTGCTCATTTGTGAGATGGCAGGGCGAGTATGGGGAACAGGATGTGTTTTGTGGGACCGTCAGCCTCATATGAGCTGGGCAGGAGCTGCAGGAGCCCTGTCTTGAGCCCTGGAGAGCCTCGCGGGGTGGTGGGCACAACGGACCGGGTGCTGAGCCAGCCACGGGGACGTGAGCTTGGTGCAGCCAGACCTCTCTGCCTCTTGCTCTAGGAATGGGGCCTGAAGGGTGGGCAGCTCCTGGGGGCTCGGGGCTCTCCTGGGCAGGCTGAACCCCTTCGGGGGCAGCTTGAGCAATGTGGTCCTGTGGATGTGTCTGCTTCATCTGACTGGGATTCGATGAGAACAGCAGGAAATGCTGGAGCCGGGGCTTTTCCATTGCGGGGCCTGTGATTCACAGCCGCCGGCAGGATGGAGACCTGGTGCCGCCTGCCAGTCCCCAGGTTGGTGCATCTGTGCTGCTGGAGGCCAGCCGGGCACATGCGACTTTCTGGCTCCGTTTTGTTGGGCGGGGATGAAGGCTGAGATCCTCTCCACCGTCACACCAACCTGGGGCACGGCCTCCTGCATCCCCGTGGGTGCCAGCCATGCTGGACCACTCACGAGGGGTGATTGGGGATGTCCTGGGGAGCTGCAGGAGCAGGGCCAAGATCCCATGCCCATGCCTGGGGCTGGCTGCTAATAATCAGAGCTGCCCCTGCCGAGCCCATGGTGCCCGGCCCCCTCGTCCCTCCTCTGCCCCAGCGTCTGGCTCTCTGCAGCTCGCTGATGATGAAAACCGCTGGCCACATGAAAGTGGCTCCCCTAACGCAAGTCTTGCAGCCTGCAAGCTACGTGGGAGGCAGCGGACAGCACAGCCTGGGCTGGGATGCGGCAGCCAAGTCGTTAATGAGGTGACGAGGATTGCAGAGCCGGCTCATTAGTGCTGCAAGGCAAGCGCGTCACGTTGGCTGCCGCAAATGCTAGGGCTGGCGTTGGAGCAGGAGAGGTGGCCGGCGGCTCCGCACCGCATCCTCTTTGTGGCCTCTGGCTCTGGCAGCAGCCGGTAGCAACCCTCCTGCCCCTGCTGCTGGAAATGCAGAGGAGCCTCGGGGCCGTGCAGCCCGTGGAGAGCTGCTCTCGGCAGGACCTGGGCCTCGTGGCAGGGGGAGAGGAGGCAGGAGCCGGCCGGGCACCAGCAGGTGGAGGGATGCATCAGCCGGGGCTCACCTCCGTCACACAAACCACAGCCTCCCCTGACCTTCATACTTTCCCACTGCCTCACTGCTCCCGGTGGATGCGCCCACTGCAATGTCGTAACCAGGAGGAGAGGAAACCGATTTCCCAATCGCCTGCAGCCCGGGAGCCCTCCGTTGCTGGGAACGGCAGCCAGCACGGCCAGGGTGGCTGGCTCACCGGCGTGCCGTGCCGTGCCGTGCCACGCTGCACCACGCTGGGCCACGTGCACCAGCCATGGCACGGGGCCTGGCAGGAGAAGGCGGCAAGGGGCCATGGCCAATTCCTGGCTGGGATTCCTGCAAACAGCCGCGGCGGCTCCGCAGGCATCGCGAGCTGCTGTCATTTGAGAGCTTCGGCCCGCCCGTGGGTCAGCAGTCTTTTTATACTTTCTGTGGATGGGAAAACCAGCGCACATCACCTGGCCGAGGCCGAGCAGGGCTGGGTGCTGGGGGATGGCTCCTGCCGGGTGCCCGCACGTGGCTCCGTGCGGAGGGCACCTCCCCAGCAAGCAGCCCGAGGGATGGGATCCCCGCTGCCGAGCCCACAGCACTGTGCAGCCCTCCTCCAAGCAGCTCTGCTCGGCCACCCATCACCTACTGGCACGAAAGGAGCCACCAGAAGGAGGCCAAAATCGCCGTGCCAAAGGGCGTAGGATGGGACGGGGCACCGGTGGCTCGTGCTCCTGGAATTAGTTTCTCCCTTCACTTTCTTCCTTCGCTTCCTTGAGAGGGGAGGTAGTCGCTCCGTGAAAATTTGTCCTCCTCTCTATTTCCCCCAAATTCCAGGGAAAGATGACACCGAGGCAGGAGAAAGGAGGTTTTTCTCTGCGGAAGAAATTCAAACCACATGCGGGCGGGTTCGCCGCAGGAGCAGGAGGAGGGACCAGGCTGCGGGAGAGCAGGCTCTTGACAGCGATGTGAAACGTAAAGTCAATTAGCACTTTCAGGACTCTGAACATGCTTGAGTGCCGTGTTTCAGGCAGGCATAATCCCTGTCTGAGGGATGCTGCCAATAGCCTTTGAAAATAATTAGGAAGCCCAGAGCCCCAGTGCTTCCCAGAAAAGCCTGTTAGTTCTGCGGTGGAAACCTTGCTTGCAGGGAGCGCATCGCGCAAACACAGTCGTGACTCATCAGCTGGAACCGAACTCGATTTTGGGGAGGTTAATTTGCTGGAGTCCTAACGAGCGTTATCCCAGATGGGGCTCCTGTGCTCCCCGTGCCTGCCGTAATTCTAGGGATGCCCCACGCACCTGAGAGGTGCCGGGGCAGTTTTGTGGGATGCGTTTCATCCAGAGATCCCGACACTCCTCCCGAGGAGCAGCAGGGATGGGGAAACTGAGGCACGGCGCTCTTCCAGCACCTGACCCTGCAGCCTGGAGGTCAGCAGCAACCTCAGCCCCCCCCGACACCCCCGTCTGCAGCCCGGGCAGCCGCCACCATCCTCCTCCGGCTCTCGGGGGACCTCATCCGTAGATCCACACAGCCCGGGACAGGCTTTGGAGGAGGAAAACAAGGCCATCAATCACCCTTGCTTCACTGCAGCCCCAGCCCGCAGGCAGGGCCGGCTCCCATTGTGCACAGCCGGGGACCCCCCGCATCAAAGCATCCCCGGAGGGCAGCGCCCTGCCCGCCAGCAGCCGCCTGCGCTCCCCTCGCCTCTGCCCCATGCTCTGCCCGCGGCCACGCCGGGCACCGGGGTGAGGAACCAGCGCCTGCTCGGCACGGTGGGGGATGCCCGAGGCCACCTCGCTTGGGGACAGCATCAAAGGCACGGGCAGAGGATGCTGCCGGGGTGCAGACCCTGCTGCCTGCCCCTTCCCTCCGCAGGGGTGAGGAGGAGGAGGCTGCGGGCAGAGGTGCTGCGTGCGGAGGAAGAGCCAGGCTGCCGTCGAGCTCGTCCCAGAGCGCTTTGGACGCCACGTGAAGGCCCCCGCTACCCTCACCAGAGCCTTCCCTTCGCAGTTTCTTCCATGACACACGGTGGTTGCTTCCCGCGGCTCTGCCCGGCGCTGCTGCAGACAGTACATTCGGTTTTGGATGGCGCCTGCAGCTCCCCAGCATTTCTCTCCGTCTCAGGCACGCACGGATGGTATGAGGCAGCGTGCTCGGGGAGTATCAGCTTGCCCGCGCCGTGCTCTTGGGCAATCGCTCGCATTTCTTCTGGGGAACCGGTGGCAAACGGCCCCAGGTGGAAAGGGCCCGGTGGGGCAGCACGCAGCGGGGTCAGGGTAACCGCGTAGGGCGCAGGGCAGGGCACCCCAACACCCCGAGCAGCAGTGCCACAGCAATTTGGGTGCAAAACCCCAAATATCCTCGATGTCCGCATTAACAAAGGGATGGGGAGACCCTGCCTGTGCCCCCCAGCAAGCCCCACTGCCCGTGCCCGCCGGCTTTTGCCCTCCCCATGCGCACGGGGACCTGTCTGCAACACCCTGGGACCAAACCTCGTCCCTCTACAGCCTGGGGTGCAGGCTCACATACGGCGTGAGGCAATTGATCTCTTTTCCAGCTCACTAATTAAGACATAGAATAAAAGTCCTTAAAATGCGAGGCTGCGTGTTTAAAGGGAAAATTCTCCTCGAGGTGCCAGGTATATTAAAAGAAGGGGGAGAACAACAGGCGGCGAGGGAGGGCCGGGAGCTGGAAAAAGGACACGAGGGAAAGGAAATGCCAGGGAGGTTGGGCTGTGCCAGCACAGCGGAGACACAGCGGGGACGGGGACTGCAGCACCTGCATCCCTCACCTGTGCAGCCCCTCTGGGGACCTCCAGGGACCCCAATTCCCGTGGCTGTGGGGTCCCGGGCGCTGGGGGGCAGTGGGTGGCGAGTGCCCAGAGCATCCCCTGCGGGGCTGACATCCTGGCACGGCTCATCCAGATCCGTTCCGGTTTTCCCTTATTTAACTGGTAGGAAACTGCCCCAGGCTGGGCAGAATTCAGGCTGCCGAAGCGGGAGCACTCCTGGCACCACCAGCATCCCGGGACGAGATGGGCCACGGGGGCTGGGGGCTGCCCGGTGGTGCTGGGGCTGCAAAAAGCCCCCAGCTCCTGCACCCAGCCCCGGGGATGTGGGGAGCCCCCCGGCAAGGCTGGGGGTAGCGGAGCCGTGGCCCCCGGCCCCCCCTGCCCACCTACACCGGGTGCCTGCAGCATTTTGCACTTACAGATGTAAAGCATTAGGATTTGTTTAGAAGCCTTTTATTGTCGTATTTTGTTCTTTATTTCCTACAAATTAAATTTGCTGAGGGATATGTGCGGATTGTGAAATTATTATGAGAATAGTTCCTCTGGGTTTTTTAATTTCCTTTGTATTAAATTTTTACAGGGTTTAAAAGACTATGAAAAATTCACCAAAAAAAAGAAGGAAGAAAGGAAAAAAAAAAAAAAAAAGAAGAAGTAGGCGTACCAGGGAGGGAAGGAGAAGCTCCTGGGAAGGTGACCAGGCCGGAGCTGGGAGAAGCCACTGCCGCCACCAGCACCAGCCCCAGCCTCCGTCGCCCCTGCGGGAGGCTGCCCTGCGTTGAGGCTCGGTGGGACGAGGCCGGCAGCCCCAGCACCCGCCGTGGTGGGACCTGCCTCCCCCGGGAGCCCTTTCCACGCGCCAATCCCCCAGTTCCCCGAGCTGCAGGGAGCCGGGCGGGCGCCTGGCCGGGCTGCGCCTCCTGGAAGCGCCCCCGAGCCCTTTTGCTGCCGGGGCGCGCGGCGGCGTCGCAGCCGTGCCACCCTCCCGGCCCTGCGTCCCCTTGCGCTGGGTGTTTCCAGCTTATTAAAATCGCAGACACATTTTTCATCTCTTTATTTCTGCGATTGTCATCGTCATTGTTTCGGGCTGGTGCAAATTGGGAACTGGCCGTCCACTGACGCTGCTGCTCCGCTCCAGCCAGCAGCCGCCCTCGCCCCCGGGATGCGCAGAGGGCCCCGCGCCGGAGACAGGGATGGGGATGGGGACAGGATGGGGACAGGGACTGGGATGGGGACAGGGACAGCACCATCCTCCTGCCACCGCTTCCCTGGGAGCTTCTGAGCCACGGCAGCAGCATCCTTGTGCTCGAGGCACCGGGGACATGCGTCCCCTTCCCTGCTCCCCGCTTCCCGGCCGTGCCACCGTGTGCTTCCCCGCACAAGGAGGGAGGGAAGCGTGCTACACCTCCAGGAACTGGTGGGTAAGGAGGACATCAGTTACACAGCGGGAACTCTCCGTTAATAATGAGGGAAAGGAAGAATTCAGCGAGTGTGTAACTTAAATCAGGAGCGCGAAAATTGTCCGGTTTGGTGGGAAGGGAAGGGAAGGGAAGGGAAGGGAAGGGAAGGGAAGGGAAGGGAACCCCCAACACGATGGTCCCTCTGCCCTGCAGACCTCTCCCCAGCCATCTGGGTGCTGAGTCCTGCCCAGCTCCGCTCAGCTCAGCCCGTGGCCCTGCTGGGGAGCTTGGCGGAGCTGGTGTGGAGGACCGCAGGGCAGAGCAGAGCTCAGCTCTTGATCCGTTCTAGGAAACGAGAGGACACACCAAGAACTTGCTGAGTTTCCTTCGCAAAGCCTTGGCTGAGTGCTGCTGTGTCTCTGCAGTGACATTTAGACCCTGGTGGCGCCAGGGACCCAGTCCCATCCTGCCCACATCATCCTGCCCCTTCCCAGCCCGGCGTTTCCTCCGGGACAGGGCAACACTGGGGACACGGGGCGGTGGTTGTGCAGGACCAGGGACCCCAACCATCACTCTCCCCACCACGCGCTGGCGAATTCCTTCCTCATGAACAAGAAATATGAGTTCTCCTCTTTTTTTTTTTTCTTTTTTTGGTTCAGGAATAAAATATTTTTTAAAAATGAAATCAAAACCTATTTACTTCTTTGCGGTCTCGCAGTGGTCTCCAGTCGTGTTTGTTTTCGTCTGGAGCTAAACGCGATGCTGCCGGGGCGCCTGCAGTCTGTGCACGGCCCCGAAGGGCCGGGGGTGAACCTGGGTGCCCCCGGCCCCGCTGCCCACCCCGTGCCCCCACGGGCAGCCCAGAGGCTTCGCCCCACGGGGGTGCAGTGGCAGAGGCCGGGAGCGAAGGGTTTTTTGGTGTGTGGTCTTCCGAGGGGGGCTCGCATTAGGCAAACAGCATTGTTAAAGAGCAGAAAACATCGGTAACCTCTAATTATCCCCTCTCCTCGCGGGAGGAGGCGTTTGGCACCCGGGGGAGGCCGTGCCACACATCACCCTTTCATCGCAGCATTATGGTATTTTCCCCCAGCGCTGATGATTGGAACCAGCCGAGCTCCCGCAGCGCGGCCCTGCCCCGAGACCCCCCAGGGGCACCGCCGCCCCCCAGCAGGACCCCGCTTTA
>CM021784.1:14816340-14949209 GCA_011076525.1 Nettapus auritus
GCTGCGGGGAAGGCGGTGGCCGCGGGCTGTTACGGGGAGCAGAGCCCCAGGGCTCACAGCAGCCTCCAGTAACAGCAGCCTCTGGGACTCTGATCTGCCCGGGGCAGCCTCCTCCTTCAGCCTTTGTTGTGTGCAAAAAAACATCTTAACAGTGTAAGACCTGCTAGCAGACAGAGCCTGGGCCCCGAGCACGCACCACCCGTGTTCCTGGCACTGTCGCTGGCTGTACAGCACGAGCTGTTGCTCGGGGGTGTTAAAGGCGAGCTTTCCGTCCCAGAACAGCCAAACAAACTCTTCCAAACGCCAGCGGGTGCAGCAGGCACCTCGCTGCTCGAGCAGAGGAGCCTGGGGGCCCTTTATGGAGACGCCCCAATATTCTGGGGGTACACAAAGACCCCGGTGTGTGGGTGGGCAGAGAACCAGTGGCTGCCCTGCCTGCCCTGGTGCTCCGGGCTCAGTCACCAGCTCCAGAAACGCCCCCGGGCCACGAGCAGCTCTCCGGGCTGCGACTCTGGCAGGGGAAGGGGGACATCTCCAGGGACAGGAGGACACCTCCAGGTGCTGCCGGCTGCATGGGGCTGGCCTCGGTCCTTGTCCCCAGGTCCTTGTCCCTGGGAGCAGAGCCCTCCCGGGACCCCGCTGCCACCCGTGCAGGTCAGAGCGCGGCGGGAGCAGCCGAGGAGGCGGCGGCTGCTCTCGAGCCACCAGACAGATCCTTATCGCGGCTCCACTTGAACGTTTCCGAAACGCTCTTTGTTCCCTTGACATATAACAGGCAGCAGCCGATTAACCCGGGTCAGGGCTCGTTTCTACCCGCTGGCTGCTCCGGGGGTCAGCGCCCCATCGGATGCGATGGCACAGCTGCCGGAGGTGCCCGGGTTGGCACCCGTGGCGGTGCCGTGCCCCCCGCTGCAGCCCCTGCCCCCCGCTTGTCTCCGCAGTGAGCGCTGGCCTCTTTGAGAACTGCACGGGCTGCGTCCTGTGCTCGGAGGACAACGGCTGCATCACCTGCCACCACCGGCTCTTCCTGCTCATCTGGAGGGACGGCATCCGCCAGTACGGGATGTGCGTCCACACCTGCCCCCCCGGCTACTTCGGCGTGCGGGGTCTGGAGGTCAACAGATGCACAAGTACGTGGCGCGTGAGCCGGGGTCCCCGCGCCTCCGAGCGCCCCGGGGTCCCCTCGCTGCCCCGCAGCGCCTCTCCCAACCCGGAGCTGCGTCTGCGAAGGGCGCCGGGTCCCTGCGCGCACCGGGGCCGGCGGCTCAGCGCTCGCCCCCCGCTCACGGCACCCCTTCCCGGCAGAGTGCAGGTCGCCCAGCTGCGAGAGCTGCTTCAGCAAAGACTTCTGCATGAAGTGCAAGGAGAAGTTTTACCTGCACAAGGGCCAGTGCTTCCGGCAGTGCCCGCCCAGCACCGCGGCGCAGCCCGGCACCCGCGAGTGCCAAGGTAAGCGGCGCCCGCGCCCCGCACCCCATGGCACGTGCCGACGCGGTGTGGTCACCGTCCCCCTCCCCGTGTCCCTGTCCCCCCAGAGACGTGCGAGCCGGGGCCCTGGGGCGAGTGGAGCGCCTGCACCCACGAGGGCCAGACCTGCGGCTGCAAGTGGGGCCTGGAGACGCGGGTGCGCGAGGTCCTGGGCGCCCCACGAGAGGAGGGGGCTTCCTGCCCCGCGCTGCTGGAGACCCGAAAGTGCCGCCTGCGCAAGCACTGCCCAGGAGGTGAGCGCGGCCCCGCCTGCCCCCCGCAGCCCCCCGGCTTCGCGCCCCGCCGCCGCTCTCCCTAAAAGCGAGGAGAGGGGGGTCCTGCGGTGCTGTGGCCGGCCAGCCTGGATCTCATCTCCCAAGCATTTGGAGGCCGGTGGCTGTAACTGTGCAGTTCTGGAGAAAGCTGCCTTCCCAGGCACATGTGCTGAGCAGCCCCGGTGCTGGCAGGGACGAGGCTCCCCTGCCCCTGTGAGCCACAGCCCCTGGCACCGGCTGCTGTCCTGCCCGCCTGCGGAGAGAGAGGCAGGGCAGAGGCTTTCTGCTTGGCAACTGCAAATAGAAAGGCTTGAGTTCCTCGGGGGAAATACCTGCAAACGTCCGCAAAATACCAGGAAGCCACGCGGAGCTGGAGGGCATCACCCGGGGGATTGGCGATGGCCGAGGTCCCCAGCCCACCCGGGGATCCGTCCCCAGGGCAGGGCATCATCCTGTCCTCCCCGGTGGCTCTCCCCGATGTTGTCCCCAGCCCTCGTCCCCAGGTGCCCTCCCAGTGCTGTAGCACCCCAGTTCTGTGGCGGGGGGCTGTGGTGTGGGGGCTCCCCGTGCCCCTCTCAGCGCCCAGCCGGCGGTGCGGGCACGGGCGCGGGGATGGCGATGGGAACCAGGAGGCGGCTGATGTCATTTTTGGACGCAACCGGCTGGGCTGAAGCTGTTCTAATAAATCTCTGCTTAATAACTGGCAGAAAGACAGATTGCATGAGATACCGATCTGTGGGCCTTGGAAGGAGATCTGAGCCCCTGGCCTCGGCGCTGGACAGCTTTGCGGTTCGGAGCTGTGGGCTCGCTGTGTATCCACACGGCAGCGGCAGGGAGGGCGCGACCGAGGAAAGGGGTGCGAAGGGGAGAGGAGAGAGGGGTTGGAGCAAGGTGGGAATAACAAAAGCTGGGTGTGCTGGGGCTGCGGAGCCAGGAGAGCGTCCTCATCTGGGCACCATCCATCATAAATAACGTTTTCGTGCTGACAGCGCGGCGGAGCCGATTTCCTTTCCTGCTCAGGCCCTGACTCGCAGCTTTGGGGCGCCAGGTGGCAACGGTTTCGGGGAAATTTGGCTCCCTCCCTGGCTCTGCGGCCCTTGGACCCTTGAAGCTGGTGACAGTTTGATGCGGCCAGCTGGACGGCGGCACGCGAGGACGGGCTGCTCCGGAGCGCGGCGTCCCGCGGCGCACGGCCGGGCGGCTGACGGCGTGTGCCTGCGGCGCTGTGCATGCACGCAGCCTGCCCGGAGCTCGGTGCCACCACAGCCACCCCTCTGCTCCCCTGGGGACCGCGGCTCTTGGGGTCCACCGCATCTCATGGGGCGACCTGGGCACCCGCTCCGAGCCCCGAGGCCACGGGGATGGGCGCCGGGGCACCGCAGGGCTCCTCGCTTGGGTGGGGATCAGCCCCAGAGCTGGGTCTCTCCCCCGAAACAGCCGAGGGAAATCATCCCCGGCGTGGCGTAGCCGGAGGAGGCGGCTGCCCCGCAAGCAGCCCCGGGCATTTGCAGCCCCTTCGTGTCTGGCAGCCCGGCCCTGGGCAGCCGGCTCGGCGTCCCTGCCGCGGCGGAGCGTGCGCCTGCCCTCGCTCCCAGGCTCCTGTCCCGCCCGGCCGAGCGCTCGGTTATGGGATCCAGATGCTGGAGGACAGCGAGTTCACTTGATGCAGCCAAGACACCCCAAGACCCGGAGAGCCGGAGGAAGGCGCTGCCTCGGCCCCAGCCCGGGCTGTGTGATGAGAGATTTGCGCTACCACTTCTGAGCCGTCCCCGGGCAGCTGGAAGCGAGAAGCATCTGTGCTTGGCCGAGGCACAAAACCGCTCACGCTGCTGTAAATCTGCCTTGTGTTCCTGCCGCGCTCTCCAGACGCCTGGCATTCGTGCTGTGCCCTTTCCTTTGTGGGTGGCAATTGTCTGGGAGATCAGAGCAGAAAAACAGAGACGGGCAGGAAAAGAGATGGAGCCCTCGGAAAGAAGCAGCGTCAGCAGCGCTGGCTCCCGCGGAGGGTCCGGCCGTGGTCCTCGTGCTCCGCACCCCCTGTGCCCCCCGGCTCCAGGATGGGCGCAGGGGCAGAAGCAGAGGTGAAGCTGCCTGGTTTGGGGCAGCCACCCTGCTCCAAGGATCCCCATCCCATCAGAGCCCGCAGCGTGGCCGGTCCTGTCCCGTGTCCTGGTTTGCTTCGGTGTCTCAGCACCGTCTCCAAAGACCCGCGGAGCTGGGAGCTGGAGGAGTGCTTGGGGAGGCGTGGGTGCACCATGAGGCCACCCGCATCCCACCGATCCTGGCCCAGCTGGGTGCTGTGCCATGTGGGGCCTTGGGTTTGGGGGATTTGGGGCTTTGGAGCCTTGGGTTTTGGGGCTTTGGGGCTTCAGGGTAGCCACTGCCCTGCTCCTGCTGGCCGGGGTCTCTCCGGGCAGCACCCCGCTTTGGTTGGAGGCAATGCTGGCCGTAACCCCCCAGCCTCACAAGCAGGAGGCTCTCCGCTGCCCGGCCCCAGGGAGCGAGCCCCTCCTTTTCTCCTTCTTTTCTCTTCCAGAGAAAACCAAACCCAAAAACAAAGGCAAAAAGCGGCAGAAGAAGCAGAAGACAGAGCCGGACGCGGGCACCTAGCGGCGCGGGCACGGCGAGGCGAGCTCCCCCTGTGCTGCCCTGCCCGCGTCGCCCCGGCTTCCCAGCCACAGAAAATTGCACAATTTTCTCTAACCCCCCCCTCTCCCCCTTTCTTTTGAGACAATTTATGGCCTGTAAAACATTTCCTTTTCAGAAAATCTAATTTGCAGTGTCCAAAGCAATGCCTCGGGGCTCGGGGAGGGGGGTGGCTCCCTTTTTTTTGTTGTTTTTCCCTCTCCCCCCTGCCTGCTCGGCCCCTTCCCGCGCTGCAGCCGGGTGAAATGGGGCTGGGGGAGGTTTGACCCTGCTGATGGAGGTGACACCGGCCCCAGCACGTCCCCTGGGCAGGGAGATGTCCGTCCCCATGGGGTCCTGACTGTGCTGGGGTGCCGAGGGGCACGGCGTGCCCGTGCCCACTGAGCAGCACCGGGGGTGCCAGACAGGGTCCCCCGTGCTCAGAAACCCCCAGGGGTTGGTGGCACCCTGGGGCTGGGGTCCTGCTGGGGACCCCACAGCATCCCAGCCCGGCCCTCAGCACCTCTTTGGTCCCCAGTGGCACATCCGTGGGCCGCATCCTGCCGGCCTCGTGCTCACAGCCCGTGAAGAGCTGGCGGAGCTCCGTGCCGTGAGTGCAGGAATTGGGGGTGGCCTTGCCCACGCACCCCGGAGCCACCAGCACCAGCCTGGGGGACACCCCCACCGCCAGCAGCCCCAGCACAGGCTGGGGATCAGCGTCGTGGCCCCCTCCAGACGTGACCGGGGGGGGCACGACCCATGGGTGCTGACCCCGTCCCTGCCCCTCTGCCCCAGCCCAAAAAAGCACACGGCATGCGGAGGAGCGCATCGGCACGTCTAAAACGCGTTCTGCTCGAGCTGCTGCCCTCCCCGCGGGCGTCTCTGTGAATATCCTGGGTTTGGCTGCCCCATCCCTGCTCCGAGCGTGGGACGTGGGTGCTGCGGGGGCTGCGGGGGCTGCGGGGCCCTTCCAGGACGAGAGCGCTGGGTGTCAGCATCGAGCCAGCCCCGGAGCCTCTCTCCCAGGCGTGGGGCAGCTCTTCCGTTTGCTTTCTGTCGAATAAAAAGTATTGAAGCCTCCGGCATCCGTCGCATCCCTGCTTCCCTGCGCTGCGGAAATGGTTTCCACGAGGCACTGCCGGAGGGAGGACGGGTTGGGGGGACACTGGTGTCACCCCGCGGCACAGCAGGCGGTGGGCACGCAGCCTGTGGGGTCAGTTGTTCTCCCCAAGCCCTTCGTGCACGTGGCCAGCCCCACACCTCCACCCCAGAAGTGGTGGGGAAAGGTGGCCGCCGGCTGCCTTTGTCGGTCTCAGACCCCTCCATCCTGCCACCTCCCGCCCAGGCCCCTGGAAAGTGGGGATTCCTTGGGGAAAGATTTTATTTTGACATTTCTATCCAAAGCAGCACCAGCATCTCGTGATGTCCGAGCCAGCAGGAGGAGAAGCAACATCCCCGGGTCCCTGCCTCTTCCCTGGGTGCTTCTTTGGGCCCAGCCCATGGGACCCCTTTGGAGCTGGCTCTCGGGGTCCTGCCCGGCGGAAAACCCTGGGAAGGTGCCGGGGTGTTCCTGCTCCGGGGGGACGTTCCCTCTGCCGTGCCAGCCTGTCCCCACGGCCAGCCCCGTCCCCTCTTGGGACAGCTTAGAAATAGCCCAGCACGTAGCCTGGCCCCGTGGGCTCCGCGCCAGGCGCTGGGGCCCCGCGCTGGCCGTGGGACGGCTGCGCTGCGTGGCTCGGCCTCCTGCCACCCCGCGTGGGCGCACGGGACGGGGGCTGGCACCCAGCCGGGACAGCACGGCCAAGCCAGGGCATTTCGTTTTATCCCACACCCTGGGGTGAACGGGGGAGAGCGGGGTGGCCTGGGGACACCCCTCCACGGGGCAGGCTGAGGTGGGCGCTTGGGGAGCTGGAGGTGCCCTGAAGACACCAGGGGCTGGCGGGGACATCCCTGTGCCAGTGCGGGCAGCCTGCACGGATTTGGCAACTCATGGGTAGAAATGGGGGCACGGTGTGTGTTTGGGGTCACCCCCCGACACTGAAATACCCCTGGGGTGTCCCCGTCCCACTGAGCTCAGCCACCACGGCAGCCCCTTGCTCTGTAGGGCCGGGGTCTTTACCCAAATCCGGGGCTGGCGGGGCAGCCCAAGCCCCCTTGGGGCAGGAGGAAAATGCTGGCTGAGCCCCACACGCCCCCAGGGACCCCACAGCAGCACACCCCCTCCTCGCAGCACCCCCAAACCCCGCACGGTCCCACCAAGCTCCGCTGGGTCCCCACGGTCCCCTTGGGCTCGTCCCACGGCCGAAGGCAGCGCTCGGCTTCCTCCCCTGATATAAATAGCTGGAGGAGGGGGGAGCACGGCCCGGGGGGACCCGAGGGTGCCAGGGGGCAGCGGGGGCGGATGGGGGGGACCCTCCGGGAAAGGGCCGGGGGGCTCGGGGCCGGGGAGGGCACGGCGAGGATGTGGGGGGCCGGGGGTCCAGGGGTGGCCGTGCGGGGAGGGCGGGCGGCCGGACTCTGCGTGCGTGAGCCATGCAAAGATCACGTGTGAAACTTGATCTCCCCGCAGCGGGCTCGGAGGAGAGAAAAAAGATAGGAGTATTGTTTTTAAACAGATTTTTTCCTTTGTTTTTCTTTTTTTTCTTTTTTTTTTTTTCCTCTCCCTCCTCTCGCAAGGGCTGAGCGAGACCCAGCCTAGCGATAAAAGGCCGGGGCGGCTGGAGCCGGCTCAGAGCGCGCCGGGAGGAAATGCCGAGGGCGCAGCGCCGGGGCTGGGCGCACGGCACCCACTGAGTCCTCGCACCCGCAGCACCCCTGGGTGCCGGGGGGCCGCGCCATGCGGGCGCTCGGCCTCGTCCTGGCGGCGCTGTGCGCGGCCGCGGCCCAGCGGCGGGCGCTGGATGGGGGCGGCCGGCGGCGCTTCCACCGCGTGCAGCACGGGCACTGCAGCTACACCTTCGTGCTGCCCGAGGCCGACCCCGCGCCCTGCCCGCCCAACGCCGCCCCCGGCCCCTCCAACGCCCTGCTGCAGAGGGACTCGCCGGCCGGCACGGCGCACGGCACCCGCGGGGCTGCCCAGCGCCTGCAGCACCTCGAGAGGATCCTGGAGAACAGCACCCAGTGGATGCTGAAGGTAGGAGGCGGCGGGGTGCCGGAGGATTTGGGGAGGCAATGGGGGCAGGGGGTTGCGCCCTGCAGCTGCTCTACACCCGCCGAAGCTGCTTGCTGCAGCCAGGTCAGCGCCTTCCCCGTTGGACTCAGCCCCAGGGCCTGATCCTGCCCCAGTTTGTTCCCCAAAGGGGATGGGGAGGGTGCTGTGGGCGCTGCGGCTCACGGCCGCTCGCCGCCCTGCATCCCCCTCCCGTCCCCACCACGGGTCCCCTCCTGGTGCCCAACCACACCAGCGGTGCCAAGCACCCCGTGGGGCTGAGCGCTCCCCATCCCGGGTCAGGATGCGGCCCCGCTGGGAAGGCTGTTGGCAGGCGGCGGAGCGAGGAACCCAAGGGCAGGGGCCAGCGAAACCTCTCCAGCTTCATAGTTCTCCCCCTTATGGGCTTCGCAAAAGCTTCTGGCACCGGCTGAGGCTCTGCGTGGGAATCGCAGCTGCCGGCTGGACAGCCCCGTGGGGCACGGGGAGCCTCATCAGAGGGGCTGCAGGGCCCACCGGGGGGGCTGCGGGCAGCAGGAGGGGACCCCTGTTCCCCAGGGACCCCTGCCCACCCCGGGGACCCCCAGCCCCGGCCCCGCGGCGCTAGGCAGGAAGCGGCTTTTCCTTTCCGAGGTCTCGCCCGGCGCCTCCTGACCCCGCAGCTGCAGCCGTGCAAGCCTGCGTCACACCCGGGAAGAGCTCCCGGGAGGCTCCCCCGGGGCCACGTCCCTGCGGTGCCCACAGGGACAGCGCCTCGTCCCCGGCTGCCACCCGCCCCCGAGCCGAGCGGCACCTGCCGGGGTCACGGAGGGCACACGTGGGGACACTCAGGGCTGTCCCTGTCCCCTCCTCAGCTGTCTTGGACCGCAAATTCCTCAAAAGCTGTGCCCCGGCTCCTCTCAAAGCCAGCTCTGGGTGCTGCAGAGGGACCGGCGAGGGCAGGCTGGTGGTGACCAACGTGGGGACGCTGCCTCGGCGGCGTGTGCGCAGCTCAGATCCGTGCCCTGCGGTCCCTGCACCCTGGGGTGGTGCCGTGGGTGCTGGATGGGGCCCTCTGGGTGCTGCTCAGCCCCGCTGGGCGCTGCTGAGCCCTGGAGCAGGCAGGATGAAGCCACAGTTCTGGGCAGAGGTGCCCAAAATCATGGTGCAGGAGCAGGGCGCAGCGGCCGGTGCCCGTCCTCTCCCGCAGCACGGCCCCTCCAGCAGAGGCAGCTTCTTTTTTTTTTCTTTCTTTTCTTTTTTTCTTTTCCCTTTTTTTTTTTTTTTTTCTGTTTCTTTGCTTTCCTTATTTAACTGGAACTGCGCAAGGAGGCTTGTTTTGGTTGGACTCCAGGCCTGAACAAACAAACTGGGCTCGAAGGAGGCACCGGGTTCGGGGACAGATTGTAAACAACACCAAATCCCCGTCTGCCAGCGGGGCAGATTCACGCTGTGCCCTGGACCGTGGCTCTGGCAAGGTCCCCCCAGCCCCTTTGGCCCCCCCCCCCCCCCCCTTCGGGGCTCCCCCCCCCCCCCGCCCCCTCCCCTGCCACCCACTGGGGATGCTGGGGACGCTGGGCACCACGCAGCCGAGCGCAGCCCAGGAGGCACAGCCGGGGACACCAGTGAGGACGTGGCACGCAGGCTGGTGGCACTGGCCGAGGACAGGGGCATTGGGCCCTTGTCAGTGCCACCAGCCCAGCCAAGGGGCCGAAACCCTGCGGGGACCGGCCCCAGTGTCAGCCCTTTTGGCGACGTGTCCCCAGCGGGGTGGCCGTGCCACGCTGCCGGCCGGTGGCCGCTCGCTGCTTGGTTTTGCTGCTGTGCAGAAATTCTTGTGCAGGCTGCGAATTTTGGCAGTGGCCGCTCTTGGTTTCCCTGCACCAGGCTTGAGCGGGGCTCAGGACCAACTCAGGGCCGGTCCTGGGCTCAGCAGCAGTGCTGGAGTCCTTGGTGTCACACCAGGACCCCCAGGGACGGGACCAGCACCAGGGAGCTGGACACCTCCGTGGCTTGGGCTGGTCCCACCGGTGTGTGTCCCCCTGTCCCGGGGCTGTCCCAGTCTGGGGAGCCTTTTGGGGTGACCCCCAGCCCCAATTCAGTTCCTCTTCCTTCCAATTCCGTGGTTGGGGGCTCCCCCAGAAGGGGCAGGGACCCCAAAAGAGGCAGCTCAGAGGGAGCAGCCGGGGCAGGGGCTGGAGCCAGGCTCTTTCTCGGGTCCCGCGGCTGTGCTCAGCCCCCCCTGTGCCAGCCTGACCTTTTCCACGGGTATGTACTGCCCTTCACTCGGAGAGATGTTTATTTTGAAAAAGAAAGAAAAAAAAAAGGCAAGATGGAGAGGGAGAGAAGGCCTCCCCGAGCCCTGAGAAGCAGCAAGATTAACGACGTGGTTAAAGGGAAACTCTCCAGCAATCACTCAGCTGGGGAAATGTTTTCCAGACCCGGCTCTCAAGCGCTTCCTCCCCGCCGCACGTCCCTGCGAGGGAAGCCCCCAGGAACGTGGGCACGACCACGGCTCCCGCAGCCCGAGGTGCCCACGCCGGGCTCCTCCTTCCCCCCTGGCTTCGCCTCCCAGCCCCAGGGGGGGTTTCTGCACCATCAGCCCCCCAGAGCGCTCGCAGCGGGGTGATGCTTCCAACGCTGCCTGGGGAGCGAGCGGGGCTATTTCACCTTGCACAGACAAGTGCAGCGAGGGGCTGGGAGCCCCGGCACCGCTGTGCCATAGACACAGGGACCGGGGGCTTTCCTTGCACCAGCTCACGGGGAGCAGGAGCCATCTGGATGCGGGGCTGCGGGCAGCTCAGGACCCTCGGGGTGGGAAGAGTTGGGCAGCCCCGGCGCGGGGCCGCGTTCCCAGCGTGGGCGGCAGCGCGTCCCCTTCCGCTCCCCACGGCCCCTGCGCGGCGGCCGGGGGTCGCAGCCCTCGCTGTCACCCTGGAGAGGGGCCGAATGGAAACCTCGTGGTGAGCGCGCCAGAAATAGAAACCCTCTGGGAAGCGCCTGTCCCCCACGGGCTGGGAAAGCGGAAGACGTTTCGGAGCCGTGGTCGCGGCCGGCTGCTTCCCAGCCCCGAGAAAAGCCCCATGTGCCGGAAAAGCTGCCGTCGCCGGTGCTGGGGATGGTGGCAGGGAGCTGCCAGCAGGCCTGGGAAACTGGCCGAGAGCCGGGCCAACGCTTCGATGCCGAAGCTGGTGCCGATGCCAATGCTGATGCCGAAGCCGGTGCCGATGCCGCAGCCCAGCTTCCCAAACGTCAGCTCCCTGTCTGACCCGTCCCGTCCTCGCTGCCGTCCGCAGCTGGAGAGCTACATCCAGAGCAGCATGAAGCCGGAGATGGCGCAGCTGCAGCAGACGGCGGTGCAGAACCAGACGGCCACCATGCTGGAGATCGGCAGCTCCCTCCTCAACCAGAGCGCCGAGCAGACCCGCAAGCTCACCGACGTGGAGG
Organism: Nettapus auritus; assembly: GCA_011076525.1. NCBI lineage: Eukaryota > Metazoa > Chordata > Aves > Anseriformes > Anatidae > Nettapus > Nettapus auritus. The sequence goes on from CM021784.1 coordinate 14,827,282, forward strand.
CCCAGGTAGGGGCACACGGTGCGCGTGTCCCCGTGTCTCTGCTGCCCCCGGGACCGCCCCAGGGGCAGGCTCTGTGTTGCCAAAAGCGGGGCGATTCCCAAAGACGGTGCTGGTTTAATGCACCGGTGTCCACGGGGGGGATGCAACTGGTGCTGGGGACCTTGCTCCGCTCCCCAGTGCTCCCCTGCTCCCCGGGCAGGTGCTGAACCAGACGTCGCGCATCGAGATGCAGCTGCTGGAGAACTCCCTGTCCACCAACAAGCTGGAGAAGCAGCTGCTGGTGCAGACGAACGAGATCCACAAGCTGCAGAGCAGGAACAAGTAAGGGTCGGGGTCTGGGAGGGTCTTGGAGCCCCTCCAAGGCTCGCTGGGGTCCCTGCGGGTTGCACAGCCCCATTGGCCTCGGTTCCTCCCTGGCTAAGCGCACCGGGTGCGGGGTGCGAATTGCCAGGTGCCCCCGGGGACGGGGACAGCTCGCAGAGGTGCCGGGGATCCGCAGCCAGGGCTTGGGGCTGCTCTGCTCCCCGCTCAGCCCCCCGTCACCGCCACGTGTCCCCTCTCAGCATCCTGGAGGTGCGGGTGCTGGAGGTGGAGGCGAAGCACCAGGCGGAGCTGGCGGGGCTCCGCTCGGAGAAGGAGAGGCTGCAGCGCCTGGTGAGCCGGCAGAGCGGCACCATCGAGGACCTGGAGAAGTCGCTGCTGGCCGCCAGCGCCAACTCCAGCCTGCTCCAGCGGCAGCAGCTGCAGCTCCTCGAGGCGGTGCAGGGCCTGGTGCGCCTCGTCTCGCAGGGCAGAGGTGAGCGGGGAAGGCGGGACAAGGGGTACTGGGGACCCCGCGCTGGCAGCTGCCCAGCTCACGCAGGGGGTGATTTCACCCCAAAAGTGAAGAACCCCAGGAGCAGTTCAGCCTGGTGCCCCCATGGGAAGGGCAGGCACCCACCCCAGGGTGCACGCCAGTGCCTTGTCCAGCGGGGGCAAATGCCCCCCAGCGGTGCTCACGCCTCCCCTCTGCCTCCAGCCCTGCTGCCCAGGGACGAGCAGCTCTTCCAGGACTGCGCCGAGCTGCGCCGGGCCGGCTTCCACGCCAGCGGGGTCTACACCCTGCACATCGCCAACCTCAGCGAGCCCAAAAAGGTGAGCGCAGCACGGGAAGGGCTCCCGCTGCAGCACCCCGGGGTGCTGCTGTCCCCAGACGTGTGCGAACCCCATACCAGTGGCACCACCGGTGCTGCACCAGCAGCAAGCCCGAGGATGGGAGGCCCCCGGGCACCCCGCGGGCAGGGGGACGTGTCCCCCTCCTCGCAGCTCGGCCGCAGCCCCTCTGCTCCCCGCCGCAGGCGTTCTGCGACATGGAGACGGACGGCGGGGGCTGGACGGTCATCCAGCTGCGCGCCAACGGCAGCCTCAGCTTCCAGAGGAGCTGGAGGGAGTACAAGCAGGTCTGTGCGGGGACGGGGACGGGTTGGGGTCCCCCGACACCCACCGCCCGTGCCCACCCTCCCCGTGGTTCCCCCAGGGTTTCGGGGACGCGGCGGGCGAGCACTGGCTGGGCAACGAAGCCGTGCACCTGCTGACGAGCCGGGCGCCCTACGCCCTGCGCGTGGAGCTGCGGGACTGGGAGGGCGGCCAGGTCTATGCCCACTACGGGAAGTTCCAGCTGGGCAGCGAGCGGCAGCTCTACAGGTAGGAGGACGGCATCGAGTTGTCCCTGCTGTCCCCAGCCCCCGGGACTGGCACGGCTCGCTGCGGGTGCCTGGGGGGCCGCGGGGCCGCAGGAGCCTGCGGGGTTCCTGGTGGGGTTTCGCTGAGATTCTCAGCAGATTTCCTCCCCGGGGACGTGGCCGTGCTGCCTGCCCCTTCTCTCGAAATCCCAACGTAGATTTGAAGGCCTGAAGTTGCATTAAGGCCAAGGGATTTCCCACCCCAACGAGGCGCGGTGCTGGCAGGCAGCCGGGGCTCTCGGGGCCACGCACTGCTCGTGCCAACGGGCTCGTCCCCAGGGTGCCGCATCCGTGTCCTCGTGGGGACGCCGTGCCGTGCTGGCTCTCAGGGACAGCTTGTGCTGCCAGGGGGGCACAGCAGGGCCCGGGGGGGGGCTTTTTAACCCCCCCAAAGCATCTAGCGGGGGCTGACAGCGCTGCCCTCGGCCGCAGGCTCTCACTGCAGGACTACAGCGGCACGGCCGGGCAGCAGAGCGGCTTGGCCCTGCAGGGCACCAACTTCAGCACCCGCGACGCCGACAACGACAACTGCCTCTGCAAGTGCGCCCAGATGCTGTCGGGAGGTGAGCGCGGGGGGGACCCGGTCCCCGTGCAGCCCCCCCGGTGCCCAGCCCCACACCACGTTCCCATCCTTCTCCCTCCCGCAGGCTGGTGGTTCGACGCCTGCGGCCTCTCCAACCTGAACGGCATCTACTACCCGGCCCGGCACAACATCCGCAAGCTCAACGGCATCCGCTGGCACTACTTCCAGGGGCCCAGCTACTCGCTGAAGGGCACCCGCATGCTGATCCGGCCCGCGGGCTTCTAGCACGCTGCCGGACCCCGTGCCGGCCCCGATGGAACTGAGCCGAGCTGCAGGGAAGCTTTTCCCCCCAGTTATTATTTCTCCCTCTTGTTTTTCTCGCCCCCCCGGGAGCCCATGCGGAGCGGTGCCGGGAGGGAGCCGCTCGCCGAGCTCGGGGTTGCAGGACCCATCTGAGATTTGGCTAACATAACCCATCCCTTTCCAGCCCCAATTCTCACCACCCACCCGTGTCAGTGGGGTTGTGGCTGCCCCCACCACATGGTGCAGGGACGGGTGTCTGGGAGCCCCGGCACCTCCTGCGTGCTCAGCCCAGAGGGGCGGACAGCCCGGGCTCTGCCTTTTCTCTCTGTTTTAGGGCATTGCGTTTTGCTTTTTTGCCACCGTTTTGGTTTCCCCGTGGGTTCAGCAGAGCCGGTGTGCGAGTTCCCTGGGAGCTCAAGGCACTGGTGGCACGGCTGTCCCCTCCTGCGTGCGCCGTCCCCGTGCGAGGGGACAGCCAGCCGTGCACCCGGGGTGCTGCTCCTCGCAGGATGGGGCCGGTGGGAAGGGACGGAGGTGTCCCTTGAGACATGAGGGACCTGGTGTGATGGGCGATGGGCTGGAAGGTGCTGGAGGGGGGCAGCAGCCAGGGAGGGGTGGGATGGGGCTGGGGGTGGCACATGGGGAGAGGGGCTGAGGGGCAGGAGGAGCTGGGGGCAGCGGAAGGGGGCTGGAGGCTGGGGGTGGCTCGCAGGGAGGGGAACGGGGGTGCTGGCAGGGCCGAGCCCCCCCGTGCTGCCGGCTCCAGCCCCCGTGGATGTGGCAAACCCAAACTTGGAGACAAATCTGGTGGCCGCCTGGAAAGCGCGGGGCGAAACACAGCCGGGTTTCCATCCGCTGAGAAGAGCCCCCCCGTGCCCTGGAGCTTGGCACGGAGATGCTTTTATTTTTGTACGGAGAGATATTTATTGTCCGAGAGCTGCGCCAGGCAGCACCCGTGTCCCCCCCCCCCCCAGCACCGTCCCTGCCCAGGAGCGAGGTGTCCCCGGAGCCGTGGGGTGGGGGGGTGTCCGCGCTGCCCCTGTTTCAGCAATTTGGGCAGGAGCAAGAGCAAGAAGTTGGTGATCTCTGCTTGCAGGGAGGAGGTGGGAGAGGGCAGGGCTGTGGCACGCCGTGCGTCCCACCCAGGGGTCCTGGGGCCATCCCGTGTGGGCTGCGAGGGCTCCGGCAGTGGTGGGGACGGGGGCTGTGGCCGCGGGGTCACCGCTGGGGATAGCGCGGTGCTGCCTCGGCCCCTTGTACACAGCACAGCCTCCACATAAAGGGACCTTTCAGCAACCTCCTTGTGAAGCCTGGGTCATTTGGGGAGGAACAAGACCCCACGCAGGACCCCAGCCCCGCACACCCAGCTGGGGAAGGGGCTGCTCTGCCCGGCCCCGTTCCCCTCGTGCCCCGCTGAGCCCGGGCGGCTCGGTGCATGGATGGGGCTGGGTGCTGCCGGCTCAGAGCCCATCCAGGCACCCAGCACTGCCCAGCCCCGTCCCGCTCAGTCCTGCTGCTTCTAGAGGTCCCCTGGAGCTCGGTGACCACCCCACGGCATCCTCGTCTGTAGGGGACAGGGGTGACACCGGTGCCCCAGAAGCCCTGGGGACCGGCGGTGGTGGCAGCTGCAGAGCAGGGACCCCACAGACCCCTGACCCCACAGCCCCCCAGGCCTGCCTCCAACCCCATTCTCGAGGCCTTCGCTAATTAGCACTGATTAAAACAGGCGGTGCAGCTGCCGCTTCCCACAAGGTGCTCATCAGTGGGGCCGTGCGTAATAATTAAAGAATGGAAAATGCGTTAAAGGCGGGACCGCCGGGGGGGCTCTGCAGGCACGGCCGGCCTGGCGGCAAGCCCTGAGCCCCCCAAACCCCTTTGCCCTTCCAGGGGTGCTGAGCCCAGCTCCCCAAACCCTGGTGCTGCCATTTCCTTGCTCTCCCCATGGGGACCGGGAGACAAAGCCGCAAGATGTGGGATGTGGGACACGGGAACGGGCAGGGTGAGGGCCACGGAGACCCCCCTGCGGTCTTGGCTCCCCGCTATAAATACCCGGCGGGCTCAGCTGCGGCTCCGCTCCGAAACCGGAGCCGGCGGGGAGGCAGCTGCCAGGGAAAGTGATAGGGAGCGTGGGGAGCATGGGGCCAGGGCTGTCCTTCTGTCCCCCGCACGGACACACGGACCTGGGGGGACATCCCCCGGGGGGCCACGCGTCGCCTCGCCGCGTCCGTGCCAGGGTTGGGTGGTGAAGGACAGAGCCTGCTGCCGGGGGAGCGTGGGTCCTCCTGTGCTTGCATCCATGTGCACGCAGCACTTGCACGCGCACACACGTGCGCACACACGTGGACACACGCACGGGGCTGGGGCTGGCCGTGCAGGACCCCGGAACCAAACCAAGGCCAGGCGAGGGCGGCAGCACCCCGGGGAGCACAGCGGGGGTGCTCAGCCCCTCTCCCCAGCAGAGGCTCGGCAGCAGCAGGTAAATTTAGCTCTGGGACACGCCGGGCCGAGGAATTCGGCAGCACAGCCGGTCCCAGCCGGCAGCAGCCCGGAGCGGGGACGCGGCTCCCGCAGGGCTTCCCTGGGGGCTCATCCCCGTGTCCGGCTCCCTGGGGAGCCACCAGCACCCCCTGCTCCATCATTACAGGATCCCTTGGGTGCGCGCTGCCTCCCGAGCTGCCCGCCCTGACTCACCGGCCACATCCTGTCCCCAAATCCCTGGGTGTCAGCACGGCCCTGGGCGGGGGCTCCCCAGACCTGCCCGGCTTCTTTTGGGGAGCCGAGCGGGTTCTGCGTGTGGGGTGGGGGCTCCGGGCGGCCGGGCACGATGCAGGGAGTGGGGCTGGGCTGGGAGCTGCTTCAGCCCTGCTGCCACGAGCTGTGCACAGCACAAATCCCTGCTCCTCCCTGCTCTGCGCCAGGGCTACGAGATCCCACACCCCTCCTGCACCCCCTGTGCCCCCGGTGGGGGTTCCCCGGGTGCGAGCACCGGTGCCCTTGGTGCCCCCTTCCCCAGCAGCCCGTGTGTGGGCACGGCTTGCCCAGCACCACGGGCACCTCCTGCCTTTCCTCCTGCAAGGAAACCGGGGCTGCCGGAGCCCGCAGCCGCCCGGGGAGAACACGCGGGCGCTTTCATCTTCAAAGCACTCCGTCTACCGGCTTTCATCCCCGCGCCTCCCCAGTGCCTGGGAGGTCTGTGCTATCTCCTCCTCATCTCGCAGCCCCGGAGCAGCGAGGACACGGCCAAGCTCCGAGGCGTTTTGCTGGAGCGGGCGCGAAGGCAGCGCCCGGCAGGGCCGCGCGGTTGGCTGCGGTGCCGAGGGGAATCCCGCGGCCAGGCTCTGCCGGGACCTGCCAGACCCAAACGCCGCCCCGCCGCACCCTCCGGGCCCCGCGCTGGCACGGCACGGCACGGCACGGCACGGCACGGCACGGCACGCACGCACATGGCACCCGTTGGCTCAGCACCACCAGGGACAGAGGCAGCGCCCCTCGTGCTGGCGACACCGGGAGAGGTTTTCAGGGAAGGGGCCCGTTGTGACCCTCTTCTCACCAGTCCCCGGCGCTCAGGGGATGCCCAAACGCATGAGCTCCTCCAGCACCAAGACCCAGCCCCTCTCCTGGTCCCCTCCTGCCCTGGCAATTCCCGTGAAGGCGCCCGGGCAGGCCCTCAGGCAGGGCTGTCCTTCCCCACCACATCCAGAGACAGCCACACAGGCGGCATCCAAAGCAGAGAAATTTAATAAAACCTCCTCCATTGTTATCACTTTTTTTTTTTTCTTTTACAGGTCACGCATCAGGAAAAACAGTAGAAACGAGGAAGAGACCGATAAAACCATCTTCATAAATAAGAGGGCACAGCATGCCTGGGCTTTCTTGCTGGCAAACAAAAAGGGATTCACAAACACACGCACACACACGCAGAGGCCTGCCTTGCTCCAAGGGGAGCTCAGTTCTGGCCTCCCTGGCAGAGCACCCAGCTCCTCCAGGACACTCACCAGGACGTCAGGATGGGGGCCGCCAGTGACCCCCCAGCTGAGGCTGCACGCATCCTCACCCCCTGGCCACACGCAAGGGACCCCGGACGTGCCCCCCGGGGTGCCCATGCGCTCCTGCGAGCTGGGACCCCTGGATGCAGCCGGGATGCCCCCTCTGTGCAGGTGGGACCGGCCGTGCACCCCGCAGCCCGGCCAGCAGGATGCCAGCAGGCTCAGCCGTGTCCCCAGCCCTCCGTGGGCTGACGGGGACCTGGGTGCTGGCTTCGGGGCCCTACAGAGCCGGCTCCATCAGGAGGAAAAACGCTCCCCAGGACGCAGGGCTGCGAGCCCTGGGCAGCGCCTGAGTCCGAGGGTCCGAGATGTCCCCACCGCTCCGGCATCGGCACCGGGAGCTGGCGCGCAGCGGTGCTACACGTTGGAGACCTGCTGGGGCTCGCGGGCCTGGCGCAGCCCGTAGAGCCACTTGATAACGCGGGCGTTGCGCTCCACCACGGAGATGCCGTAGGGCATGCGCTCGGCCGGCCGGCCCTCCGGCGTGGCCGCGCTGCGGGGCGAGCGGCCGCCCTCCGAGCTGGCCGTGCTGACGCTGTGAAACTTGACGGACACGATGTCGGAGCTGGCGCGGGCGAAGTGCTCCGCGCCCATGTCCCGCACCTCCTCCGGGTCGAGGCCGCAGTAGTTGAAGAAGCGCTCCAGGTCGGCGGTGGCCCGCGAGAAGCGGTCGCTCAGGTCCGACTTGGAGCGGTGCAGCAGGGTTTGCCGCCGGGCGCTCTCGGGGCGGTTGGGCGAGCTCAGCGCCGGCGCCGCAGGCAACCTGCCCGGGGAGGGTGACAAGGACACCGGCGTCACCTGGCCGGCGGGGGACACCCTGGCGGGCAGAGCCCCGCAGGGCCGCACGTCCACCCTGCGCACGGCCACGGTGCCGGGGGGCTTGGTGGTGGCGGCGGGGCTCTCCGGTGCCTTGCCAGCCCCCTCCGCCCCGGCTCCCGGCGCCTCCGCCTTGCACTGCCACTCCCGTCCCCGCGGGCTCTCCGCCTTGGGGAAGGGGCTGTCGCAGATGTTGATGAGGTTGTTGAGGATCTCCAGGTTGAGGGAGGTCTTCGTCCCGCCGGCCTCCGTGCGGCGTGGTCCCGGCGGCGTCTTACGGCTCGGGGCGAGCATGGCGCGGCGCACGCCCGGAGCGAAGAGGGGCTGCTTGAGCAGCGGCGGCTTCACCGGCTCCTGCTTGGTGCTGGCGACCTGCTGGCTCTTCACGTACTTGGCCTTGTCGGCCTCCAGCCTCTCCACCGCGCTGGGTTTCCTCGCGCCCGGCTCCACGCGCCGTCGGAAATACTCGGGGCCCTTGTTGAGGATGCGGATGGGCATGGCCGAGGTGAAGGGCGCCGTCACCGCCGCCCCCTTCATGGCATCGCCGGCGTTCAGCGCCTCGACGGGCATCGTCCGGGTGGGCTTCGGGGCACGGGGGGCGCGGGGGGCACGCGCTGCGGGCTGCAAGGAGGGAACCAGGGTGAGGGGTGTCGGCGGGGCGGCGGGCGCTGCTTGCCCGCGCCCGGGGCCCCGCGGGCAGACAAAGGCCCGAGCGGCTGCGCGGGGCTGTGCGGTGCCGCGCTGTCTGCTCCGGCTGCGCCGAGCTTCCTATTTCAAGGCAGGGACCACGCCTCCGGCAGCCGTCCCCGAAACGAAGCCCGGCCAATCCGCGGAGCAAAGCCTGCTTCAAACGGCACCATGGCCAATGGGGCCGCGGGGAGGGCACCCCGACATCGGCACCAGGGGAGCCCCGGAAGGGAGCGCGGGGGCGAAGCGGCTGCGACCCCTCGGCGATGGCCGTGCCGGGGTGCACCTCCGGCTCCGTGCGCCCACCGCCCCACCAGGCTGGGAGAATGGGGGGGTCCCCACTCTTTGAACCTCCCCCAATATTCAGCCCCCTTGCAGAATTAGCGCAGACCCCCCCGGCCTGCAGCTTGCCCCCCCCCCATATCCTTTTGGAAAGGGGTGCATGGGGAGCAAGGAGACCTGGGGGGGGAGCAGACCCCACCTACCTTCTCCCCCCCCCAAAAAAAAACCCTCTCTGCCATCTGCAGCAGTGGATGGGGAGCGAGGGCAGCACGTGGGGGGTCCCGGGACACGGCACGCTGGTGCTGAGCTGCTCCCAGGCATTGTGCTTCCACCGTGAGCCCCCCCCCGAAAGCCCAGGGGGGGTTCCCAGCCATGCTTCCCCTGCCAGCAGCCCGTGAACCCCGCACCCTTGGGAGCCCGCCAGGCACAGCAAGCACCCGCCTGCCCCAACGGTCGCGCCGAGGCAGCCCGCCCACGGGGTGGGGGCCCAGCCTGTCCCGTGCCCACCCCGGTGCCACGAGCGGCCCTGGCACCCTCCAACCCTTCCCCATCTGCTCCGAGAAGCCCCCAGAATCCCCCCCGCAATTCGGGGCTCTGCCACCCGCCTCCCCAAGCAATGCTCCAGCCCTGCCAAGCACCGGGGTGGCTGCACCCCCCTGACACAGCTTGGCTGAGCCCCCCAGCCCCGCACTGCCGGGTTTGGGGCCCCAGGGAGCTGCAGGAGAGCCCAGGCACTCACCAGTGCAGCGGGGGGCACAGCGGGGCCAGCACGGCCCCACTTCCTGCCTCACCTGCGGCCGCTCACCTGCTTGCACAACTTCCTGGGTACAGCCCACGGCACGGCGGCTGCGGGCAGCAGGATCCCAAAAGCCCCACGGCCCTACGGTGCCCGCCAGCCCGAGCCCACCACCCTGACCCCCCGGAACCCTGGGGGTCCCTGGTGCATCCACCGGGACAGGTGAGCAGCCAGGGGAGGATGGGTGTCCCCGTCCCTGTCCCTGTCCCCGTCTCCTGCCCCAGGGGGGACACTGCTGCCTGACCCAGAAAGTGTCCGTGGGGGTGGCTTTCTGCACCCCTCCAGGAGGAGCCCAGCTCTCCTCCCCAGCAGTGCAAGGCACCAAAATCCTCTCTGGACAAGGCAGAGCCCCCCCGGCCAGAGCCCTGCCCGCACACCCCACGGCAAAGCGGGGCTAATTGCAGGGACCGGGGGCGCCGAAGCCCAGAGGGGAGATGCCCGGGGGCAAACCCCGCTGTAGCCGGCCCCGCTGGGAGGAAATCACCGCCAGCCTCCCCCGAGGCCCTGCGTCACCCAGACCTGATGGAGAAGGGCCACGAGAGCCTGACTCACCCCCTCTGGGTGCTTTCCGGGCTGCGGGGAGCAGCGGTCAGCGGGGTGAGCAGCACCCCTCATGGGTTCCCCTTTCCCTGCCAGCAAGGACAACCCGGCCGGGCACGACCTGCTGCTCCGCATTCCTGGCGATGGGGAGCAACCAGCCTGGCACAGCCGCCCCGAGCAGAGCCGAGCCGCCCTCCAAACAGCCCGGAAAACAAAGCCAGGTTATCCCGAGCCCGAATGGAGCGTGGCCACCCAGGCACCGAGGCTGGCCACCCAACTTGTGCCCAAGCAATGCCCGGCCACGGTGACCCAACCCCGTGCCACCGGCACGGGACCAGCACGGGACGGCACCACCTTCACCGCCTACCTGGAGCTGCCCCGCGCTGTCGGAGCCTCCCCGGCCCGTGCTTGTCCCGTGGTGGCTCGGTGGCCCCGTGCCTGCCGCCTCCCCGCACCGTGGCCTCCCCTGCTCCCTGCAGGGCGGCCGCTCGCGGGGCACTGGAGCGGGTCTGCCGGCGGCGGGGCGGCTCACGGCTCCCTCTGAGTCAGCGCTGGGAGAAGACGCCCTCCGAGGCAGCCCGGTGCTCCGAAGGGATTGAAAACACCTCTCCTTGCTAGCGTGCACGCGGAGGCACGGGGCTTTTCCTCCACGCCAGGCCACGCTTTAATTGCGGCTGCGTCATGGAGCGTGGCCGTGGCCGGTGACATCCCGGCGCCCGTCCGAGAGCAGCCGGCAGTGCCGGTTGGGCAGCGTGGATGCAGCAGCACGCTGGTGGTTTGGTTGAGGAGGAGGGAAGGGCCCCGCCGCAGCTCTGCAACCCGAGCCTAAATGTCCCCAACCACCCCCTGCCCTCGCCCGGGTAGGGATCGGACCCTCCCCAAAGCCCCACGGTGCGCGGGCACCCGCCGCCTCCGCAGGGACACGTCCCCACTGCCACCCCGGCCAGCCCCTGGCCCCCGCAGTCCCAAAGTCCAGCACGTTTTTCTGTGCCTCCAAACACAGCGGCCCCGCCAGGTGACACGGCGGAGCAAGGCCACCGAGCCTGGAGCCACATGGAGCTGCTGGCCCGCGCCCAGGCCGGTGGCACTGCAAAGAGAAGGGCTGGGCGAAGCTGGGAAAATCAACACAAGAACTTGGGGGGATTATTTCACATAAAGGTGGATCTGCGCGACAGTTTCAGCTGGAAAATCACCGCCGGGTGCCGCAGGTGGGGGCAGAGCCGTGGGCATCTCCCCGGAGCGAGCGGCCGGGCTGCGTCCCCCCCGTGCCAGCACCCACGAGGGCTGCAGGAGGCGGCTGCAGGCAGCTGCCCGGGCACGCCGGGTGCTTTCGGAGCAGGGCGTTGCAGCCAGACAGCGCCCCGCTGCCTCGCCCTCCCCGGGGGGAAACCGGGGATGGATTTGGGGAGGGTGGCCCGAAGCGGGAGCGCGCCCTGGGCGCCCCGTTCACCGCCTGTGCCGCGGCTCTGGAGCAAGGGCGGGTGGGCGCCGGTGCTGGCTCCGTGCTCTCCTCCCACGGGTGCTCGGGGCTGGGTCGCTGCACGTGCAGCTTCCGGGACCCCCCAGGAGTGAAACGCAGCCATGAAAGAGGAAAAAAAAAAAATGAGCTCAGAGGCTAAATCCTGTCTGTAAGCTGGGTGGGGATGGCTGAGGGTGCCTGGCATCGCCCCGCGGGGCTGCGGGGCCCTGGCACGGGGCTGAGCTCAGCCCCTGGATCCGGGGAGGGGTTTGCTCTCCTTTGCTCCCCACAGGACCTTCCTTCCGCTGCCACACTCACCTGGCGTGCGCTAATTCCTGGCGTTTAATTAGACCCACTCATCGAGACGAGGCTACAAACAGCTTTGGAGCTGGGAAATGGCCCCGGCATCGCGCAGCGAGCCACCGCCTGCTCCCTGCCTCAGTTTCCCCACTGCTCGCTCTGCCCAGGGTGGGCACAGGGAGCTTCCGAGGGGCTGTGGGGCTGGCAGGGGGGGCTCCCACAGGCACGGCCTCGCTCCCCACCACCCCCAAGGGCTGGATGCTGCCCAGCTCTCCGCACACGTCCCCGCAGCCGGCAGCCACGCTCGGGGCTGGAGGCGCTCCGTGCCTGGGTGCGGGGGGCCCCGACAGATGGGGACGTGCCGGGTGCGAAGCCTTTGTCTGAGCAGCAGCACGGCCCCGCAGATGGGCCGGGGGCCGTGGCCGAGGCCTGGCGAGCGCCGTGCCCTGGGGATGCGGCCCCTTTTGTTGGGCTCTCACCTCGGGCAGAGGCCCCTTCCCCAGGCGCCCGCGCGCCAGCTTTCAACTTTCAACTTGACCTGCTCCATTCACATGGAAATGGGATGCAAATGGCCACGGGGAGCCGAGAGGAGGAGGAGGATGGAGGGGAGGAAGGGGCCACGGGCAGTGACCTGCCACCAGGTCCCTGCACCCCGGTGGTGCCCATCCAGCCGGACCCCTGGGCTGGGAAAATTTGGGCGCTGCTGGCTGGGGTTGTACACAATTTACTGGGGGGTGCTGGGGGTCCCTGGGGTGTGGGGGGTCCTGGGGCTCAAGGACAGAGCCCCAACTCTCCCCGGCTGCTCCTCCCCACCCGGGGACCCCGCTGCATCCTCCGGTGCCCCTGCACCCATGGGGGGCACGCGGGGAAATGGAGGGGCTTCCCGGTGGGCCTGCCCGAGCCCCGTGAAGTCCCGTGGAAGACCGCTCGGCGACCAAATGTTGCCATCTGCCTCCGGGGCCTTCGCTCGCATCTGCCGGGGTGCAGAGGGGCCGGGGCTGGGGCTCAGCTGCTGCACGGCACGGCAGGCGGCACGTGCCGACAGGATTTGGGGCGAGAGGCACGGAGCAGCGGTGCGGAGCTCGGTCCCACGCCTGTCACCCCCCTTTGTGCCCCCCCTCCCGGCCCCTGCGACGAAGCCAATTAGCCCTGGGGAAAGGCTGGCGGAGGCTGCACGGCTCCTTTGTGCTGCCGAATTAACCCAGGACAATCGCCGTCCCCGCTGGGAGCAGGGGGCTCAGCTGCACCGGCACAAGCCCCCCCATCATCCTGGAGCTGCCATCCCCAGCACGGCGCCCAGAGACCCCGGGAACCCCAAAACATGGGTCCCACACCGCTCCCGGACCCCACATGGGGACAGCGGGGGCAGGATTGCGCCTGGTGCAGGGGCCGGTGAGGACCCCAGGGGTGCTGGGCATGGGAAGAGCAGGCAGGGGACAGGCAGGGGACAGGCAGGGGACAGGCAGGGGACAGGCAGGACATAGCACAAGGCAGCTGCAGCCTGCTCGCGACACCCTGTGGGTGCTGGGGGAAGAGCCGGAGCGAGGCGTCGCGGGGAGCTGGGTGCTGGCCTCTGTCCCCTGCAGCCTGCCAGCTCCTGGGTGATGCCAGCGTCTCGTCCGCCGGCTCGTGGCATGGCCGAGCGCCCGGTCACGTCCCTCAGGGTCAGCAGGGCCGGCGGCAGTGCCAGAGGAGCGTTTGTGCGTGACGTGTGCCCGGTGGGACAGCCGCATCCCGGCCACGCACCCCCAGAGGGACAGCCCCTCGGTGTCCCCAAGGCACCCGGCACGGCCCTGCAGCGGTCCCAGCCGCTGTCACTCGGTGGCATTTGCAGGCCCGAAATAGGTAGGACGCCATTCAGCCGGGGACAAGGGCAAAGGCTGTGTCACGGCCAGGAATAATCGCCGGCACCCGGTGCAGGCAGGGTGTGCAGGGACAGCGGCATCTCCGCGGGGAGCGCCTGGCACCGCGGCCGGGCAGGCGGCGAGGACGGGGCTGGACCGGGCAGGACGCGGGGACACGAGGGGAGAGCTGCCCCTGGGTACAGGACGAGGGCTGGGCTGTCCCCGGGCCGGCAGGGACAGGGCAGGAGGGGACACAGCTGGACTTTGGCCACTGGGGCTGGGTTTGGAGTTAAAGGCCCCCGCCAGGCTGCTTGGTGGCAGGGAGAGGTGAGTGGGACCCGGTGGCCGGTCCCAGGCTGGCCCAGGGCCGTGGGCTGCGCTGGCAGACCCAGGGGACCCACGAGTGCTGGAGAGGGGGGAGAAGGCAGGGGGTCCCTGAGCCCCCTCCGGCTGTTCCCATTCCTGCAGGGCGGGCAGGGGTCCCTGGGGTGGGTGACCAGGATGGGGGCTGGTCCCCCTGCCCCCCCATCTCTCCAAGGACCACCGCGATTCTCCCTAATCCTTCCTTGTGCTTTGTGTCTCACCTCACCCTGCACCGGCAGCCCGTCGCTCCCATGGCTCGCGAGCCCCCTCAGCACCTCCTGCGCCCCCCCGGCCTGGGGCAGTTGCCCTGAAACGCGGCTCCGGAGCCGAGCGCGGGAGGCAGGAGACCCGCGGGACCCCCAAGCCAGCTGCTCCGGGGTGACTTTGCCTGCTGGGACCAGGAGTAAGGAGCACAGCGTGCTGCCTCCCATCTGCATCCGGAGGCAGTGACGTGCCCGGCTCACGTCACGGCCCCGGCAGGCAGCAAGGACTCGCTGCCGCCCGCGTGCTGCCGCCGGTTCCCCCCAAAGCACAGTGAGTTTCCCCAGGGGAGATGCCCCAGGCGGTTCCCCGGGGACCTCTCAGGCCGAAGAGCCCGGCTCTTCCTCACCTCCTCTCCCTCCCAACGTTCCCGACACCTCCCGGGCAGGATGAGGCCGTTCTGTGGGCAGTTACCGTGGCTGGGTTCAGCCCCAGGAGTCCAGGATCCTTCCGCCAGGGCTCAGCCCTGAAGTTGTGGCCGCTCGTCCTGCACCCCCTGCCCGCCGTGGGGCTCGGGGACACGGATATTGGGGGTCTCCCCATCCTCGGGAGGCTGGTGGGGAGCGGGCGCAGGGTCCTGGGCACAGGGCAGGGGAGCAGGTGCCGGGGTGGGCAGGGGATGTGGCGTGGGGCTGACTCAGCTCGCTGGAATGAGCCAGGAGCAGTTTTTTCAGGTGGGGCCACGGGGTCCGGGGAGGAGACGGGCGCCGCTTGGCATTGCCCGCAGATGCGGTGGGAAGGAAGAGCTTTGGGTCCCAGGAGAGCGGCTGCCCCGCGGCCCCCAGGTGAGATCCACCGTGCCAGGCCGTGCCGTGAGCTGGGTCAGCTCCAAGGCGCTGCCAGGTCCCGTCCTGGCTCCGTGCCTGGCGCTACGTGGCCTTGGTCACCGGGACGGGGCTCAACCCAGCTCAGGGCAGGTGCCGCAGGCAGGGCAAGGGGGGTCCCGCGGGGAGCAGGAGGGGGTCCCGAGGTGCTGGGGGGTGCCTCACCCCCGGGACAGGGGGGTGCCAGGCTGGGTTGTGCCGCTCCCCGCGTCCTGCGCCCGCCTGGCAATAAGGGAGGAGCGGCTGTGGATGCCCGCAGGGGGGTGACACGGGGTTCCGGGGGGGGGCAGAGACATTTTGCTGAGCCAGGCCTCTCCCCCCCAGCACAGCGACGTCGCCCCGGGGTGGGGGCGCCGGGCCCTGAGCCATGGCGCTGCTCACCCACCTCCTGGCCTGCGTCTTCGGCACGGGCTCGTGGGTGGCCATCAACGGGCTGTGGGTCGAGCTGCCGCTGCTGGTGACGGTGCTGCCGGAGCAGTGGGACCTGCCGTCCTACATCACCATCATCATCCAGATGGCCAACGTGGGGCCGCTCTTCGTCACCCTCATGCACCGCTTCTGGCCCGGCCTGCTGAAGGAGGTGCCCGTTATCTACGCGGTCGTGTCCCTGGGCGTCGTGGCCTGCCTGCTGCTGGCCTTCCTCTGGAACCAGACGTCCCTCATCGCGGGGACGCCCCACAGCACCGCCTTCCTCGTCCTCACCTTCTTCCTGGCCCTGGTGGACTGCACCTCCTCCGTCACGTTCCTGCCCTTCATGATGCAGCTGGAGCCCCGGTACCTCACCACCTTCTTCATCGGGGAAGGGCTCAGCGGGCTGATCCCCGCTCTCATCGCCCTGGGCCAGGGCTCCGGCATCTCCAGCTGCGCCAACGTCACCCGCGTGGTCAACAGCACCTCCGGCAACGGGACGGTGGAGAGCGTTGTCTTCCAGATGGAGACTCGCTACCTCCCGGCCAACTTCTCCACCCTCCTCTTTTTCCTCCTCATGACTGGGATGATGGTGGCCTGCCTGGTGGCCTTCTTCCTCCTCGCCAGGCAGCCGAAGGTATGGGAGCTGTCGCAGCAGCAGTTGTTCCCCAGCACCATCATACTCAGTTCCTTTGACCAGATCCCCGAGGACGGAGACGGCTCGGGGCGAGGCGGAGGCTACCCGTGCCCAAAGAAAACCAAGCGGCCCATGGAAGACCACCCCTCTCCGGTCTCCTACCCGCTGGCCAAGCTCGCCTTCATCTACCTCCTCATCGCCTGGGTGAGCTCGCTGACCAACGGGGTCCTGCCGTCGGTGCAGTCCTACTCCTGCCTGCCCTACGGCAACACCGCCTACCACCTCTCGGCCACGCTCAGCTCCATGGCCAACCCCCTGGCCTGCATCGTGGCCATGTTCCTGCCCAGCAGGTGGGTACGGAGACCCAAAACCGCCCCGTTTTGGGGCGCTGGGGGAGAAAAGGTGCCTCCTCCCCGGGCTGGGCTGGCGGTCCCCAGCGTCACCCGCCTGTCCCTTGCAGGTCCCTGGCCCTGCTGGGCGCCCTCACCTTGGCAGGGACAGGTTTTGGTGCCTACAACATGGCCATCGCCGTGATGAGCCCCTGCCCGCTCCTGCAGCAGTCCCAGTGGGGCGATGCCGTCATCGTAAGTCTTGGGGGGGGGGGGGGTCCCTCAGCCCCGGGGAGATCTCGAGGACCACCCCCCAGCCCCGCAGCCCCGCTGACCGCTCTCCCCTGCACCACCAGGTCCTCTCCTGGGTGCTCTTCACCGGGACGCTCTCCTACGTGAAGGTGATGGCCGGGGTGATCCTGCGGAGCCGCAGCCACAGCGCGCTGGTGTGGTACGGGGCGGTGGAGCAGCTGGGCTCCCTGCTGGGCGCCCTGCTCATGTTCCCCCTCGTCAACATTTACGGCTTCTTCACCTCCGCCGACTACTGCAGCCTGCAGTGCCCGGCGTGAGCGCCGCGTCCCTCTCGCCTTCAAAAAAAAAAAAAATAGAAGGAGATTGCTCAGCCCTTCGGCCTCCGCAACGACCTGCTGCCCCCCGCGGCACCGGGACCCCCACCCCGGGGCTGCCCAGGTGCTCCATCAAACCAGCACGGGGGTGTTGGGTGCTGCGGCCGCCCCCTTTCCTGGGGGTCTCGGTGGTGTTTGGCGCCGTGTCCCCCCAAGACCCTGTGTTGCAGTTCAGCACCCCCCGTGCCGTCAGCCCTGGCCCTGACAATCTTCCCGTGCCCGTTCCCGTGCCGTGGCAGAGCGCAGCAGCTGCCCCCAGGATGGGGGGCTGCAGGCGGCTGTGGAAAGCAGGGACAAATGTATCCCCCCCCCCCCCGGGGTAGAGGGACCGGGAGATTTGCTGTCAGGGTGGGCAAACAGCATTTATAGCAGCGGGGGACACTGAGGCAGGTTGGAGTGACCTGCCCAGGGTTTTCCATCCTCTGCTGGGGTCCCGGCCGTGCTCTCCACTCGCTCCCCATCACCCCACACCCCCCTCAGCCCCCCTGCACCCAGATGGGCAACACGATGGGGAGAGGGGCAACGGCACACAGCCCCCTGCCCGGGCACGTTGCTGCATGGCAAGGGGCAGCGGGGGACCCATGCCAGGCTGTGCCACCCGGCCCTGATAACGGGGGAGACCTGGAGGGGGGCACCGGGGGGGGTGGGAAGCCCCCCGGCCGGGCAGCACGGGGTCGCCGCACGCGCGTGCGCCCCTTCCCCGGGGCACGAGGCAGCCGGGCCTTTGTCCCCGGCTCTTTGTCTGGCAATCTGCTCCCCTCGGGACCTCCTCGCCAGCCCCGTGCCTTAACCGTGCAGATCCCAGCTCCGCGTCCCGGCCGCCTCCGGGAAGGACGCGGGTGGAATTGATAATCGCCCGCCGCCCCGCTCGGGGGGTCCCGCAGCCCCGGCTCAGCCCCCTCCCGGCTCCGCGTGTCCTCCAGGATCCGGCCCTCTGGGCATGGGGCACGAGAAAAGAGGAGGGGGCCGAGGAGCTGTGGGGGCACTGCAGGGGGGGCTTGCCCCATCCCAAAACCCTTGCAAGGAGCTGACTGGGGGGGGGTCCAGCCCCCTCCTGCACCCCGCATACCCCTGGGGATGCTCCTGCCCAGCCCAGCCCCACAGCCAGGAGCCCCCAGAGACCCTCGCCCAGCGGACCCCCGCCGCCCCCTCCCCTCCCTCCCGCCGCCCCCCCCCCCCAGCACCACGGGGGAACAATCGCCCCCCAGCCCCGCGAGCGAGCCGAATTATTTCCATACAGCTGCTGGGGAAGGCACGGATTCAGCCGTCACCCAGGCGCGCTCCAGGAGAGAGCCCAGGCCTTTCTTCTTGGCTCTCCCCCCCCCCCCAAAAAAAAAAAAAACGGGGGGGGGGGAGGGGGGGGGGCCCAGCCGTGCTGCAGTCAGCAATATTAGCACAGCTCCGCAGGCCTGATTGCGGGTTATTAACATACATTATCTCAGTCCCCTGCCTCTGAAAGGAGCCGGTTCCTATCCGCCCCCCCTCCCAGCCCTCCCTCCCCTTGTCTTTTACACTTAATTACCTCCCTTATTACACCACAGCCTGGAGAAGGGAAAAAAAATAAAATAAAATCCCAGGGCAGCAAGGCAGGCCCGGCCCAACTAGGGCGTAAGTAATCGCCCGTCCTGCAGACGTGCCTTCGAGGAAGGAGGAGAAATAAATCGGGGCGCAGCGGGGCCGGGAGCCGTGCCGGGGCGTTCCCGGGGTGCACCCTGGGGAGACGTGACCTTGGCCTTGGCACGGGTGGACCCGGTGTGATGAGGGGCCGGATGGGGTCAGGCTGTCTTGGGGGAGAGTCCCGGACCCTTGGGGGGAGTGGGATGGGAGCCCCAGCATGGGGTGGGCTGTGGGGTGCCCTGGGAGGTCCCAGGTTATGGGGTGCTGCGGGGTATGGGGTGCCACGGGCTGTGGGGTAATGTGGGGTGCTCTGAGCTATGGGATGCTGTGCAATATGGGCAAATCTGGGGTGCTCTGAGCTATGGGATGCTGCACAATATGGTCCACCCCAGGCTATGGGGTGTCCTGGGCTATGGGGTGCCACACAAAGCAGGTTCAGAGCTGCCCCCAGCTCCTGGCACAGGTAAAGGAGCACTGGGCTGTGAGCTCCTGCCCAGCTCCTGCCCAGCTCCAGCTCTTCTTGTCCCCTGGGTCCGACACCGTGTCCCCAGCCAAAGGGCCGAGGGGGGGCCGTCAGCAGGGCCTGGACGTGTCCCGGTTCCCCCAGACCCCTGATGCTGAGGGATCACGGACCGCTCCTGCTGAGCGCAGGGCTCCGGCAGGGCCGTGGGGAGGGGGATTACTGCGGGGGGGCTTTGAGGAAGATTGCAAAGGGGCTGGGGACCCTAAGGGTTGGCAGGGGAGGGGTGCCGGGGGGCAGGTCCTTTGTGCTGGGTCCCCCTCTCTCTGTCCCCCTTTGGCCACCTCCAGCTGGTGCAGAAGCCCCGGGCACACTGCGGTGCTCCCGTTGGGGGCTCCCCAGGTCACCGAGCAGCGTGGGGGGCTCAGGGTGGTCATGATGGGGTCCCCCACAGCCTGGGGGGGGGGCATAATGGGGAGCACAAATGCTCCAGCAGGGTCCCCCCGTGTCACCTGTGAGCCCCATGGAGAGGCAGCTCGGGACCGCAGGGGGAAGGGGCCTCATCCTGCACCGGGGGGGGGGCGCAGCAAACGGGGGAGCGGGGGCTCGGGAGGGAACAAAGCACGGCCACGAGCCCGCTGCTGCGGTGGGCTGCGGAGGACCCCCCCGGGACAAGGATGGGGACGGGGGGGGCACGGAAAGGGACAGAAGGTGGGGAAAGGGATGGGGGAAAAGGGATGGGGACAGGGGAAGGGGGCAGGATAGATGGGGCTGGGGAGGGGAATGGGGACAGGGAACAGGGGAAGGGACGAGGGAAAAGGAAAGGGGTCAGGGGGAAGGGACAAGGGGCAGAGACGGGAACGGGGACAGGGAACAGGGTTAGGAGCAGGGAGCAGGGATGGGGACGGGGGACGGGAACCGGGACAGGGAACGGGGACAGGGACAGCGACGGGGACGCCCCCGCATCCCCCCCCCTCTCCCCCGTTCCCCACCCCGTCCCTTGCAGGCCCTGGGGGCTGGCGGCGGGGAGACAAAGGCGGCAGGAGGCAGCCGCCCCCCGCCCCCCTCCCCACGTCCCCCCCTGGCCCCCTTGTCCGCGGCGGGGGGGGGCGGGGGGCGGGGACCCCCCCCCCGTGGTCGGGGCTATCGGGGGGGCTCGGGGGGCGGGCGGGGGGGGAGCGGCCCCCTCCCTCCCCCCCCCCCCCCCGCCGCCTGCCTTCCTCCCCCTCCTCCTCCTCCTCCTCTCCTCCTCCTCCTCTCGCCGCCCGCCCCTCGCACTCGGTTCCCCGCTCCTCGCCTCCCGCACGCCCGGCCCGGAGCGGGGCCGGTGGAGGCGCACGGAGCCCACCCGGGGTTCCCCGGTACCGGTGCCGGTACCGTTACCGGTACCGGTACCGGAGCTGTTCGGTGCTGAAAGCTCCGGTCCGGCCCCGCCATGCCTCGCTCCTTCCTGGTGAAGAAGCTGAAGGCGGACGCGTTCCCGGTCGCCGGGGTCCCCGCGCCCCCCCTACGCCCCCCTGGAGCCCCCCTACGCGCTGCCCGGCCCCGCCGCCGCCGGAGATGGTGAGTGCGGGGCCGGGGGCTCCGGGGACGACCCCCCCCCCCCCCCAGTGCTATTGTGTGAGCCCGGCGGGGAGGCCGGGGGAAGGCGAACCGGGGGGGGCCGGGGGTGACAGGGGGGTTTGGGGGGTCTCGGGGGCGCTGGGACATGAGCAAGGGTCAGGGCAATGGGGGCATGATGGGCGGGGGTCCCCCCGCTGTGTCCCACGGGTGGGAGCCGGGAGGGGGTCGGAGGGGCAGGGGGCAGTGTGACAGCATCGGGGGGCTCGTCCCTGCTGGGTTCGTGCCCCCCCAAGGCAGGGTCACCAGCCCCTGCCCAAGTTGGTCCTTGGGGACGCGTCCGCTCGGTGACAGCGGCATCTTGGGGGACACCCCTGGCCGGACCCGGGTCCCCCCATTTTTGGGGGGCTATGGGGCCGGCTCCTTCCCACCTCAAGTTATTTGGGGGGGGCACAAAGCGGCTGGGGCGAGGGCAGGGAGCGGGCTGCGAGCCGTGCCTGCAGCTTTCATTGTTCGCAGCAGTGCCCCGAGCCCCTCAGAGAGCTCGGAGCAGGCTGTCACCCCCCGGGTGCTGTGCACAGTGGGAAGGGGGATTGGTGGTGGGGGGCAGCACACACACACACCCCCCAGCACACTGGCAGGAGGGTGCTGAGTCCCCAGAGGGTCCCCAGAGCCCTGACCTGGGAGGTGACACCGGGCTGGGCTCTGGGAGCCACCAGGGCTTGGCAGAGACCCGCGGCGGGGCAGCCTGGGGGTCTGCCCTCAAAGCAGGGACCAGGGAATTTCACCCCAAACCATGGCTTGGAGGGTCCCAGCTGCCTGGGGACCCTCAGGCTGAGCTGGATGAATGGATGGGCCTGATCCTGCCACGCAGGACCCTGGGCTGCATGAGCTGGGCCCCCCTTTCTGCCGCTCGCTGCTCCCCAGCAAAGGGGCTTCGGCCACCAGGGCAGGGGCGCGATGCTCGCCCGGCCCCGGGGGGGGGGTCCTCAGCTCCCCCCCGCTTGGTCGGGAGCCAGAAGCCGGTGGGGGAGGGATGTGCTGCAGCTGGGCAGAAGCTGCCGACGCTGCTCTCCTGGAAATAACCTTGCTGCATGCTCGGAGGCAGCGTGAGAAATTGCTGAGCAGAGCGCTTTCTGCACAGCCCGTGCGAGCGCACTGTCAGCACGGCGCGGGGAGCGAGAGGGGGGGCCGGGCTGTGCCCCCGCCGCACGGACCCCTCCCCACAGCGGCACAGGGACCCCCGGCCTCGAGGGGACAAAGCATGGTGGCCTTGGCTGTGGCTGACCCCTAACAGCCAGGATGAGGGGGTCCCACAGGCAGGAGGGGTCTGGGATCAGGTCTGGTTTGCGGAGCCCTTTTGGGGGGGCGTTCACGCTGCCCCACTGGCACGCACCGGCCTCAGGGACCCCAACCATGCCCCAAGCCCCTGCCCCTAACAGAGCCCACTGTCCCCAGCAGCATCCTCTGAAGCAGCTGGCCCTGCACACAACGCAGGTGACTGCCAGGACCAAGACGGAGACCCTGGGGTGGCAGCTGTGTCCCCCCCGTCCTTAGCCACTGTCCCCTCGGAGCACACGGCGCAGTGACCGTGGTGTGCCGGCAGCACCAGGAAGGGGACATCCACGTGGTGCCTGCTCTACCACGGGCCGAGTGTCACCTGCCCAGAGCCTGGCCCCGAGCAGACGTGAGCCGGTGTCACACAGAGCGACACGACTGCGTGGTACCAGAGCCCTGGGGTCTGTGGGTCCCTGTCCCCAGTGGGAGCCCAGGGTTAGGGCGCTGCAGCCCCCGGGTGCCACGTTCCCTGGGGGAGATAGATGGGGGAGAGGGGGTGACCTCCCCAGGCCCTTCTGTGCTCGCCTCCCCCTGGAGAAGGGGAGGTGAGGAAGGAGCTGCCTGCCCCAGTGGGATGATGTGGATGTGATGGCATCAGAGGCTGATGGAGCCAGGGGCTGCACGTGGCTGCGGCACCCCAGGGCACCCAGTCCCCACCAGCCCTGCTCCCCGGGCATCCCCATGGGCTGGGTCCCATCCTGCCCTCCAACACAGGCTGTGTCCAGAGCCAGGGCAGGCTCAGCCCTTGTGCAGATGAGGACAGGGGGACCTGGGGGGGCCACCTCGATTTGCACCCCCGTTGGGCGTTTTTGGCTCACGGCTCCCCCCCCTCACCAAGTGGGGCAGACCCTGGCCCGGTGACGGTGACCCCGCCGTGTCGTCCCCGCAGGGTACCTCCAGCACTGCCTGGCGCCTGCCGCCTACGACTCGGACAAGAAGCAGGGGCTGCCGCCGGCGCCGCCGGACCCAGCCTACGCCCCCGGCCAGGAGGAGTACAGCGACCCCGAGAGCCCCCAGTCCAGCTTCTCCGCCCGCTACTTCAACGGCGAGGCGGCGGTGACGGACAGCTACTCCATGGACGCCTTCTTCATCACCGACGGGCGGTCGCGGCGGCGGGGCGAGAGCCAGCGCCGGGGCGGCCACCGCCACTCGTGCCCCGAGTGCGGCAAGACCTACGCCACCTCCTCCAACCTCAGCCGGCACAAGCAGACGCACCGCAGCCTGGACAGCAAGATGGCGAGGAAGTGCCCGACCTGCGGCAAGGCGTACGTCTCCATGCCCGCCCTGGCCATGCACGTCCTCACCCACAACCTCAAGCACAAGTGCGACGTCTGCGGCAAGGCCTTCAGCCGGCCCTGGCTGCTGCAGGGCCACATGCGCTCGCACACGGGCGAGAAGCCCTTCGGCTGCTCCCACTGCGGGAAGGCGTTCGCCGACCGCTCCAACCTGCGCGCCCACATGCAGACCCACTCGGCCTTCAAGCACTACAAGTGCAAGCAGTGCGAGAAGACCTTCGCCCTCAAGTCGTACCTCAACAAGCACTACGAGTCCGCCTGCTTCAAGGGCTCCGAACACAGCTGTGCAATAGGGAACTAGCCTCCGTGTGTGTGTCGTCCCCCCCTGTGCACCCAGCATCCCCACTCACCCCGTCCCTCCCCGTCCCTGTGCCGGCACTGCTGGCCGTTCCGTGGCTGCGTGGAGGCTGCAGGATGCGTGCCCCCAGCTCCCAGTTCCCCCCCAGGAGAAGGGTGCCCCCACGCCCCCAGGAAGGGCCGGATCCAGCCCCAGCCCCACAGCCAGGAGGGTCCCTCCGTGGGCACCCCCCCACCCAGCACAGACCTTCCCCCCAGCTCATGATGCTCACTGATATTTATTTAATTTATTGCTATTATTTATTTAGAGCTGCTGCTTCTCCTCCCGGGAACCGCCGGGGAGGAAAGACATTCGCTGCTCCCCCCCCCAGGAGCAAAAACTCCCCTGGTCCGTACCAGGGATGGGACCGTGGGCCGAAGAGCCGAGACTGATGGCTCGGCAGGACTGACGGACACCCGCCTCCGAGCCTGGGACCCTCAGCCCAGGTCCCTGCCGTCCCCCCACCCGCATGGGAGCAGCCCCGGGGCAGGACATGCACCCGAATTGCGGCCCCGTGCAACCCCAGACCCTTCTGGGGCCACTGCTGGCCCCCCCGGCCAGCCCCCAGCCCCCCAGGAGGAGCTCGGGTGAGTCTATTTAATTGCTCTTATTTATATTATTTATTACTTACCCTTTTCACTATTTATTTGCCAAGACTGGCGGGGCCGGCAGCCCTCCCGCAGGAGGCAGCGGAGCTGCAGCGGCGCCGCCGTGCCCAGGACAGAGCTGCGGGGACAAGGCCGGGGACAGCACCCCGAGAGCCATCGAGGGCAGAGCCGCTCTCCTTCGTCTTCCTCGGCGCCGCGGGGTCCCGCTCAGCCCCCCGCGCCACCCCGGCGGGGACAACCCAGCGATTCTATGCAACGTCCCCGCGGACCCCCCCGGCCCCGCAGCGAGCCGCTTCCTACCTCGGGCCGCGAGCTGCCCCGGCCCCCCCAACCCGTGCCGGCCCCCGATATTTTCGGGGTTCAGCCCGCGTGCCCCCCGCATCGTCTTCCTCCCCGCACCGTCTTCCTCCCACCGTGGCCGCGGGTCCCGCGGGCTCGACGCCTCCCCGGGACGCTCGCGAGCCCCGAGGGCCCCTGCGGGCGTCGTGGCCACGTCCCGTGTGTCCCCACGCAGGGGACAGCATTTGGTGGTTCCCCTCGGGCGGCGCTGCCCGTCCCTGGGGTGTACATAGCGGACACCACAGCAATAATTTTTCCGTGCATGATGGATTTTTTTGATCTTTTTTTTTTTTTTTTTTTTCCGCCGGGTTTTTGTATTCGAGAGGCCGCGGCGGCGAGACGAGCCGGACCGAGCAGCGGCCGCCCGCGGTGTTACTTGTAAGGCAATTCAGGGATATAAAAGGGATTTCTGCCACTACCGGGGGTGTCTCGGGGCGTCTTTATGGGATGGGGGTGGAAGGGGAGATGGGGGGGGGGAGGTGTGCCCCCGAGGGGCAGCCGACAGCACCCGGCTGGGGAGGAGCAGCAGAAAGCAGAGGGGGGGTGAGTCCTGGTGGGAACCCCGGCAGCACCCAGGCAGTGAAGTGGGAGCCCCCCCAGAGCCCCTCGACCCCTTCTCCATCACCAGCATCCCCCCAGGGGGCAGAAGACCCCCGCTTGGTGCTGCCGAGTCGGGGCTGGGGATGGTGCCCCCCAGGAGCTGGGCAGAGGCTGCAGAACCGGGGGGCACCGGGGGTCTCTGCCCCCCCCGGGGGGTGTCACTGGGCTGCAGAGCCCCCCAAAACGCCCTCAAAACGTCTGGACCCAGAGATCCCGAGGGTCCCCAACCTGCTCGGGACATTTGGAGGTGCTGGGGGGGGGGCAGAGACCTGGGAGGGGGGGGACCCCAGCAGGACGAGCAGCCGGGGGGGGGGGGCCGGGGCTGTCGGTGCCCCCGGTGCTCCCGGTGCTGCCGCTTCACGGTGACTCTGCAAAACCCCGACGGGGGGCGGAGAGGAGCGGCCGGGCTCTGCCCGGGGCGGGGCGGCGGGGGCAGGAAGCGGCGGAGCGGCTCCGGGAGCAGCGGGGCCATGGCCGAGACCGGGACCGGGAACGGAACCGGGACCGAGCCCGGGAGCATCCACACGCAGCACATCACGGCCGTGCACAACGTGCCCATGAGGGTCCTCATCCGGCCCATCCCCTCCGTGCTGGACCCGGGCAAGGTGCGGAGCCTGGTGGAGACCCTGCAGGTAAGGGCTGGGGTGGGCAGGATGAGGCCGGGCGGCGCCGCAAGGCTCCGTGCGCCCCCCTCCCGGGGGTGCCGGGGCACTGCTGGGGAAGCTCACGGCCCCCCGGGGCTGTCCCCAGGAGGATCCCGAGCGGGTGCCCCCCATCGACGTGCTGTGGGTCAAGGGCAGCCGGGGGGGGGACTACTTCTACTCCTTCGGGGGCTGCCACCGCTACGCCGCCCACCGGGAGCTCGGCCGGGACACCATCCCCGCCAAGATCGTCCCGTCCACGCTCAGCGACCTCCGCACCTACCTGGGCTCCTCCACGCCACAGCTGCTCTAGAGGGACCCCCCCACATCGGGACCCTTTCGCTGGGGGTCTCCTGGGGTCCCCCGTGGGGTTCCCCGTGGGGTTCCCCCTGGGATTCCCCCTGGGGTCCCCCGTGGGCACGATCCGGAGTGAGCATCCCCGGTCCTGTCCCCGCTGGTGTGGGTGGGATGGGGTCGGGGTGGGCGCCCCCCAGCCCCGGTAGGGCGCACGGGGGGGTCCCGGCTCCGGTGGGCGGCCGGCAGGTGGCGGCGTTGTGCTGCGGGAACGGGGCCGGGAGGGGCCCAACCGGGACGGCTCCGAACCGGGACAGCACCGAACCGGGACAGCTCCGAGCTGGGACAGCTCCAAACCGGGATGGCACCGAACCGGGACAGCTCCGAACCGGGACGGCTCCGAGCCAGGGCATCACCAAACCGGGGCATCAGCAAACCAGGACCTCACCAAACCAGAACCTCACCAAAACAGGACCTCACCAAACCAGGACCTCACCAAACCAGGACCTCACCAAACCAGAACCTCACCAAACCAGGACCGAGCTGTACCACAGCACAGCCGAGCCAGGTCCCCAGACTTCACCCCGCAGCTCCGGGCTGACCCCATGAGAGCCTGCCCTGCGCCTGCCCCCCAGCCGCCTGCCCCATCCTCGGACACAACCTGCGCCCCCTGCCCCGTGGGGCGCATCTCCGAGCGGCGCTGGGGGGACACCACCTCGTGCTCCGGGAATAAAGGTGGTCAAAGCTTTGTGGCTCTGCAGGCTGCTGCGGGGGGCAGGAGCAGGTATGGGATGGCACGGGGCAGCGGGGACACGGGGAAGGACGGGCAGATGAGGGCTGGGAGGACGGGGACGGGTGCTGAGCTGGGGGACGGGACGCTGTCGCTTCTGCAGCCCTACGTGCAGGCTGGAGGAACCGCTGCGAGCATCCCAGGGGTGTTTCGGCATCCCTCCGAGCCGGGAGCCGTGGTCCAGCGAGGGGAAAGGCCACTGAGTCACCCCCCGCGCCGTGAGTCAGCCGCGGCACCGGGACAGGAACCGCGTCCGGACGCCTCTGCCCTCGCTCTGCCCCCTTGGCCACGCTCCGTGCCGGCTGCATCGCGGCCCCCCCGGGGCAGAAATGGGCCTGGCACGGGGGGAGCACGCCGCTGGGGAGGAAGGGCAGGGTGGGCTGGGGGCTGCATGAGGGCAGGGGCCCGGGGGGGCTGCATGCGCCGCATCAAAGCCGCCCCCGCCGGGAGGAAGCCCTGCAAGCGCTCGTGCCGAGAGCGGCCCTGGCCTGCGGCTCCCTCATGGGCTATAAATTTCTCCGAAGAATCGTGGCGTGCTAAAAAGTTTCCTCTCCTTGGAGCGCAGGGGGGGAGGGACGAGGTGGCCGCTCCGTTGGCAGTGCAAGAAACGGACGGGGTGCCTCCGACCTGCTGAAACGGGACCCCCAGGGTGGGCTCTGAGCCCCTGAGCTGGGATGAAGCGAGGCTGCCCAAATCCTGCACCCCACGGGGGCTTCTCCCAGCTGGAAGCCCCCCGCAGGACCCAGCGCCACAGCCCCTGTCTGGCCATCTCCGCGGTGACCCCGTCCGTCCGTCCGTCCGTCCCTCCACCTGTCCCCCTTCCCTCTGCCTGACCCGCGAGGACGGCTCCGGTGTCGCCGGCTGACAGCCGATCTCGGCTGCCTCCAATCCATTCGTTCCAGGGCAGGAACAAAGGCGCTTTGTGGGCTCCCTCCCGCTCCGCCTGGGCTGCCGGGGAGGGTCCCGGCTCCGGAACTGGGACAGACTTCCCCGCGCGACAGCCGTGTAATGCCTTCCAGACCGGCCCGCAGGTACGGCCCCGGAGGGCGGGAGGGGGCCAGGGCACCTCGTGCTGCCCCCCGGGCACAGCCACCAGCATGCCAGGAACCGCTGCCACCAGCCCCATCCCCGTGTCCCCATCCCAGTGTCCCCATCCTCGTGTCCCCATCCCCGTGTCCCCATCCCCATGTCCCCATCCTGGTGTCCCCATCCCCACATCCCCATCTCCATGTCCCCATCCCGGTGTCCCCATCCCAATCGCTCCAACACGAACCAGGGGCAGCTCTTGCAGGAAACCCTCGCCCCATTTCACAGGGAACCCAGTCCTGCTGGGCGAGACGAGGGCTCAGCACCGTGGAGCCGCCCCGCCGTCCTTCCCCACCCGTGGGGTCTCCAAGGAGCCATGGGTTCACCAGCTGAGGTCTCCCTGTTTTCAATCAGGGGATGGGGTGGTTGGGGATGGGATGGGGATGGGGATGGGATGGGGATGGGGTGGGACAGGTTGGGTCATGCTGGTGCTGCTCCTCCAGGCCTCCGCAGGGTCAGGCGCAGCATCCTGGCGGCCACATGCTCGGCGCGGCCGCAGGGTCTGGAACCCATTTGCCTCGCTGGCAGCGGTGTTTTCCCAGCAGGGCTGGAGCAGCCCGGTGGGGTAGGGGGGCAGCCCCGGCCCCCCGTGCCATCTGCTCGCTGTTTGTTTTCCTACACTTAAGTATCACCTCCCGGATAAACACTCCCCAGAGCGGGAGGGCAGGGGGCACTTCCCAGCGAGCGGAGGGGGGACCCGGCCCTTGGGGCTGCCGGCACCCGGCCCTTTGGACCCCTCAAAGCGGCAGCCTGGAGGCTGTGGGGCTTGGAAGCGTGCATGGGGCTGCAGGTGGGTGCTGTGCACGCCCACGTTGGTGCGCACACACGTGCACGTGGCGTGTAAATGCACACACACACCGGCACGTGCTCACATACCCATGCGCGCACACCCACGAGCACAATTGTGCACGCATAGATGTGTACAGCCACTCATCCACGCCTTGCACACTCACACACGCTCACACGCACTCACATGCTGCCCCTAATACACACAGAGCCCCCCCAAAGCCCGCAGCTCCCTCCCCACCGACGTCCCCCCGTGCCCCGTGGTGGCCGCTCCCGGCCACCAGCACCCCGCGCGTGTCCGTGCCCCCGGGGGCAGCCCGGTGGGACTTGGGGGGCTCGGGTTCCCCCCCCCTTGCTGCCCCCGTCAGCTGGTGGCCATGTGTGGGAGGCCGCACCTGAGTACACAGCCCCTGCCATCCGTCTTGGTGCTGTCAGGGCCGGGGCAGGGGGGGCCCCGGCTCGCACCCAGCGGGGTGCAGGCAGGGCGCGGGGGGCTCCGGCGGGGTCCGTGGTGCTTTCCTCCCCCTGCTCTGCTCAAGAGGAGCCACATCCAGAGCTGCGTCCCCCTGTTGCAGGAGGCTGCAGCCCCCCAGGTACCATCCGCAGCCCCCCAGGGACCATTAACAGCCCCCCCTGATCCATCCACCCCAGCCTCCCCACCCCATGCAGGCACCTGCCCGCTCCCCATGCGCCGTGAGGGGCTGTAGGGCATGGAGCTGGCAAGGGAAATATCCCCGTGCCCTGCAGAAACCCAAAGCAGGCTGCACGCCCCCCCCCCCCCCCCCCCTGGACCCCGACGTGGCCCTGGCCCCCCCCGCCGCGGGGTTTACAGGCTCTGTGCAGGCGGACAAATGGTGAAGGAAAACAGGGCTGGGGCCCCACGGCGAGGGGCTGCCCACGCCCCGCGGGGGGCAGAGGGGCCGTTTGCTGCTGTAGGATGGGGGGGCACAGCTCAGCCCCCCCCGGCACAGCCCCGGCAGCAGGACCCGGAGGGGACCCCCACGAGCTCTGCTCCTGCAGCCACAGGGCTTTGGTTGGGGGGACGCAGCGCGCCACCTCGTCCCGAGGCTCTGGGCTCCAGGACCCCCCTGTCCCCCCTCGCCCTGGGGTTTGCAGCCTGCCCGTTGTGCCCCCAGCCGCCGCTCC
The DNA here is from genome assembly GCA_011076525.1 of Nettapus auritus. Lineage (NCBI taxonomy): Eukaryota > Metazoa > Chordata > Aves > Anseriformes > Anatidae > Nettapus > Nettapus auritus. The sequence continues at coordinate 14,856,944 of CM021784.1, forward strand.
CAGCCCCCAGCAGCTCCCGGAGCTGCCCCTTTTTGCCTCATTACTCCGAGCATCCTCCTGCGGCCGCGGGGGCTGGCGGCCAGATGGGCCCAGCCCAGCCACGTCCTGGCAGCCCAGGGACATTTTCCCAGGGCCGGATCCTTCCCCTCGTTTGCCTCCCCCCTTCTGCTGCCCCCCCCGGAGCACTCCCAAGGGGTGAAGGCAGAGCGGGACCTGCGGAACCTCTGCGGAGACGGGAAGGGCCGGCGGCAGCCGGTGCTCGGGGAGGGCTGAGGGTGCTGGGGGCAGCCCCGGGACGCTGCAGCTGCAGGGCTCAAGACTTGGTTTCCCCCGTGCTGGCAGTCGTCGTCTCCATTGCCTGTGCCCCTGGGTCCACGGGCTGTGTCCCTGTCCTGTTCTGCACGCGTGGTGCCAGCCCTGGGGACACAGAGGATGAGGAGCTACAGGGCCTCACCTCACCTCCCCAGGGCTCCCCTGGGCACAAACCCGTCCCCACGGGCCGTGTCCCCGGGCCGACGTCCCCTCCAATAAAGGAACCCAATTCCCCAGGGGCCGCCCCGCTGCCGGCAGAGCCGCCTGCCCCATCCCAGCTCCCGTGCCCCACGAGCCTCCCCGCGGGACCTGGTGGTGGCAGGGGACAGCCAGCGGGGCTGGGGACACGCTGGGGACCCCGAGCGAGGCATCACCCCGCAGACCCCAGGGGAGTGCTCGCCGTGCCTCGGCCAGCACCGGGGGTCCGGTGCCGGTGTCCGGTGCCCCCCGTGGCACAACGGGGACCCGTCGCCGGCCGCCTGCAAGGTGCCTGGGTTCATCACGGAGCGCAGCGGCCGCAGCCAACGCTTGGCTCCCGCCAGCTGGGGCGAGGACGCTGGCCTCCTGCCTGGTCCGGCTGGGGGCTGGCTGGGGGTGGGCTCCGTCCGCAGCCCCTCCCCGGCCGTATAAAGGCCGGTTCCCCCCGCGGCCGGCCGTCCCAGCCCCGCTTGGACGCAGCGGCGGAGCAGCGGTGGGAAGGCGGCCGGCGGCGGCCGTGGCAGCCGTGCCGGCGGGGGAAGGCTCCCCGCGGCCCCCGGGGCTGCCCCCAGCAGGGCGGGGGGCTCGGGCCATGGCCTTCACCATGCTGCGCCCCGTGGCCGCCCGCGTGCTCTACCCGGACCTGGGCATGCTGTCGGAGGACGAGGAGAACCGGAGCGAGAGCGACACCTCGGACCAGTCGTACGGCTGCTACGAGGCCGTGGAGGCGCGCCGCAAGGTGGCCCGCAAGCCGGGGCCCATGGTGATGGTGAAGCAGAGGCAGGCGGCCAACGCGCGCGAGCGCGACCGGACCCAGAGCGTCAACACGGCCTTCACCGCCCTGCGCACCCTCATCCCCACCGAGCCCGTGGACCGCAAGCTGTCCAAGATCGAGACCCTCCGCCTGGCCTCCAGCTACATCTCGCACCTGGCCAACGTGCTGCTGCTGGGCGAGGGCTGCGAGGACGGGCAGCCCTGCTTCAGTGCCATCTACGGGGGCAAGGGCGACCTGGACAGCAAACAGCCCCGCAGCATCTGCACCTTCTGCCTCAGCAACCAGCGCAAAGGGGTGAGCGGGGGCCGGGGGGGACACAAGGCCCCTTAGGGGTCGGGGGGCCAAGCCGGGAGCGGGAGGCTCGGCGCGTCCCCGCGAGCGCCGAGGGCTCCGGTTCCAGCCCCCGCCGGAGCTCGCGGCCAAATCCTGCTCGGAGCCGCACGCCCACAGCTCCCGCTGGCGTCAGAGGGCCGGGCTGCTCCCCCACGTCCGTCCGGGCCGGGAGGTCTCGGGGGGTTAGAGTCACCCCGGGGATGGGGAACGAGGATGGGATGGGATGGGAGGGAGCGCAGAGCTCGCGGGCTGTCCCCATCTCATCTCCGTGCCCGTCCCCGTCTCATCCCTCTCCCCGTCTCATCCCAGTCCCCATCCCCGTTTTATCCCTCTCCCCATCCCCATCTCATCCCTGTCCCCATCTCATCCCCATCCCCATCTCATCCCCATCCCCATCCCCATTTTATCCCCATCCCCATTTTATCCCCATCCCCATCCCCGTCTCCTCCCTGTCCCCATCCCCGTTTTATCCCCGTCCCCATGCCCCTCCAGCCCCTCCTGGATCTCGCAGCAGCCCGGTGCGGTGACGGAGCAGAGCTCAGGGTGCTGTGAATGCCCCTGCAGGGGTCTCGGTGCCCCCCATGAGCACGGGGCCGGGGGCTGCAGGGTGACCCCGGGCGCTGTCCCCAGCTGGCACCCGCGGGTCCGGGCACCGTTCCCATGCGGAGCCCATCCTGCCTGTTCCCCTGCTGCAGGGCATGGTGCTGGCAGCCCCCCCGGTCCCCAGGGCACCCCCAGGTAGCGGGGGGGTGCTGAGCCCTGGGGCAGGGGCTGCAGACCTGTCACCATCCCCACGGGACCCTCGCTGTCCCCTGAGGTCACCTGGAGCAGCGGCCGCAGGGCTCTTTCGTTTTCTGCTGCTCCATTTTTAATTATTGTTCCTGTTTCTGCCCCCTTTCCCCTCACCCCCCATCTGGCTGGACCCTGCAGCCCCCCCAGCCCTTCCTGGGTGTCCCCCTCACTGTCCTGGGACCCCCTGCAGGGGCCGGGAGCTCTGGTGGCACCCAGGACCTTGGGGACAAGGGCAGGGGTTGGGCTGGGGCCCGCTCTGCGCCTCCTGGCCCTGGGGCAGGGCTGGAACTGGGCTGGAACTGGGCTGGAAATGGGTTGGAAATGGGTTGGAAATGGGCTGTACTGGGCTGGCAATGGGCTGTACTGGGCAGGGCTGGAAATGGGCTGGGCTGGAACTGGGCTGGGCCATGCTGGGTGGTGCTGGGCTGAGCTGCGCGGGGGCCATACTGGGCCATACAGGGGGATACTGGGCCATGCTGGGGGACACTGGGATGTGCTGGGGGATACTGGGCCATACTGGGGGATACTGGGCCATGCTGGTCTGTGCTGGTCGAGCCAGCTGGGGCCAAGCCCTCACCCCATCAGGGCCATGTCCCTGCGGATGACGGGGACGTGGGGACCTGCCTGGCACCCGGACCCCTCTCCAGCACCCACCCCACAGCCGCTCACCGGGCACCCCCACGTCCGTCCGTCTGTCCATCCGTGTCCATCCCAGGCAGCGCTTTGGCACGGTTCCCCCCCAAAATACTTTGGCACAGCTCCTCCATGGTGCTCGCCCTGCCCGGATCCGCGCACCCCCATCCCCCTGTCCCCCCCAAGCCCCCCCGAGGGCACCCGGGCACCCCGCTGCCCCGGCGCCCCGCAGCTCTCCCCTCCTCTCTCCGCAGGGCGGCCGGAGGGACCTCGGGGGCAACTGCCTGAAGGTGCGGGGGGTCACCCCGCTGCGGGTGTCGCGGAGATGAGCCGGGGCCGCGAGCACCCCACCGGAGACGGCGGCACAGCCGGCCGCAGCCCGCGCACGCCAGCCCCACAGAGCCCAACGGGGAGGGAGGGAGCCCAGCGGAGGCCGCGGGCTGGCACCGCACCGACGCCGGCACCGGCACCGCGGCGGGAGGACGTTGCCGTGGCCGGGAAGGAACTGGGGGGGTCCCGAACCCCGGGGCCGGGGTGGGGGGGGGACCCGGCTGGGACGAAGCAGCCCGCACGTGGCCGGCGTCGACGCGCTCGGGGAGGGGGGGGGGGGACGGCGGCGCGGCCCCCCGCGGGCGCTGTGCGTGCACACGCAGCCGCTTGGAAAATAAAAAGCTTTATTTTTCTGACCGGCTGCTGGCTGCCTGCTGAGCCGGCACGGGGTGGGGTGCCCGAAATGGTCACGGCCCTGAAGCACACGCAGGGCGCAGCCACGCGGTGGTTCCTGTGGTGCCGTAGGCGTGAGACCCCCGGCACACGATGGTCCCCGTGGTTCTGTGGGTGTGAAAACCGCCCCCGTGGCCCCAAACCCCGCGGGAGGCACTGGTCCCAAAAGGGTTTGGGTTGTGGAGAGCCCCAGGGTGGTGAACGCCGGGCTGTGCCGTGGGACGCGTGGGATTAATGGGATATATGGGGCGCATGGGGTGCTTGGGGATGCGTGGAACACATTTGGGTGCGTGGGATGTATGGGATGAGGGGGACATCTGGGATGCGTGAGACATTTGGGACGCGTGGAACACATTGGGTGCGTGGGACATTTGGGGTGTGTGGGACATTTGGGGTGCGTGGGACATTTGGGGTGCGTGGGACACGTGGCTGTGCCATGGCCCTGCTACAGGTCTGTGGTGCCCAGGCGATGCGTTGGGGCTCGTCTCACTGCTTCTGCCCCTTCTTCTGCCTTGGACACCGTGACCACCACCACCATGCCCACCACCACCACCACCAGCAGCAGCACCGCAGGGCTGCAGCAGCAGCACCTACGCGGGGTCAGGCGGGGACACGGGGGGTTCCCAGACACCCCCAGCCCCCCAAGGACCCTGCTCGCTGCGGGGAGCTGAGCCTGGGAAAAGCACCGGGCTCGGGGGCACGCAGCTCCCAGGGGCCCCGCGTCCCACGGAGCCGAAGCAGCTGCGGATGGGGCAGCCGGGGGCTGCGGGGTTGGACACGCCGGGGGTCCCCCGGGCACCATCGCGGGGCAGGAGGGGAGCGGAGGTCCCCCCGAGGGTCCCGCTTTGGCCTCTCTGGGTTCGGGGCGATGGCGGGAGCCCACCGGCACCCCTCGGCCCCCCGTGCAGCCGGGCCGAGCCGGCCGTGGCCCCCCTTCTCCCCCCGGGTTTGATTTATGGAGCTGACAGCGCAGCGCAGCTGTGAGAGCGAGTCCCAGGCAGGGACCGGGGTGGGTGGGAGAGGTTTGTTCTCAGCGTGTCTAATGTGTCCCAGACCCCAATAAACAGCCGTGAGATTCTCCAAACAGCCCCGGACACAGAATCCCTGCCCTCGGGTTTATCGGGGGGCAGGGGCAGGGGGGGGCAAGGCTCTGCAAACAGCCCCGGCCCCCAGATGAAAGGGCTCGGTCCCCACGGGGCTGCCGGGGAGCCCCCGCGTGCCCCCGGCCCCTGCGGTGCTGGTGGTCCCGGTGCTGAGCTCGGTGGGTCCTGGTGCTGGGGTGCTGGTCCCGCTGTGCCCCCCCATGTCCCAGCACTGAGGGTGGGGGTCCCAGTGGGTCCCAGCAGTGTGAGCACGGGTCCCAGTTTGTCCCCAGTACTGGGCCCGGTGCGTGTCAGGGCTCAGCATGAGCATCCCAGCAGCCCTCAGGGACAGGGGCTTGGGCACCAGTATGTCCCAGTGCCGGGGCCTTCGGTCCCATTGTGTCCCAGTGCAGGATCTGTGCATCCCAGCACGTCCCAGTTCCAGGGCTACATGTCCCAGTGTGTCCCAGTGTGGAATTTCCAGTGCCAGGGCCAATGGTCCCAGCGTGTCCCAGTGCAGTATCAGCACATCCCAGCACATCCCAGTGCCAGGGCTATGTGTCCCAGTATGTCCCAGCACCTCTCAGTGCCAGGCACTGGCACCCCAGCATATCCCAGTGCCCAGCCATGGCTCCCAGCAGCTCCCAGTTCAGCAGCAGCGCTCCCCACTCCCTCCCAGGGCCCAGCCAGGGCTCCCAGCACGTCCCAGTGCCGGCAGCCCGTCCGTCCCAGTACATTCCAGCCCCTCCCAGTGCGGCGAGAGGGAAACGGTGACTCAGAGGCGCTGGGGCCGGGCTGGTGGGAGCCGGGTGCCCCCTGCCCCACGCAGGGTGCTCGGCCACGGCTTCGGGCACCCGTGGGTGCTGCCAGCCCCGCGCCGCGCCGCCTCTCGCGCTCCCCTCCCATCCTCTCCCCTTCCTGCGCACGGACACCCTTGGAATGGCTCTTGGCTGCTTTCTCTGAGACAGGAAGGTGTCCCCGAGTCTCAGGAAGGAAAAACACTCAGTGCTGAACCCACAAAGACCGTCTCCGAGGGGCCGGGGCTGGAGACGCTCCAGGCCTGACATCACCTGGGAACTGGAACCAGAACCGCAGCTGCACTCCGCGCCTGGTAGTTGTTGTTTTTTTTTTTTTTTTCTTTAACTTGTGTTTTTAAACGGTCTTTTTATAGATCTTTTTTTTTTTTCTCTTTCCCTGCTCCGTTCCCCTCCCAAATATTTCAGCTTCTCCGCAGTTTAACCTTGCTGGGCCGGCGAGGCAGGAATGCAGCGGGGCTGCACCCGCACCCCGCGGGGCCGGGACCAAGCTGCCGGAGGGGGCTCGGCACGGGGCTGCTGGAAGGGGCTGGGATCCATCCCTGGGATCCATCCCTGGGATCCAGACCCAGGATCCAGCCCCAGGACCATCCCTCCTCGTGCCCTGTGCTGTGGCAGCCCCTCCGGGCTCTGCCCGGAGCAGAGGCTCAGGACGCGGACCCCAATCGTGTCCTAAATGGCACCAGAGCAAACTGGGGCGCTCGGTGCCCGGGGAAATCGTCCCCGTGGCAGGAGCCGCAGCGATCGCCCGAGGGGGGACGATCGGTCCAGGGCCTGGAGGCAAACGGCCCCGTGAAAGGGTCCTGAGGGGTTGGTGGGGAGGGGGACGGGGGGTGAGGAGCAGGGATGGGGATGGGATGGGATGGGATGGGATGGCGATGGGATGGCGATGGGATGTGATGGGGATGGGATTTGATGGGGATAAAGAAAAGGGGCCAAGGCGCTGCCTGAGCACCCCAGAGCTCCCCCAGCTCCTCGCCACCCCACCCCAACCAGCAGCACCCCGGAGCAGCCGAGCCCCACGTCCCCCACATCCCCCAAATCCCCCGGTGCAGCAGCCCCGTGGATCCCTATCCCGTGTCCCCCCGTGCCCCTCGCTCTCCCCGGGGCGCGGGCCCCCCCAGCAGGGACAGGGTGTGAAGCCGCAAGCGGGGTGAACGCCAGGTTAATCTCCCGCTGGAGCTTCCCTCCGCAAACAATAAGACAATGCCCGGCCGGGGGCCGCCTGCGTAAACCAGCGGCGCGGAGGGGAAGTTGTAATATTTGGATTTAGCACTCGGTAAATTAAGGGAGAAAAAAGGAAAAACGCGCTGGGGGTAATCAGAGCGGGGCTGGCCCCGTGCCCTGCCCCACGGACCCGAGGGGCTTAGCAGGGCCTGGGGCCGGCCACAGACGGCAGGTAAAAGGGGTCTGGGGGTCCCGGGGGTCCCGGGCATGGTCCCGGTGCTGTGCAGAGCCCGGGGTTGAGGCTCGGGCTGGTGCAAGCACGGCGTCTCCCCTGACACGAGAAAAGGGATCGGGGCCAGCGGTTTATTTTAATCCAGACCTGCTCGAGCTCATGGGAAATAGAAGCCCTGTTTCTGCAGCTGGGGTGGACGGGCAGGAGAGGCCCCCGGGGGCACGGTCACCTCCAGCTGACAGCGAGCGGGGTGCCAGGGGTGAGGGACAAGAGGAGGGGGGTCCCCCGGGGTGCGAGGGACCCCTCCGATGAGGCACAGGAGCCGTGGGCACCCCAGGTCCAGCGTGCTGGGCCAGGAGCTCCATGGGGAACGCACCCCCAGACCCAAAAGGGGCTTTTTGTGGGGCCAGGGGCAGGGAGAGCGCTGCAGGGCCGGGGTTGTCTTGGCCAAATCGTGGCGATGGTTTGGGGGTGTTGGGCTGGACTCCAACACCTTGCTATGGGATCCAGCAGAGTGCTCTGACCCACCACACACCCCGAGCACGGCGTCGCCTCTGCGGCCACCACGGGACCACCGGGGCACCCGGGGTGAGCCCCAAAACGGGGTCAGGGCAGGTGGGGGAGAGGTGAGCAGAGGGGAGGCCTTCGGCATGGAGCCACGCGTGCCTGGAGCCCATTTCCCCCCCCCCAAACAGGAGCTGTTATCAGTGGCGAATACTCGAAGCGGTCCCAGGGGGGACCTCCAGCCCTTCCCCTCCACCTACCCCATCTCTGTCCCGCTCCGGCCCACGTCAATGCGGCCGCGAAGGTGTCGGAACAATCGCCTGACAAAGAGCTATTTTTAGGGGCCGGGGCTCGGAGCGAGGATACAGCCCGGCCGCTGACAATGGGGGGAAGGGGGCCGGGCTTCCCCAGTGACCACTCGGCAGCAGAAGGACCCGTAAGATTTCCTCGATGACCCAGGCCCGTACAATACAAGGAAAGCACAAGAGGGAGATACCCCCGCCAAGAAGAGCTGCTCCTTTACCTAATGGGAGTGACCCGGGGTGAGGGGGGCTGTGGGACTCGGGCAGGAGGCCGCCGCCGGCTCCTCCCGCGGGTGAGGCTCCCACGCAGGGAGGGACACACGCGGGGAAGGACACACACGGGTGTAGGGTTCTCCACGAGGCCTCGGGGGCTCGGGCACGTGGGCTCCAGGCAGGGCCGGGAAGGATCCTGCGGGCAGGGGGCTGTGGATGTGGCTCAGCATGAGCCCCTCTTCCCCGTGGGCCATCTCATAGTTCCAGGCGAGCTGCGGTGCTTGGCCAGAGCCTGTCCAGGGTGGGCACCAGCACGAGGCCGAGTGTCCCCATAGGGTTGACACGAGCTGGGGAACAGCCCTACGAGGGCAGGGGGGGCTGGGGGGGGGGGTCTCGGGGTGGTTTTGGAGGGGGCCTGGCTGCGTTTTAAGGTGTGGAGGAGTTGGTAGCGATAGGTCGGAGGTGGGACTGGGTGAGCTTGGAGGTCTTTTCCGATTTAGGTGGTTCTGGGATTCTGTGGTTCTGGGATTCTGGGATTTTGTGATTCTCTCAGGCTGTGATTCTGAGAATTTGTGACTGTGCGATTCTGCGGTTCTCTGTTTCCGGGATTCTGGGATTCTGTGGTCCTGGGGTTTTGTGATTCTGGGATTTTGTGACTCTGTGATTCCGGGATTCTGAGCTTTTATGATTTTGGGATTCTGTGACTCTGTGATTCTGTGAATTTGTGTTTCTAGGAGTCGGTCATTCTGTGATTCTGTTAGTATGTGATTCTGGGGTTCTGGGATTCTGTGGTACTGGAATTCCGGGATTTTGTGTTTCTGGGATTCTGTCACTCTGGGATTCCGTGTTTCTGTGTTTTTGCGACTCTGTGATTCTGTGATTTGGGGATTTTGGGACTCTGTGACTCTGTCACTCTGTGTTTCAGTGACTCCGTGGTTCTGTGCCCCCCCAGTGCCTCCCCACAGCCCAGCCCGCAGCAGTGCGGCCGGCAGACTCCCAGCTCCAAGCAGCCCTCGGGGAACTGCCGCAGGCCGGGCCCGAGCACCCCACCGGGGCCCAACCCGGGCTCGGGGCTCCCGTGGCCGCCTCCTCCGGTTCCCTTGGCCGCCCCTCGGGCCCGGGGCCGTGGCAGGGCCGAAGCGGCTCCCGTCCCCCCTCAGGCCTCGCCACGGGCCGCAGTTGCCCCCTGGCGGCGGGCGCCGCGCACAGGCCGCGCCTCACGGCCAGGCCTCCCCCTCCCCTCCTCCTCCTCCGGCCTCCACCTCCCGTTCCCCACCGCCCTCCCCGGCCCCTCGCGGGCTACCCCCGGCCGTCCCCGTCCCCGCACCCCGGTGCTCCCCGCTAGGCCTCCCCTTCCCCCCCCACCCCCTTCCGAACTACAACCCCCAGAATCCCTCGCGGCGCGCCTCCCTCCTTTCCCCGCTCTGCGCATGCGTGCCGCTCCCCCCCGCCCGCACGTCGCGGTTTCCGCTTCCGGCGCGCCTCGCTCTGGTCCCTGCGGCTGGCGGCCGAGCCTTGTGCCTCCGCCATATTGTCTGTGTGCGCCCGGCGGGCGGCGGCGGCGGCGGCTCCGGCAGGTACCGGCGAGGCCCCGCCGAGGCCCGGCCCGGCCCCGAAAGGGCTCGGAGGTTTCCCCCTGACCTTCCCCGGGGCTCGACGGCGGGGGGATGGGGGGTAGGAGCCTGCCGCCGCCGCGCTCCTGGCTTCGCTCGGGCCCCGCCGTGGGGCCGGGCCTGGGGACGCCCCTCAGAGGAGGGTGGGGGGGAGGGGAATGGGGGAGGGTGGGGGGAGATGGGGCAGGGGGGTGCTCCGGGAGGGGCTGAGGGCCCCGGGGGAGGGGGGCCGGCTGGGGGCTGCCCATGGGGCCGGCTGTAGGGCAGGCTGTGGGGCTGCCTATGGGGCCGGTCGTAGGGCCGCCTATGGGGCTGGGTGTAGGGCTGCCTGTGGGGCCGGCTGTGTGGCTGCCTATGGGGCCGGTTGTAGGGCCGGCTGTGTGGCTGCCCGTAGGGCCGGTTATAGGACAGTCTATGGGGCCGACCATGGGCCTAACCCATAGGGCCGGGCCCGGGGCTGCCCCCCAGCCGCACAGGGAGGCCCCAGCCCCGTGGGCGGGCGGCCTTCCCCTCCCCCGGCCATCCAAGGGGCCGCTCAGTCGGTGCGGGTGTTCCTCCCCCCCGGGGCTTCCCCTCCCCTGCCTGGCCCCGGGGGGGCCCCCCCATTTTTCCTCCATGTCGAGGGGCGAGGAGAGGCCCGGGGCTGCCGGGCGGAGGCGATCTCACGCTCGCCCCTGTCCCGAGGCGTCCCCCCCGCTGTAACTGAGCGCCTCGTGCCCCGGGGCTGCGGGCTGCGTGTGGCCGCTGCTGGAATACGCCTTGTAACCGAAAGGGCAGATAAGCTGATGAAACCCCGTGCGTGCCGTGCGGCGGATTGTTCTTCCTTCCCGAGGGCTCCGGGTCCGAGCAATGAAGTTTGGATTAGGAGCGCCTGCTGCGTTTTCTGCTGACAGCAGCGGTTGGCAGGGCTCACGGGGGCCGGCGTGGCCCTTCTGCGGGTCCTGAGCCGCTGCTGGGGGGCAGCACCACCCTCGGGGCTCGGAGGGGCCCTGCCTGCAGTCCCCTTGCTCCTGTAAGTTCGGCCCTCGGTGCGCTTTGTAACCTGCCCGGGAGCTTGGCCGGGTGGTTTCAGAGTCTGCCCCCGCTGGGGGTGGCAGCTCCGTCTCCGGAGGGGCTTTGGGGGTGTTTCCAGGCACACGGAGGCAGCCGTGCTGCTGTTCCGTGGTGCTCGGGAGGTTCCCTCCTCTGACCGGTGCAGTAGTTGCTCAAAGTATTGGGCTTTGCGGTGGTCGCGCCGTGTTTCTGGCTGGCCTTGGTGCTGGGTGTGAGTGTGGCTGCACGGGAAGGGCGCGGGGCAGGTGGGAAGAGAAGAATTGCTCACCCCGCGTGCCGGCGGCGTGGGCACGGCACGGAAAGCACCAGAGTTTGTGCCCGGGGACGGAACGAGGATGGGGGAGCCGCCGGCTTTCGGGTGGGTTCTCGGTGGTGCCGCTTAGGGGCGTGGAACGGCTCCGCGGGGGGAATTGGGGGAAGTCAGGGCAGAGAAAGGCGGCATGGAATTGGTGGGGGAGCAGAGACGGAAACGGTTTCTGCAGGGAGGAGGATGGGGGGGGCCTTCTCCCAGCTTTGTTGAAGGATGGTCTCCGTACGCCTTCCACCTGAGGTTCTGCCGCGTTCTCTCCTTACAGATCTCATTTTCTCTCCCTGCCTTCCCTCGCGTCCCCCGAGGAACGGGGAAAGGAAGGCAGGAGCAGATGGGTGACATTGTGGCGGCGTGATTAATTTGTGTCACGTTGCTGGCGAGGCGGGGATGATTTCTGGGTTACCGGACCCGTCGCCTGCACGGGTCGGCACTTGTCAGCCGCGTGCCTCGAGGCGCCGCGTTTGGGGTCTGCGGGGTGAGAAAACCCAAAGCTTCCGTGGTCCCGTGAGGGTCCTCGGAGAACAACCCCGCGGGTTTGGGGTCGGCAGGGGCTGCCGTGCCTTGGGCCGGCCGCAAATGTTGTCGGCGATGGCAAGACGACTCCGGGATCATTTTCCTGAGCTTGGCTGTCTCCTTCCAGGGGTTTCCAAGAGCTGACTTCCCTGGAATTCGCAGCACAGGCCGTCTCCTTTGGATCCAGGGAACCTGCTCGGAAGAGGAGCCGGCGGGGTTGTGGTGCTGAAAGCGGAGCGCTGCCCGGCGCGCGTCTCTCTCCAGCTGCCAGCCCCGTCCGGGAGGCACCGAGGAGAAACGCGGTCGTGGAGGCGGCCGGAGGGGCAGGGACGATTTCAAGGATTTTCCCCAGCATTTCGTTGTTTGAGAGGCAGATCGTGGCCTTAGGGCTGATTTCTCTTCCTTTTTTCAGTGAAATGTCACCGCTTTCAGGTAGGCGCTCCGTGAAGCCGGCCGTGGAGCTGCTTAGCCCCGCACCTGGGTTACATCCTGCCTGTTGCTCAGCAGCAGCGGCCAGCAGAGGTGCTCGGATGGAGCTGGGAAGCGCTGGGCTGGGCTGGGACGTGGCTGAGCCCTCGGCTTCTGCAGCAGGCCTGGAAAATAACGGCGCTGTTGTGAGGAGGAGCAGAGAGCGGACCTCAGCGCCAACCCTGGGGGCACCCGGGGGTGAAGCGGCACCCGGGGGTGAAGCAGCACCCAGAGGTGAAGCGGCCCCTCCTGCGTGGAAGAGGCAGAGCTGGTGCACTGCTCGTTGTCTTCCAGGCTTTGACAGATCTCTCTAGCTGTTAGCAGGCCGCGACGTGTCAGCCCTGCCTCGTGCCGATCGCGCCGCCCTGCTCGTCTGCCGGGAGGAGGGGAGCTCTCCTCGCTCGCCGATGAAGCTGGGGAGAGTCTACACCAGCTGATTACAGACCAAAAGCTCCGAGTTTGGGCGTTTCGGAAGGTGTGAGCGCGTCCAGGCAGGCACAACGACGCATCCTCCTCCTAAACCACCTCGCGGCGCTGCCCAGGGGCTACTCTTGGTGACTCCGAGGGGCGAAGAAGGGAGGATGAAGGCGGACGGCACGCGCGGCACCGCCAGCGGTTCGGCTCTCGTGGCCCTGCTGAGCGATGGACGCCAAGAGCCGCGAGCTCTCGGAGCCACGGGGCTCGGCCGTCAGAGCTCCACGTGCTAATTAGGGAGGCGAACGACCGCCTCGCTTAGCCCCAATTAGGAAGGTCGAGCTTTCCAGAGGGTGCTGCCGGTTGGACGCGGCGTCGGCTGCGGGGATGCTGCAACGTTCCCGGCCCTGAGCTTTCGGGAGGAGCCGCGCGGTGACGTCCCCCCGAGGGTGGGCTGGGCAATTCTGCTTGGAGCTGGTTCTGCCCGGCTCGGTGGCGTTTCCGTCAGACGTGGAGTCGGGGTGAGAGCGTTCCGTGGTCCCGTGACTGCCCTCGGCTCGTGGCCCCCCGCACCAGGGGTGAGTTGGGCCTTGGCAGCGCTGCCAGCACCTGGGGGAGGAATTGGGGGAAGCGCCAAGCTCGCTCGTACAGAACTACTCCAAGATGTTCGCTCAGCTCTTTGCCCCGATGGCCGGCGGTGTCTTATTTTGACTTCAGTACCAACTCCTTTCCTTTCCTGAGGGAACGTTGGAGGCCTTCGTGCCTCAGCCTTCGGTAGTTCTCCGCAGCCGGCTAGTTAAAAGCAACCTGGGAAGGGATTTTGGTGGGAAGACGCGGTTGGAGCAGCCAGCGCTGCGCCACGAAACATCAAGGGGAAAGCTGGGGCTCAAACCCCAGCTTCACCCCAACTCCGTCAGGTTTTCAGGCCTGCTTCTCGATTGCTGCCGTCCCTTTGGTAGGTGAATGGGTTTCGGGAAAGGCCGCGGAACGTCGGTTCTGTTCATCCAGGCTCGTTTCCATTTCGGCTGTCAAATCAGAGAAAAATACAGGCTGCGGGGACTCCTGGAGGGCGGCCGCTCCACGCTCGCCTTGCTGCAGCTCCAGCGTTGGGAGAAGGCAGGGGCTGGGTTTCCGTTGCGAGACAGAGCACGATTGTTGCGGACTCGGCCACTGTTGCTCTCCCTTCGGAGTCAGCGCGGGGTTTGACGGGTGCTGGGCGCCGCTCGGCCGCGCTGTGGCGTTGGAGCACGTCCGGAGCCTTTGATTTCAGCAGCGCTGCCCGGTACTGGACGCTCTCCGAAGGCCGCAGCAGCCAGGGCACCGTCCCCGGGCGGCTTCGGAGGCAAGGCATCGAGGGATCGGCGGGCGGCGTGGCTCCAGCTGGAGGCTCCCCCTCGCACGGCGCGCCTGATGCCAGAGGCCGCGTTTGGGCGCAGAGGTGAGGTCTGGAGCTTGGTGAGGTCTGGAGCTTGGTTCCGGAGCTGTGCTCCAAACGAGCCAGCTGCCGCCTGGCCGCGGTGTCTGTGCCTGCAGCCGGTAAGGAGCTGACGCTGGCACCCGGGGGCGTTTCCCAGGGCAGCTGCGAGGGCTGAGCCCAGTGCTGGCTCCGCGCAGGAGCTGCTCTGCCCCGCGGCCGGCACGCCCTGGCACGGAGCGCTGCGTGACCGAGGGCTCTGTCCTCCCCGCTGCGTGGCCGTGGTCCTGTTCCTTAGCCAAGCACTTGAGCTTCAGCAGAGAGAGGACGTCTTTCAGTGGCACGTTGTGTTCCGAGCCTGGAGCGCTTCCCCGCGTCGCCTGGAGCGCTGGGGGCAGCTCCTTCCCCCGGCGTTAGCTGTGGTGCCGTCGTTTATCGGGGATTCATACACGACCTCTTCTCTTTGGCTTCTGAGCACGGTAGCATCGTTCAGCTCTGTGCTCGGGACGCTGGGTTGGTTGAGGTGTAATTGCCACTCGCGCTGCGGAATTTCAGCCTGAACGCTTGAAGCCGGCCTGTGGCTGCGTGGCCACCCCTGCACCTGGTGTTTGTCCTCGTTCGTCCCCTCTCCCAAAGATCTCGGATCCTCTACGGATCCCCCCTCCCTGGGGGCACCGACAGCAAGCCACGAATCGATTCCGTAGCGGTTTGGGTGGACGAGGTGAGAAGTTCCCAGGCGAGGAAGTTCCTGTGTGTCAGCAAATAAAGAAATAAACCCAGATCCTCTCTGCACATCCGTCCCTCGGCACGCCAGGAGCGGCAGACGCCAGCAGCTGCCTTCACGGGCACGCTCTGAGAAGCTCCCATCGATGATTTCCTGAAAAAAACCTTCCCGAGCTGCCTGTTAGAGCTCGTGCGAGGCTGCGGCCACACGACAGGCAAATCCCCGCTCCGAAGTGTGCTCCGTCTTCAGATAATGAGGTTGATTTCTCTTCTTCCCCCCCTGCTGAAGCAAAGCTCTCGCTCAGCCGGGTGATGCGGAGCAGCCGCCCGCTTCCTCGGTCCCGAGCCTCAAAACTGCCGAGTCATCCCCGGCACGCGCGGCCCCCGCTCGTTCCCGCCCCAGCACTGGGCAGGTGAAACCAGCGGGCGTCCTGCTGCAAGCACGAGGAGGAGGAAAACGGGGCTGAAACGCCGCAGCGGGGCCGGGGAAAGGCGCCCTGCTGCCGGCTGTGCGAGGTGTGAGGGCGCGGGTGAAATGGGGAAGGGCGGCGGGGTCCTGTCCCGGTCGCCCCCCGCCCTCGGAGCCAGCACGGTTCTCCTTCTGGAATTTTCTTGCTGTGCAACGCATCCCGGCTGCCTGAACCGACCGAGCCAACTCCTGGCTGTCTCTGATTAATTTCCGATTAACGGTGCCGTTGCTTCCTCCCGCAGGGTAGCGGCTGCGTCTTTGTGCCAGGGGATGGGGCCGGCACAGCAAATCCTCCCCGGTGGGTTCCTGCAGGCCCCGCCAGCGCAGCAGCCCAGCTCCTCTTCCTCACGAGTCAATGTGGAAGGCGCCGTTCCCGTATTTAGATGTTTTGTACCTTTATTCCTCGGCTTTCCCTTGGGGCGGGGGCCTGAGGGGCGCCACGGCGCCGCTTGGAGGCAGGGCAGTGCCGAGGTCGGAGCGCTGGGCGGCGTTTGGCGACGCGCGGGGCTGCCTGCCCGAAAAATCAGCCACCTTGCCTGGTTCCAGAGGGTTTCGTTGATGGCAAGCGTGCTTTGGGCAGGTAGGCCGGGTTTCCAAAAGCTGGGAGGCTGAAATGGCTGGGCCAGAGTCTGAACAGCTGGGTTTCCACACGGGAGCCGTGATCGTTGTCCGGATGCCGTTGCACCACCACAGCGTGCTTTGCGGCGTTGGCTGACAGCAGCAGGGTCGCCTGCGGGTGGTTCTCACTCGCTGGAGGTGACACCGTTGCCAAGTCGTTGGGTGTTTAGGTCCTGCCGAGCCGCTCTGCTTCCCCAGCGTGGGGCTAAGGCTCGGAATGCAGCCCGGGTGCTGCCGGTTGGATTTCCTCGAGCGCGGGAGGCCGGGACCAGAGCTGGCGCCCGGCACCCGCACGGCTCCTGGCGGCCTCTGCCCAAAAGCCCTCCGAGCGGCTTCGGGCCCCGGATGGTTTGTAACAACAGGCCTCGGTGAGACCTTCCCGGCGTCCTGAGCTCCGATGGCTGAATTTTAACAAAAACCAAAGACGGGGCCGGCAGGGGAGCCAAGCTGGTTCCGTGTGCGTGGGGCAGGGCGACGGGACTGCTCTGAACTGCGAGTCCCGGGGTTCTGCTCTCAGTGCAACCCGGCGCTTCCAGAAACAAACCTGGGGGTGTGCTTGGTTTAGCCGCGCAGGTGACCCTGTAAATCTGTCGGCGTCGCTGGTGGGTGCATCACAGAGCTTCTGCCCCACGCGCCGCGGGGAGGAGGCTTCTGCTGATGGGGAGCAGGCCGCGTCCCGTCCCGTCGGGAGGTTATCTCTGCAGCCAGGAGCCGCAAACCGCGTGCCCAAAGCGGCGAGGTGTGCGCGGGGCGTTTCTTCTCTTGGCGGGGCCTGCGAGGGAGAGCGGGCGGACGGCTTCCAGGGCCTGGCCAACGATCCCAGGCCCGTGGCTAGGCTCCAGCTTCTCCTTTTCGACAGCTTTTAATGATTAACTTCAGTGTTTTTATAGCATCTTGAGGTTGGTAACCTTTGGTTTATTTTTCTCCCTGCAGCTGGAAGAACCTGAGGCCTGTGCGAGGCCTTCATCCCCTGTCCAGCCTCGGCGTTCGGGCAGCCCCCGCTTTCAGCCATCTCCTCGCTCCCGCCTGCCAACCTGTCTGATATGTCGGGACCCGTGCCGAGCAGGGCCAGGGTTTACACGGATGTGAACACGCACAGACCCCGCGAGTACTGGGACTACGAGTCGCACGTGGTCGAGTGGGGGTAAGGCGCGGGGCTGGGATCTGGCGGGATCTGGTCTCCTGAGCTGCCTTAGGCTCTGCCGCGCTCTTTGGTGGTGCGTGGCACGCCTTCGGGATCGCAGAAATGGCAGAATAACCTGGTGGCTTATTCTGCAAGTGTTTCTCGTCCAAATTTTAAATCCCCAGCAGTGCAGGAACGTTTTCAGCATCTCCCTTCAGGGTTTGGTTTGAGGAGTTTCTGCCAGGTAGCCAGGAAACTCGTCCCTCCGGAGGGAAGGAAAGCTTTTCTGTCTGAAACACACTGAACGGTCCTGGGTGCAGGGCCGAAAAGATGTGAGGAGGTTTTGTTTCTGACCGGGAGGAGTGAAGGGACTCAGCAAACTGAAAGGCTCAAGTGTGCTGAGGCTGAAACGCGGGTGAAACTGCAAGAGGAACAGTTTGTGGATTGAATCTGACTTGGGCACAGAGAAGCTCCCCGTTCCTTAATTCTTAATCGCCGCGTTCAGATTTCAGGTGCTAGTTAAGCCACCTTATCTGAAGGTGAGGCAGTGATTCAGCGCTGAGGAGTGCCGCGTAAACTCCGACGGAGGTGATGAACCCCGTGGAACTGTGCCTTTTTGTCTCCGCAGAAATCAAGATGACTACCAGCTAGTTCGAAAATTAGGCCGAGGCAAATACAGCGAAGTATTTGAAGCCATCAACATTACAAATAACGAAAAAGTAGTTGTTAAAATTCTCAAGGTGAGCAGGGGCTGGGGCAAAGCACGGGATCTTGAGGTGGTGGGGAGGTCAGGAAATGCAGCGTTTGGTCTGAAACGGTTCTAAAGCCGAAATCCTGAAAGTCTCCTTAGGGTCTCCTGGAAACTGGGTGTGCCACGGATGTGATGGGTGAAATGCCTCCGTTTAGCGGCCCTCAGACAGCTCAGGCTTGTCGTGGTTACACGTTCACCACACGCCTGTTATCGAGCTTTTGTCTGTTGGATCCTGTTCAGACAACTTTTCTTTAAAAAAGCCAAATCCATAACCCTTTTTCACATGAAACTGACGCTTGTGGCTGTCAGGAACGTGTCGTTAGAAAGGAGGCTGCCGATGCTTGAGCTCTTCCTGGGGCGACGCGTAGGCAGGTAACAAGCCCAGCTGTTGGAACTGAACTTGCAAAGCTTCCCGTGTACTGCGTGAGCCTGCAGCCACGTACCTTTGCCACCTGGATGTTTGCCTGGCTTTCCTGGGACGCTTTGTCTTACGCTTTGTTTTTGTTCTTCAGCCTGTTAAAAAGAAGAAAATCAAGCGTGAAATCAAGATCTTAGAAAACTTGCGGGGCGGTCCCAATATCATCACTCTCGCAGATATAGTAAAAGACCCCGTGGTGAGTACGGAGGGAACTCGGGGGGTTCCTTGGGGTCACGGCTGAAGTTGCTGCGTTTGGCTTCAGCCCCGATGTGGCTCCTTGTTTTCCCCTGCTCTTAAATCGTGCTTTTGAATCCCGTAATCAGATCACCCCTTAATCTGGTGAACTTCTCGTAGAGGCCCTTCCCCTGCGGGTCCCCGCAGCCCCTCGCTCTGTAAGGAGGAGGCAGCGCTGGACTGAGGCGTGGTGGTTTGTTCTGCAGGAGCGCTGCTGCGGGCTGCGGCTCCGTTCTGAGGGCAGCTGCAGCCATGTCTGAGGCGGGGGGGGTTAGAGTAAAAATTAATGAATTATCCTAAACGAAAGCAGTTTATCTCAACGAGACTTAACGCTTCTTTCTGTTTCAGTCTCGGACCCCTGCTTTGGTTTTTGAACATGTAAACAACACAGACTTTAAGGTACGGAGTGGGTTGTGCACCTCTGATGCTTTCCGTTCGAAAGCCACTTGTAGTCTTGTTCGGGGAAGAGGCAGGTTCGTAGCGGGCAGGCAACTGACGTGCTCCCTTCCTTCCGCCATACCGGCTGTCCTTAAAGACGAATTCCCTTGGGAAGTAAAGTAGCAGCTTGTCATTAGTCCCTTAGCACCGTGCTGCCACAGACGTTACGAGATGAGAATCCAGGTTCCAAGCGGTGTTGTAAGCTCTGGAGCCGGTCTGTGTTCCGTTGTGGCCCGCCGGTGCCTGTCGTGGCTTTGCTCCGGCTGAGAGCACCCTTGGGCTTTGAGAGCCAGGCTGCTGGGGGGCAAGGTGGGGACAGGAACTGGAGCACAGCGCACGTCCCGAGCGCAGTGGGAAGCAAGCTGCCTATGTGATTTGTGAGGAGAGAGGAACAGACCGAACGTCTGTGGGATCGGGGTAACTGGGGAAATGTTCACGGGTCGTTCAGGTGGGTTGGGGGCCTGCAGCAGCACAGAACGGGGCTGGGCTTTGCTGGGTCGGCACGGACGCGGTGATTGTCTTCGGTGTTGAGCGCTGATGTAATATGTTTGTTTCCCACAGCAATTATACCAGACATTAACAGATTATGATATTCGATTCTACATGTATGAGATTTTGAAGGTAGGTTGGTGTTTTGCTGCTTCAACGCTTTGTTCTTAGGATTTGTACTCGGCTAATCCTATAGAGATGGTTGTCTTGGGGCACTCATCGGGGAAAGGGAAGAGAGAGCCTATGGAGGACTTGCATGGAAACATCTACATCGAGTCAAATATCAGTCGTTTAGCCTTGTTTCTGCAACAAATTCCAGTTGTCTTTTGAGGATAGGAAATTGTTGTTTGGATACACCGAGATAACTCTGGATCCTAAATCAAAAGCCTCTGAAAACAGAAAGCTAAACTGTAACCGGCTGGTTTTTTGCTTTAACGTCGTGCGAGTGGGATGTATTTGTTCTACTGAGGCAATTGTTTTTCTCTTAAAAGTCTGGGGAAGGGGATGCTTTTGGGATCAATGGGGCCTGCTATCTGCCATTAGAGGCTCTGGAGTTCCATTTTTCTGAGGGAGCGCGTGAGGTGAAGCCAGATTTTGAGAGGGGGCTCTGGAGGTGGGGCCTGCGGTCTGAGTCCGGTCAGGGATGGGCAGAAGTCTTGCTGCCTAATTAGCCTTGATACGTGTGGAACATTCACCTCTGAGTACGACTGAACGTGCGAGGTTCTTGCTATTCCAGAGTGCTTTGCTTTCTCTTACAGGCTCTAGATTACTGCCATAGCATGGGAATCATGCACAGAGATGTCAAACCTCACAACGTCATGATTGACCACGAGCACAGAAAGGTAACGGGGCTGGCAGGGGCCCTGCTTCTTCTCTTGGGACACCAGGGGTCGTTTGGGTACTGCTGGGGAGAGGTGCTAGCAGACAAAGGCGAGGGAGGCCGCGTTTCTATCATGTGAAAAGACTTAAATCCTGTAATGGGTTTCGTGTTTCAAGAGGGTTGGTGAGGAGAGGAATTTTATTTAGACCAGTTGATGTTGGTGTGGGGAGAATACCTAAAGAGAGATTCCGATCTGCTTCGAAGTAACCGAAAATAGAACGCTTGTAAGTGAAGCTTCCAGCTAAACCCGCCTGCGGCGTGGTTCAGCACACGGAGCGTCCCCTGAGCCGTGTGTGTTTGTTTGTTTTCTGCTGTTTCCAGCTTAGACTAATAGACTGGGGTTTGGCTGAATTCTATCACCCTGGCCAAGAGTATAATGTCCGAGTGGCTTCCAGATATTTCAAAGGACCTGAACTCCTGGTAGATTATCAGGTAAGAATTGCCAGCGTTTATCACTGACGTGTGCACAGAAAGGCCGTGCCGTTTCGAGGTAGTGAACGAGCAATTCAGATGTCTAGGGACCTGAAACTACAGATGGTCCATTGCAAACTACGTTTAAAAGCAGTGGCTTTAAAGCCACTGGTTAAAGAAAGCAGTGAGTTATCTGAGGGCCTGAGGAAGAGCTGCAGAACTGCTGTCCCGGATCCAGGAACACAACTGCTGGATTTTTTATATCAAGGCCGCTTTTGCAGTAAGTTAAGAAAAATGAAACTGAGTCCTCGTGAGAATAGCTGGTGCTGCGTGAACTTGTGAAGCTATAAAAGCATCCCATCATCCGCTGGCAGCTTGCATTATGGAAATGCTGTGGGCTGGAAACGTCAGTGTTAGTGCAGGCCTCGGACGGTGCTGAGTGCAGGCGCTTCGCCTCGCGGAGTCAGCGCTTTGTGCCCTTGGGCTCCCCTTCCCAAGCCGAGTCTCTCCGTGATGGATAACACGGGAGGCTGCAGTGAAAGCAGGAGGCACCGGGTCTCTGCTGTCCTCATGGAGGAGGATGGAAGTCGGGCGGTTCTGCCAAGTGCTGTAACCCCAGTGTGAGGGACCGGGAGAGTGAGCCGAGCAGCGTTGTGGTGATCGGCGTGTGTCGGGCTGTGCCCAGCGTCACGCGGCCGCGTTTGTACCGCTGGGGGGGAGGGGGAGGTGTTAGCATTGGAAATCTTTTGTGCTTGATTCATTAGAAATTGAATTGTCCTTCTGGTTTTGTACAGATGTATGATTACAGTCTGGATATGTGGAGCTTGGGTTGCATGTTGGCTAGTATGATATTCCGAAAGGAGCCATTTTTCCATGGCCATGACAACTATGATCAGGTGAGAGCTGGTCAGATTCCATCTCTGTTCTCTTAACACGAGGAAGGTTTTCTGCTCATGCTTCTGTCAAGGGATCCAAAGAGGAATTTGTGTTTCTCTAATCACTTCTTTGCTCGGTTTGAAGCCACAATCCTCCTTCAAAGCGTGCGATGTTATCTAACGCAGTAACGAGAAATAGATTTACAGTGCTTTGTATTTATGATCTCCGTAGGTATCTGGGAAAGTTATAACCTCAGTTACCTTACGGCTGGTGTGTTGTGGTACGTAGATCTGCTCTTCCCGAGGTTATATATGACGTGGAAGGCCCCAGCCCTATCCATCTCTGAGCTTTAGTGCTCAGAGTACGCGGCTCCCCCCGGCTGCCTTGGCTCGCTGAGCCCCAGCTGAGCGGAGACGTGTTTCTGGTGCCCGTGGCGCTTTGCTGGAGCGGTCGGAGCCACGAGATGACCCCCAGCCGCTGGCTGGGACCACCGAGACCACGGTCAAGCTCCAGGGGAATGTGCTGCGGTGTCTTTGTGCTGGCGTTGCCGTTCCCTCGCAGCCGTGACTCGTTTTTCTGTCTGTCCCTAGCTGGTGAGGATAGCCAAAGTGCTGGGAACAGAAGACCTCTACGACTACATCGACAAATACAACGTCGAACTGGATCCGCGTTTCAACGACATCCTGGGCAGGTGAGCCCGATGCTCAACTAGCCCAAATGCTTGTGAGTTCTTAATTAGACCTGGCCGCGTGCCGCTTCGTCAGCAGAGCTTCGAGTAAACAAATAAAACTTCTGCTTAAGGGAGAACTCGGAGCCAGGACTCTCAAGGCTTTGTGCCGTCAGTCCCTTCTGCCAGTGCCTTTAGCTGCTGCTGCACTTGAGGAAGGATTTTTAAATACCATCTAGGGAATAATGAACTGCCACAAAGCATGATGAGCAAATGCTACCTTCAGAATTCTAGAAAAAAAAAAACCACTCATGTTTCTGAGGACAGAAAACCAGTTGCTGCTGATGGCATTTCTGTATCTTCTTCCTCAGAGTTATTTCACTTGTGACACGTGCCAAAACTACGAGGAACAAATGCTGGGGATTGTAAGAGCAGAACCTGAGACTCTAGGCTTATAAATTGGTTCCAAACTTGGCTTCCTGTGCCGCCGCGTGGTGACACAGCGTACTGCTGCTCTGCTTTTCCGTGGCTCTGCCCCCTCGCTGCCACGCAGCACCCAGCTGGGAGATGGGCAGCTGTTGCAGTCCTTGCTTTTGAAGAGAATGAAGTCCTCTGCCCGGCTTCACTTCTGTCTGTTGTGTTTTTTCCTGCAGACACTCCCGTAAGCGATGGGAGCGCTTTGTTCACAGCGAGAACCAGCATCTGGTGAGCCCAGAAGCTCTGGATTTCTTAGACAAGCTGTTGCGATACGATCACCAGTCACGACTCACAGCGAGAGAAGCCATGGAACACCCCTACTTCTGTAAGTACCCGCTCCTACGGTCCTCTGCTGCTCACAGAGTTCCTCCTCCGCCTCTGGGAATTCCAGTAGGCTGCGCAGATAAGAGCGAAGAAGGGCAACGTAATAAGCCTGGTCTTTGCAAATAACTGCGATGGAGCTGAAACCGCTTGTTGCTGGGGCGGGTAAAGCAGGCCACGGCCCCCTGCAGCTGCTGAGGAAACTGCGATGTGTCTGTGTGAGGCCAGTGGATCAGCAGCACGGTGTGAAAAACTCCGTGGTGCTAACCCGGGCTAATTCCAGCAGGTGGCTGGTGTCCCAGCTCCTGTGTCTGATAAAACCAGGTAGCTCTGGTTTGGAAAGCAGGCCCTTCTAACTCACTTTGTTGCTAAGTACCTCAGGGAATGGGGTATCGAGGTCTCGCTTTTGCATGCGGAAATGAAACTTTCCCTAGCAAACATGTTTAAATTTGCCGATTTCTCAAGACGCAGGTTTGTGGGAGCAGCTGCATAACAACGCAGATAGGAGCGTTTGCTCAGCTCAGCTGAAAGTTTTGAGAGTTGGAGAAACAGCTAAATGGGTCTAAATCCAGGTTGTGCCGACCTCAGTACGGGGAAGGACACACCTGGAGTTCCCTCACCTGCTCCGGTAGCTGTGGGAGGCGGGAAGGGGTCGGTGTTACTTGGTGTAGGCAGCGTGCCAGCGCTGGCTGTGCGCCGAGCTCACGGGCAGCGTGCTTCTTGCTGTCTGGCCAGGCGGCAGCTGAGGGTGGTGTGCTCTTCCTAGATCCCATTGTGAAAGACCAGGCTCGGATGAGCTCCTCCAACATGCCGGGTGGCAGCACTCCTGTCAGCAGTGCCAGCATGATGTCAGGTCAGTTCTGCCACCGACTCTTCATGGTGCGGGCGGTGTTAGCGCCTTGGTGCGGGCTGCGTGGATGTAAGGATGCAGGAGGGTGAGTTCTGCAGGTGGGGCAGCAGGTCTTCTCCTGGGACCGATGATGAGGGCCGCGAAGAAGCAGGTGGGAGAGGGAAATGAGGCCTCCCTGCAGCCTGACCTGCTTTTCTGGTCTTGCTTGTAAGAAGTGCTTTGCAGGAGGTTGTTCCGGCAGTAGCTTGAAGGACAGCGATCCTGCCACGCAGGGCCACTTGTGCCCTTTGTGACACTTGACCCTGTACAAATCTGAGCTGCAGAGAGCAGCGAAAGATCTTTCAGCTTATTTTGGAAGCTCTGAAAATCCAACAAAGTGCCTCCAAACCGACCTACGAAGCTAGCAGCCCTTGGGAAGCTGAGCCGTCCTCCGTAGCGACGCGCCGTTTTCGCTCTAATTCTTGCTTACCTGTCTCTGTTCCAGGGATTTCTTCAGTGCCAACACCTTCACCCCTCGGACCTCTAGCAGGCTCACCCGTCATTTCTGCCACCACCACGCTGGGGATGCCCGTTCCAGCTGCTGCCGGCGCTCAGCAGTAGTGATGGGCTCTGTCTCCTGCTGCCTGGGCTGAGTCAGGTGGGGAAGAGGTTTCCCCCTCCGCCTCTCCTCAGGACGCAGCTCGTGCCTGGCAGGGGAAGGGAGGGGATGAACGCTTTGGAGGCACCGTGTCTGAACTGTTGCTTGTGGATTTATAGTAGTTCAGTCATTATATACAAAATTATTATAGGCTGATTTTTTTTCTTTTTTTTTTTTTCTTTTTTTTTTTACTTGAACTTTTCGTAACTCAGGGGATTCCCTGAAAATACCTACAGATGGAATATTTCTTGGACAGTTTCCCACCCCCCCACCCCTTACACCCCCCCACCCAAAAAAAAACAAAACAAAACAAAAAAAAACCTCTTCATTTAAGAACAAAGACGAATCAACAGCATTTCCAAGCTATTGCATCCTGCTGGAAATCTCTTCACGATCCCACATTACTCCTCCATGAGCCTACGCCCTGGGGGCTCGTGCTGTTCTCCAGAGACCCCCACCCACCACAGGTCTCCGTGAGGCAGGGGAGGGGGCTTCCAGCCCCCCCAGCCTGCCTTCGCCTCAGCTGGGGCACGCTGAGGAGACAGCCCCGGTAGGGAGAGGTGGTCTGAAATGTAAAAGAAGCGCAGATCATGGCTAAAACCCTCTTTCGATCGAATCGTGTCTCCTCGGGAGCCGACCGCCGTGCCGACTCACCCCCTTGCATGTAATTTTAGTCTTAACCCGTGGAGTTACTGAAACACCGGGTCACCGATCCCACTGGGACGTTAGCTGATGTCCACCTCCCGCCGAAGGTGCTCCCGGGGAGGAGGCTGCGCTCGGCTCCTTTCTCGCCCAGGGCTTTTTCCGCGGCTTGGATCTCGCTTTGTTCTCGGCTTTCTTGTTTTTAAATCGTTCATCTAGGTTCCGAGCCCGCGGCTACTTAAAGAGCTGGAAAACCCCGAGTCACATCCGAGCCAGCCACCTCTTCGCCCCGTCCCCTCCCTCGCGTGCCATGTGCGGAGGACGCCGGTGCCCTCGGTCCCCTCACGGTCCCCTCACGGTCCCCTGGGTCCCCTCACGGTGCCCGGGGGCAAGGAGCCAGCAGCCGCCGGTGCCCGCGGCGGTCCCTCAGCACCCCCCCGAGCCCCCCCGTTTGCAGCCCCGCTGTGTATATATATCCTTTGTCCTTCATATGTGAAAGATCCAGTGTTGGAATTTTGGTGTAAATAAACATTTGGTTTTATTTATCGAGGTTAGATTGGCGGGCGGCTTCTGTCACACACACGGGGGGGGGGGGAGGCGCGGTCCTGTCACGGCTCAGGGGAGGGGAGGGGGCAGAGGGGCGGGAGGGGGGAGGTGGCTACCGCGCCTGCGCGCCCCGCTCCGCTCACGTGACCGCGGCGCCACGCGGCCGCGCCTGCGCGTTGCCGCCCCGTGACGTGCCGCCGCGCGCCGCCGGCGGAGGGGCGGGGGCGGGGCTGGACGGGAGCACCGGGAGCGGCCCCGGCCCGGTCCCGCTGCTGGGCCCGGCCCGGTATGAGACCGGGGACATGGCCCGGCGGAGCCCGCCTCGTAACGGCGTCGGCGGACACGGTACGGGCCGGGCGTGGCGGTTCCGGTAACGCCGGTAATACCGGTAACACCGGACACCGCGGGGAGCTGGGGGGGGGCGGTACCGCTGTGTGAAGGGAGCGCACGGAGCCTCCCGGGAGAGGGTGGGCCGGGATGAGGGGGTACGAGGGGGGGGCGCCGTGGGAAGCGCCCGGTACCGGGGGCAGGGCCGGGCCCGGCCCCGCCGAGCCCCCCCCGAGCCCCCGCCGAGCTCCGGGACACGGGGCCCGAGGCACCCGGTGGGGCCGGGAGGCTCGTACCGACCGCCGGTACCGGGCTGTGAGGGCAGGCCGGCGCCGTTCTGCCGGGGGACCCCTCGGGGCCGCCCCCTGCCCGGTACCGGGACCGTCCCCGGGCCCGGCGGGGCCGATTTCTGCTCCCGGGGCTTGTGCAGGGCGGGGGGAGGGAACACCGGGGGGTCGTGCCACCACCGGGGTGCACTTTGGGGTTGTTTTCACCCAAAAAGTGCCCAAAAAGCAGCATTTTAGGGCAGGGCGGCAGCTTCATATCCTGCCCCCGGTGCTGCCCGGTTCCCAGCCCCAGCGGTGCCCCGAGCACCCGGCGGCACCGGGCACGGACTCGATCCCCCCCCAGGCTCATCACAGTCCTGCTCCTCGTCCCTTCCCGTCCCGGGAGCCGCCCGACCCGGGTCTGTCGGAAAAGGCCCCGGTAACGGCACCGCTCCCCCACGTGAGGCTGAGCTCGGGGCACCGGGATGCTCCTGCACACACGAGGCCGCGGTGACGGCTACCGGGGGCAGCGTGAAGCAGCCCCTTCCTCACCCCCCCCCGGGACAACCGGCGGCTGAATCAGCCTCGTGTGGGGCACAGGGAGCTGCCCGCTCCCCTCCGCTGCTCCCCGGCCGCTTCCCGTGTCGGTGACGTGCTCCCCGTGCTCTCTCCTCGCAGACTTCGACGCGAAGAAGAAGCGAAAAGTGGCGGAGATCCACCAGGCGCTGAACAGCGACCCCATCGACGTGGCGGCGCTCAGGCGGATGGCCATCAGCGAAGGGGGGCTGCTGACGGACGAGATTCGCTGCAAAGTCTGGCCGAAGCTGCTGAGCGTCAACACGGACGACCTGCCGCCCCTGCCAGGTGCTGGGCGGCGCTGGGGGCTCTGCCTCGCCTTCCCCCCGTGCCCGTTCCCCCCGTGGGAAGGGGACGGGAGCTGCAGAGCGAGCGCCGCAGCCTCGTGCCCTACCTAAAGGGCAGAGCAGGAAGCGCACCGCTTCCTACAACAACGTTCCCCTTGTGCTGCAGGGGCGCTGTTATCTGGCGGTGCGAGAAACAATTTTGCTCCAGACGTGGTTCCTGCGGCCTCGTGCAGCTGCCTGGCGTGCGCTCGTTAACGAGTAGCGAGCTATCACGCTTAATTTCCGCCCTTCCAGCGCCGAGGCGGCCACGCCGTGGCCTGGCGGGCTGGAAAACCCTTGGGGGGTCCCTGCCAGGCGTGGCTGAAAGAGTTTGCACGAAGCTTGCGTGGGGTTTGGCCGGGAGGGAAGCAGGGAAAATGTTCTTCCCGAGGGGACGCGTGCGTGGCCTCCCGGCCCTGGTGCAGGAGCTCGGGGTGAAGCCCCGCAGCTCCTCAGTCGCTGTCCCAGGGACAGATTTTGTCAGTGCTGAGGCCGTGCCGAAGCAGCTGGGTGATGCTCGGTGACCACAGCTGCTGCAAGACGGCATTTAATTCCATCTGGGTGCCAGCAGAGGTAACTTGGTACGCCAGCAAATTCTTTTCCCTTCTGTTTTAGCTGTCGGGGTGGTTTTTCCCCTGAATTTCTCCCTCCAGCGAACCATCTGTCGTGGTGCCCGCAGCACGGCGCGCCTCGCTGCTGCTGTGTGCTAAAAACCTTCCTCTTCCAGCAGGAAAGGAGCTGCGGGAGGACAACAAAGATTACCAGCAGGTGCTGCTGGACGTGCGGCGCTCCCTGCGCCGCTTCCCCCCAGGTGAGAGGGGCGCACGGGGGGCCGGGAGGCTGACTGCAGAACAGATTCCGCTTTAGAGCGGTCTCCAAGCCAGGTTTCCCTCCGTGCCTCGCGCAGAGAGCCCCTAACCTTGGGCTCGTGTTGTTCAGTCCTGCGGCGCTATTTATAAATCATCATCCAGCCGCTGTCCCACTGCAGAGCGGTCGTTATTTCTGGCCAGGATCTGCTTCCCCCTTCTGCTGCCTCCGTTTTGCACAAACTCCAGATTCGCCGCGATTCCCCGAGCGCAGATCCCGCGGGCGAGCCCGGCTCCCGGAGGCTCCGCTGGCTTTTTGTTTTATTTTCCGCCCTTGAGCGGCAGCCTCCCGCCTATTTTTAGAAGCGTCGGCGAAGCAGGGGAAAAGCAGAACTTGGCCACGGCGGGACCTCCGCTGGGACTTTGTGCTTGGCCTCCGGGCACTTTATCTGCCGACGGGGGCTGCCAAGAAGCAGCTGCGTGGCAGGAACTGGTTTTTTCCTCGCGACATCCCGTCCCCAGACGCGTGTTGTTAGCAGGAGGCCGATGTGAA
This sequence comes from Nettapus auritus, assembly GCA_011076525.1. Lineage (NCBI taxonomy): Eukaryota > Metazoa > Chordata > Aves > Anseriformes > Anatidae > Nettapus > Nettapus auritus. Next base: position 14,885,234 of record CM021784.1, read on the forward strand.
GCTGCGACGATCGAGGCCGCGCGATCGGAGGCAGCTGGCACGGTGTCTGTGAAAATGGGTCCTGGTTAATTTTTTTTCCTCGAGCCCCCGGGAAATTAAAAATGATTAAAACGTGCTCGGTGCTGGCTGAGCTGCAGCTCTCTCCTCGCGGCGTGGACGCCCGGCAGCCCTCCCGTCTTTTTGGGGACACCTCCGCAGGCGGGGGCCCTGCAGCTCCGGGGATTTACCGGGGCTGACGACCGGCCGGCGGATTTTTGGGGAGCGGGGTTAGGAACCCGGATCTCTTTGTGCTCGTTTCACCCCGCAGGGATGCCGGACGAGCAGAGGGAAGGGCTGCAGGAGGAGCTCATCGATATCATCCTGCACGTCCTCCAGCGCAACCCCCAGCTGCACTACTACCAGGGCTACCACGACATCGTGGTCACCTTCCTGCTGGTGGTCGGCGACCGGCTGGCCACGGCGCTGGTGGAGAAGCTCTCGACTCACCACCTCAGGTACCGGGGGGTGGGGGCTCACGGGGGGCCGAGGGGGCTGCCCCGGAGCGCGGTGCTGGAGCCGGCACCCGGCGTGTCCGTGCCCAGAGGGGCGCTGCGGGGAGCTGTGCTCCGGGGAAGGGATAATTGAGGGCTGTCGGTTAATTTCCGTCATCCGAAGACGAAGCAGCCGGCGCGCGTGCGTTATTCACAGCGCCCTGGCTCCGCTGTCGGGGCCTCGCTGGCTCCCAGGGCCCGGGGCGGTTCTGTGCTGAACTGTCTGCCCAGCCGGCGCCCTGAGCCCCGGTCAGGTGCTTCATTAGGTGCTTCATTAGGTGCTTCGTTAGGTGCTTCTCCTGTCTGCGCGCTGAAACAGGAACAAGCCCTCCGCCGGGCAGCGCCCTGCAGGGATTCTCCCCCTTCAGAGCTGGGTTTCGGGTGCCGGAAGGGCTTTAGGGCTCGCTCAGACCGCAGAGAAGGAAGTGCCAGCTGGCAGCACGGCGAAAATCTGTGCCCAGCCAACCTTTGGATGCCAGATCTGTGTGCCCGGCTCAGCGGGAAGGGGGCAGGCCCAAACACCCACAATTTCCCAGGACCGGAGGCCGCCTGCCAGCAGAGCCGTTCGCTGCGAGCGCCTTTATTTCCTTCCTGCCTCCCCGGAGCAGAGCTCGCTGACCTCGCCGCTTGACGGAGCTCTTAAATCTTTCCCCAGGGATTTTATGGACCCGACGATGGACAACACCAAGCACATCTTGAATTACCTGATGCCCATCATCGACCAGGTGAACCCCGAGGTGCACGACTTCATGCAGAGGTACGCAGACCCCGAGGGCCTTTCCGTGGCAGCGTCTTCACCCCGGCGGTCCCTGCTGGGAGCTGGGCCGCGGATGGTGCCGTGCAGAGCTGCCACAGCTGCTCCATCCGCCCGGGTTTGTGTCCGCTCTTGGCTTTTCGTGGTTCGTTGTGGTTCTGGGGACAATCCCCAGGTTGTGCAGCCGGGACTCAGGAGGCAGCCGGGGCAGAGTGAGGCAGAAGCAGGAGGGGAAGGTGGAAGGTTCGGTCCAGAGTCCTCTTCTGGGCCAGGCTCTGTAACGCTTCCGGGCCGGAACAACCAACCCGACGGCAAATTCCCAGACATCGGTGAAGTTTTAAGGCGGAAAAGCGTCTGAAAAGTGACCGTGCTTCCAGATGTCGGGTGTCACCAGGCCAGGGTGCCAGATAACGATGCGAGGGACGCGCATCGCGGCTCTCCCACAAGCAGTTTGGTCCTTTTCCATGTTTGCCCCCTGCCCTGCTGGGGCCGTTCTGGGCTGGACGTGCGATGAGCTTTGCCTCGGGCTGGCGGCGGTCGGCGGATCTGCTCTGGGCTCCAGACGCTCCTCGGAGAGCCGGGGCTGTCTCCTGGGAGCAGAGGCCCCAGCTGGGACGGTTTGAGCGCCGTTTGACAGCGTTCTCTCCCCGCAGTGCCGAAGTGGGAACCATCTTTGCGCTCAGCTGGCTGATCACCTGGTTCGGACACGTCTTGTCCGACTTCAGGCACGTGGTGCGATTATACGACTTCTTCCTGGCCTGCCACCCGCTGATGCCCATTTACTTCGCTGCCGTGGTAGGTGCTGGCTGGGGGGACGGGGGCGAGTTAACCGAACCTCTGCGGGGGGCTGCCGAGGGTAAAACCCTGCCCTGCTGCGCCCCGTCCCGGCGGGGCGCTGCGTCCCCCTCGAGGAAGGGCAGGTCTGCCAGGCAGGACCGAAATTCTTTTGTCTCCTGGCTCTGAAGCGCGGGCGGGCGGGCGGCAAGGAGTCGTCCCTGCTTCCCTGGCTGCGCTCAGGGCTCTGCATCCTCTCTGCAGATCGTGCTGTACCGGGAGCAAGAAGTTCTGGACTGCGAGTGCGACATGGCCTCCGTCCACCACCTCCTGTCCCAGATCCCGCAGGACCTTCCTTACGAGACTCTGATCAGCAGAGCCGGGGACCTTTTTGTCCAGTTCCCTCCCTCCGAGCTCGCCAGGGAGGCGGCGCAGCAGCAGGCCGAGCGGTGAGTCCCAGGAGCCTCCGTGTCCTGTGCATTTCCCCAGCTCTCCTTGGGGAAGGGAGAACTCCTCGACCTCCCCGGGTGCTCCTCGACCCCCCCGGGCGCTCCTCGACCCCCTTTCTTCTCTTGCAGAACCGCGGCTTCCACTTTTAAAGACTTTGAGTTGGCGTCAGTGCAGCAGAGACCGGACACTGTGTTGAGACAGCGCTTCAGGGAGCGGCTCCGAGGGGAGGAGCGGACAAAATCCATCCTGACCAAGCCCAGGACCAACCGCTTTGTCAAGCTGGCGGTGATGGGGCTGACGGTCGCGCTGGGAGCAGCCGCCCTGGCCGTGGTGAAGAGCGCGCTGGAGTGGGCGCCCAAGTTCGAGCTGCAGATCTTCCCCTGAAGCCTTTCCCCGTCTCCTCGTCCCACGCCGGGACGGTGTTTGCTGAAGGGACGTGTCTGGAAGCGACCGATCTCCGGTTTTCTATTCTTGGCCTTCGCGAGAGACCGGGGGGAGGCGGCCCGGGAGGATCGCTCCCCACGCCTCGTCCCCTCCTCAATGCGCAGGTGCCTACGAGAGGGGAGCCGCGCCGGGGCTTTGCCGAAGCGATCCCGCGGCCTCCGTTGGGGTCGCTCGGTGGGAGCGAGGGCAGTGCTGGCCTGGGGGCCGTTTGTGTGTGGTTTGCGGGGGCGGTTGCGCTCCTGAGGAGCCCCCTGGCTCCTCATCACCTCCCTGCCGCCAGGGCTCCTGCCTTCGCTCACGTCCGCCGGTGCTCTGAGCTTTCTCTTTCCTTCAGGCACCTCCGAGGCCATCCTTTCCCAGCCCCCTGCCACGAGGCCGTCTCCCACGCCCGGTGACTCCGTTTGCTTCCTCACCCTTGTGGTCCGGTCGCTTCGCAGGGCAGGACGGCAGGGGACGGGTCCGCGGGACCGCTGAGGGGAGCGGGGTCCTGCCCGAGGTGAGGCGAGCGTCCCTCCCTTAGCACTCCCCGCAGCCTCTCGCAGCTCCGGCAGCGGGTTCCGAGGTGGACGAAGGCTCTTTCCGCCTTTTCAAACAGTTTGCACAGGACAGGAGGAGCCCGGCACAATTCTCCCCCACCAACCCCTCAGCCCACCGGGATAATGGGAGGGATTTCCCGGAAAAACCACCCCGACCCCTGCATCCCCCGGCCCCTGCCTGCTCCCTGCCCGCCGGGGCAGCTCAGCAGCCCTCCCGAAGCTCTCCCTGTCCCCGCCACAAAGCCAACAGCCGCTCTCTGCCTCTACCTCTCCCCCGAGCTGCTAAACCCTCCCGCAAGTGCCCTTACCTGCCCCTTGCCCCAGCTGCCTGCCCCCGAAGCCGCCCAGGCCGTGCCCAGGGGCTGCACGCCCAAAAAGCCAGCGGCGGATTTTTGGTTGTGGAAGCAAACTCAGCGCCCCGCGAGGCTCAGCGCCCTCCCGTCCCCAGCCGCCTGCATCCGTCGGGTTGCTCTGGGGGCTCGCCTGGTGCGGGTGGGGGAAGCGGGACCTGTGCCCTCGCCCGTGGTGCCGCCTCGTGCCGGGGCTGTCCCTGTTCTGAGGGCTGGGGGCATCCCACGGCTCCGCGGTCCCGAAGGCAGCAGGATGCGATCCCGCACGCAGCGAGGCAGCGCCGCTGAGGGGCTGCGACTTAGCACTTTAGAAATTGGTGGTACAGGACAGGTTGCGGTGGCCCTGCCGTGAGCCGGGGGTGCCGCCGGGGGTCCTGGCCCCCAGCAGGGGCAGTTCAGGACCCCGCAGCCCCCGGCCGAGGAGCAGCTCCCGCAGCCCCGCGCGCCGCCCGCCCTGCACTTTACTTCCTGCGTTGTCCGGGGGCGGGAGGCGATCTCTTGGGGTGCTTCGGTTCCTCTGTACAGACTTACCCACACCTGTGTAAATGCGGATTTGTACAAACCCTCTAACTGTAAAATAAACACTTGCTAAACACGCCGTCCCCCTGCCACGGGGCTGGAAATAGCCTGGCCCAGCAGCCCCCGTGCGCCCGGGGCACGAGGAGATCCCGGTGCTGCCCGGGCACGGTGCCCCTCACTTTGAGCACGGGGCCGGGGTTATTTTTATCCTCTGGAGAAGTGATTTTCTTTAGCACTCTTAAATCCTTTCTGAGGAAGGCGCTGGGAGAGGCCCCACGGCGCTGGGTGCCCCCTGCCCCTAACCCCAGGGCTCGGCGGGGCTGGGGGGACGCGGTGGGGACCTGGAGTGGGGACCCCTCGGTGCGTTCGGTCCCTGGTGCTTGCAGAGGGGCTGCTCCCGGCCCGGCTGCGACCTGGTGGAGGAGGAGACGAGCTCGCTTGTCTTAAATGAGAAAGAAAAACGCCCCTCGGGTGCTGAGCAGGGGCTGGGGTTCGGGTGGGTCCGACCCGTGGGCACGCGGATCCCTCACGGGCAGGGGATGGCGCTGGGCACAGCGAGCCCCCGGGGCCTGGCTGGGATCTGGGATCCGGGATGGGGTCTGAATGGGCTGGGGCCAGGTGGGATCCGGTCTGTGTTGGGGTCTGCTTCCATCCCATCCCACCCCACCCTCAGCTGACGGTGCCCTGAGCTGCGCTGCAACCTCCCAGCCCAAGCACCCTCCCCTGCTGCAGGGTTCGACACATCCACAGCCACAGCACCAGAGCCAGGGGGTTTCTCACCATTTTACTGAGCAATTCAGCAGCTGGGACACCGGGGGGGCACCCCGTGGGGTACAACCGTGCGTCCCCGCAGCCCCCCAGCCTCACGCCTCCCGCCGGGGCTGGACGCTGTGGATGCGGGAGGCGCCGAGCGGCACCGCCGGGGCCACGGGGCCGTCACGCAGGATGGGCGAGAGCTGCTGCTCCTCTTCCTGGGGGCGTCGCGGGGCCCCCCCGGCACGGCCCAGCACCCACCAGAGGAGCCCCACGGCGCTCAGCACCCCGGCGGCCGCGCACAGCGCCAGGCCCAGCAGCCGGCACGCGCCCAGCGCCCGGTTGTAGCGCGCTGCCCGCGGGTCCAGCACCACGAAGTCCTCCTCCACGACGCCCTCCAGCTTGGGGGGCACCAGCGAGGCCGTGGCCAGGGCGGCCGCCCCCGCCAGCAGGAGCAGGGTCCCCGTGGAGAGGCTCAGCTGGGCGCAGGATTTGGGGTCGGGATGGGGACGGGACGCACAAGCGGGGCGCGGGGTGCCGGGGATGGATGCGCCCCACGCGGGACGGGGTGGGGAGAAGGATGCGGGGGAGGGTGTGGGGGTCTCTTACCTTCCAGATAACGGAGGGGCAGGTGCCGGGGGGGTGGGCAGACGAGGACTCGGCCCCGTTCCCATCCGGGCTGGCCCTGGTGCAGTCCTCGTAGAAGAGGTGGAGGTAGGAGCGCACCCCGTACCACCGCCCCCACGCCACACTGGGTGCGCGGCCGCAGCTGCTGGCGGGCATCGGGCCTGGGGGGCACAGAGGGGGCAAAGCAGGGGGCAACCCAGAGCCAGAGCCCTCCCCGCAGCCACAGCACCTGCGGGGCTGAGCCAGGTCCTGCCCCCAGCTGGGGCACGGGGAAGGGGATGGGGTCCTGCTGACGGGTGCGTGCTCCCGGCTCATTTTGGGGAGCACCAAGGGGGGACCCCAAAAGCCTCCTGTCCGTGCTCAGGGCAGCGAGGCCACATCCTCGGGGGTACCGGGAGCATCCTGGTGCTTATCCCCCTTTGGCATTCCCAAGGGATGGAGTCTGGGGGAGCTGGGGGGTGGTGACTGTCCCCTGCCCCATCCTGGGATGCTCCAGCGCCGGCACAGCCCCGTGCCGGCAGGATCAGGCCCTGCATCAGGCCATCGGCAGCCACCCAATCGCTGCGGATGGGGAAGGAAGGGCGGTGGCAGGGGGGGACAGGGGGGGACACGGCCACCGCCGCGTCCCCACAAGGCACCGAAGCCCCTTTGGGGTGACCGCCACGCAGGGACACGGCCACCACGCTCGGCCACCACGTCCCCGGTGGGGCATTGCCATGGGAACTGCCCGCTCAGCCCTTCGTCACCGCGTCCCCGCAGCGTGTGCGGGGAGGGGGGGGGGACGCTGGGACCCTTTCGGTGCCGGCTGCGAGCTGAACAAAGCCCTGAGCTGGAGAGGGCCGTGGGGGGGGGACCCGGCTGCCCCCATCGCCGGGGACAGGCCGGGGCCACAGGCCCCAGGGAGCCGCGGGGCCCTGCGGGCGGGGGGGGCTCCCGGGGTTGGGGGGGTACCCTCATCCCGCACCCCCACACAGCTTCACCTCCACCCACACACCCCCCCCTGCTCCCCTCTTACCTCCGGGGGGGCTTCAGCGCATCCTTCCCCGTCCCGGTGCCGTCACGCCAGCGCTCGCCCTGCTGTCCCTGGCAGGGACCCCGCAGCCGGACACGGGGCTTCGAGGCAGCACCGGGCACCGCGCGGCTCCCGGGGGGGTTTTGGGGTGTCGGGGAAGGGGGAGCGGGGACCTCGGGTCCCTGCTGCGTGGCCGGGAGCTGCCGACACCTCCTGGGAGCCGCCGCTGCCGTGAGTCAGAGCAGGGCCGGCGGCGGGGGCACGTGGCCGGCGGCAGCAGCGGCCGCTCGGCGAGGCCAGGACGGGCCCACGGGCACCCCGCTCCCCCCGGAGCTCCCCCCGGACCCCACGCAGGAACCCGTGGGCTTGGAGGGGGAAAGGAGGGGAGGGGGCTGCCATGCCAGGGCCCCGGTGCTCCTGGGATCATGGTGGAGGCTCCCGGGGCTGGTGCAGTCCCGCTGTGGGTGCTGCACCATGGGTTGGGGGCACAGAAGCATGGGGACCCCCCCCCCCGGCACCAGCCCTGGGTGGGGATGGGCAGGGAGGGGAGGGGAGGGCAGGCGCTACCCAGGGATGCTCCGGGCTCCCTTGTTGCCATGGCAACTGCTGGGGGGGGTGATGGAAGCATCCTGTGTCACCCCCCATGGACCCATTTTGGGGACGGATTAGGGCTCACCCGGATGAGTGGGGACCCCAAGGGGGCTGTGGGGCTGCGTGGGCAGCTGGGGGCGTGGAGCACACGCAGAGCGGGCGTGGACACACACGTGTGCACACATACACACGCATAAACACACGTGCACACACACACACACGCTCCCCATCTGCCTGTATCCGGGCAGGATGAAGGCCCTGGGGGGGGGGGGCCTGGTCAGGGTGGGAGCCGAGGGGCGCTGGGGGAGCTCGGGATCATTTTGGGGTGCCCTGGGCGGGCACGGGGCCATGTGGGGATCCCGCGGGGTCCTGGGGCCGGGCCGTGGGTGCTGGGCAGGGCGGCGCAGCAGGAGGCGGAGGCGCTCGGAGCAGACCACCACACTTTATTCCATAGTCACAACACCAGGATAACCATTAGCCGAGCTGCCACACCACCGGCCGCGGCTCGGGCCGTGCCCTGCTCCGCCAGGCCGCCGGGTACAGGACCCCTCCCGAACACAGCACCAACGCAAACCCCGAGCGCTCGCCGCCGCTCCGGCCCGCTCGGCCGCCGCCCGGGCGGCTTCTTCCTGAGAGAGGTTTGTTTATTTTTATTATTTTTATTATTAACTTTATTATTATTCGTGGCTAGTGATGAGGGATGGCGCAGGCACACTCGCTCGCACACGCGCGCCAGCCAGCACCGGGCAGCGGGGGGGGGCTCGGCGGGACGGACGCGGGGGCTCTAAGCACTACAACCACACGGCACAGAAAAATCCACCACGGCCACGACGCGCTCGCCCCACCGGACGCACCCCGCGAGGCAGGGGAAGGGGGGGACGGGGACGAAGCAAACGGCGTTGTGCTTGAGGCCGGGCTCCGGTGCCGAGCCGGAGCTTGCTCCTGAGGAAACGCCCGAGCGGACGCAGGATGCCAGCCCCTCACCGTGGCCTCGAGCCGTGCCGGTACCTGGGGGGGCTTCAGCACCGCCACGGGAGGGGTTTTGGGGGGCTCCGGGTGGGGCACGAGCACCCTGAGAAGGCAGCGAGGTGCTGGGCGAGAGCTGTGCGCCGGGAAGCCCTTGAGACGGAGCCGCGGGCGCCCGCGAACCCCAAATCTGGCTCGTGATGGGGAGCAGGAGCGGGCTGGGGGCGCCGCTGCCCCCCGGAATTTGGCTTTGCTGGGTTTGGTGGGAACGGCCTGGAAATGGGTGCCCGGGGCTGGGGGGGGGGACAGGGACGTGCTCTACACGGGGAACACGCGGCTGGTGCGCGGTGCCCGCCTGGCTGGGCAGGCTCACACCCGCACCGGGGCTTTACTTAAACACCGTGGGTAACGCGACGCCGGACACACACACACACACGCACGGCTACCTCTACACACCTACACATCGAAATGCTGATGGCCGGCGGGCTCACGGGGACCAGAGCCCCCCACGGCCACCGGGGTCGGAGGGCACCGGGCGTCCTTGGGCAGGGACGGGGACGCGGCGCTCCCCACGGATCCTCCCGGCGCCGCGGGGCCGTGGCCAGCGGTGATGGGGACGGGGGGGTCCCCTCCGAGCAGCCCCGTGGAGGGGGACGCCGGGGGGCTGAGCTGCAACGGGTGGGCAGCCCCAAAGCGGGGAGGGAGCCCGGGCTGGGTAGGGCCAGGGGGGCTCCCACGCGCCCCAGAGCCCCGCTTGGGATCTGGGGACCTGAGAGGCGGCTTCACGCCGCGGTCCCTGCCGTGCCGATGCGGGACAGGGCTCTGAGCCCATCGCAGCTCCTCTGGGTGCTGCCGGCCCCTGTTCCTTGGGGCTTGAATGCCCGGGGTCACCGCCGCCGCCGCCCCGAGCAGCCCAGCCCTCCCTGAGCGCAGCCCCCTGCCCGCGCAGCCCACCCTGCCGCCGGCCACGTGCTCGCAGGCAGCGGCGGGAGGCGGATCGCTGCGGAAGGAGCCATTAGGAAAAGCAAAGGAAATAAAAAAGAAACCCGGCTGGGGGAGCCTCTGCGGCAGGACCTGCCCTGCTGGGAAGCTCGGCGGCGGTGCTCTGCGGTGAAGCCCGTGCTCACGGCATGGCCGACACCATCGCGGAGCGTCGCCGTGCCGGAGCGCACCCCGCAAACCCTCCGGCATCGCTGCCGGCGGCCCCGTTCGGGGGCTGGCTTCGGGCAGATCTCCCGCAGCCCTTCCCAGAGCCCTGCCTGCGTGCTCGCTGCTGGCACGGCACACGGCAGCCGGGCACGGTGGGACCCGGCTCCGCTTGGCCACGGGGAGCGAGTCGGGCACGGGCGCGAGCTCCAAGGGTGCCCCACGGGTGCCAAATCCCAGCTGGGTTACCCCGGGCACGGCTTGGGCTCGCCGTTGGCACCGGGGCGGCTCCGGGCAGGGGTTCCCCCGCGGCACAGGCGCCTCTGAGCGAGCGTCTGGAGAGAGGAGAAACTCAGCCTCCCCGCTCCACGTGCGGATCACGTGCGCGCAACTTCGCTCTTCCCCAAACTGAGCGGCGGGGAGCGCGCGCGCCGCAGCAAAATCGCAGAGAGAGCGCCGGTCCCGTGGGACCCCCCCAAACCCCAAAGCCGGGGACCCCCCGGAACGGGGCAGCCCGGGGAGGGCCGTGCCTTGCGTGGGCTCTGCCGCCACCCCGGAAAGCCCCGGGGGCGCGGCGTGGCCGGCGGGAGCCCTCCCCAAGGGTTGCTACGAGGAGGAGAAAATTGAAGACGTGCTTTAAATGCAGCCAAAAAGCGAAAATATAAATAAAAACGGGCTGTTCCCCCAGAGGCGGGCAGGGAGGACCTCGCAGCCTGGGTGCTCCGGCTGCCCGACAGCGAGGCGGGGACACCGGGAGCACCGGGAGCAGCCACGGCCGCGGCGGGCGCCGACAATGAAACCCCGGTCGCAGCCTCGGTTGTCGCGGGCAGGAGGACGCGGCGGCGGCGAGCCACAGGGCGAGGAGCAGCGGGGCTGCAGCCCTGCGCCGCGGAGGAGGAGGAGGAGAGGGAGGAAGAGGAGTGGGTGTGTGCCAGGGGGATGGGGGGAGCAGGGAGCTCTGCCTTCCAGCGGCTTCAAGGCAAAATACCTGATTCCTGCATGTAAACAGCTGGTTTTGTTTTGTTTTTCCTGTTTTTTTGTTTTTTTTATATGACCTGATTGTGGGAAAAAAAAAAAAAGAGAGTTACCTGCAGAGCGCGGGACTCAGTAGGTAAAGACCAAGTCCGAGATGCTGGACATGAGCCAGTCCCCCGCGATCATCTCCGTCACCTCGGGCGTGCAATAGTCCGGGAACTCGAAGTGCGAGGAGCCTCCCCGCGGGAAGAGGTCGAGGTCCTTGTCGAAGCCGCACCAGTCCAGGGCGCCACAGGCCGTGCTGGCAGGGGCCCTGGGCGCGACGCTCAGCAGCTCTTCCTCCAGCTCCTCGTCGGAGGAGCTGAAGGACGAGGGCGGCGAGCCGGCCGACATGGGCGAGGGCGTCGCGCTCTCCGGGGACGTCCCCGGCTCGGGACCGGCGGCGGGGCTGGGGGGCGCGGGGGGCTCCGCGGGGCCGCGCTCGCCCACGGGCACCGGGGGCCAGGAGGCCGCGCCGGGAGCCGTGGGGCAGTCCTCGGCGGGCGCCTCGGCGTCCGGCTCCCGCTTAGCGCTCGGCTCGGTGCCGGCGGGCGGCTTGGCGTGCTGCCTTCGCCCGGCGGGGACGCGGCCGAGCACGGCGGGCTTGATCTTGACCGGGAGGCGCGGGCGAGAGGCGGCGGCGGCGCCCACCTTGCCCTTTTTCCGCGGCCGGTACTTGTAGTCGGGGTAGTCGGCCATGTGCTTGAGGCGCAGGCGCTCGGCCTCGCGGACAAAGGGGATCTTCTCGGAGTCGTGCAGGAGCTGCCAGCGGCGGCCCAGGCGCTTGGAGATCTCGGCGTTGTGCATGTCGGGCCACTGGTCCATGATCTTGCGGCGCTCGTGCTGCGACCACACCATGAAGGCGTTCATGGGCCGCTTGATGTGCCCGCTGGGCGTCTTGCACCACGCCGGCTCCGCCGCCGCTCGCCCGTTCACCGGGGGGCACGGCTCCCGACGACCCTCCGCGCCCCGGCCCCGTGCGGATCGCTGCACCATGCCGCCCACCGACACCGACGCCGGGCTCTCCGGTGCTCCGCCGACGCCGCCGCTTCCTCGCCCGCCGCCGCCGCCGCCGCCGCCCCCCCGCCGGCCGCTACGCCCCCATTGTGCCGAACGGGAGGCGGCGGCGGGGCGGGGCGCAGGGGGACGCGGCGGGGGCCGGGGGCGCACGGCGGGGACGGACCGGGGCCGGTGGGAGCTCGGGGAGCCGCGGGGACGGAATCGCTGCGCGCCGGGACGGGGAGGAGGCGGCTCGGGGATGCTCCGGGAGGCGCCGCACAGGATGGGGATGGTCCGGAGCGGCACCGGGAGGCTCCCGGCTGCTCGGAAGCGCTGACCGGGGATGGTCCGGAGAGGCACCGGGAGGCTCCGCACCGGCCCCGGGATGCTCCGGGATGCTGCGGACCGGACCGGGGATGCTCCGGACCGGCCCCGGGATGCTCTGGGAGGCTCCGCACCGGCTCTGGGAGGCTCCGCACCGGCCCCGGGAGGCTCCGGGATGCTGTGGACCGGACCGGGGATGCTCCGGACCGGCACCGGGAAGCTCCCGGTTACTCGGCACCGCTGACCGGGGATGCTCCGGACCGGCCCCGGGATGCTCCGGGATGCTCTGGACCGGCCCCGCCGACCGGGGATGCTGCTCCGCTCGGTTCCGCGGATGCTCCGGGGATGCTCCGGTGGCGGCGGAGGGTCCGGGGGTGCGCGGGGGCGGTGCGGGCAGCCCCGGGAACCGCCCGCCCCGCGCCCCCCGGTGCCGCTCTTATAGCCGCCGCCGCCCCGCCCCCGGTAAACACGGCCGCGCCGCTGCTGTCAATGGCGGGCGCCGCCCCTCACCGGGCCATTGGCCGCGGGGCGGGGGGGAAACGGCGGCAGCCGCCAATGGGCGCCCACCGGAGAGGGGTTGCTGGCGAGAACGGCCCGGGGGCACGGCCCGGTGCCCCCCCGGTGCCTCGGGATGGGCAGCGCTGACGTCCCCCGATCTGCCCGGTGACCGCCGGTGCCTCCGCACTGGCGTCCCGGTGCCCCCGGTGCCCCTCGCAGCCCTCCGGTAGCCACACCCGGGATCCCCGGTTCCCCCCGGTACCCCCACCCGGGATCAGCTGGATCCCCGTTACCCGTGCTTCCCCCCAGCCGGGTCCCCGGTACTTCCCCGTGCCCTGCCAGCACCACCTGCAGCCCCCTCGGTGCCCCCCGGGACCCCCCCGGGACCCTCCTACACCCCCGGGATCCCACCACACACACACCGGGACCCCCACACACACCCCCGGCGGCCCGGAGCCGCCCCACCGGCGGCGGGAGGCAGCCGCAGGGGATGAAGGGGCCCCGCCCGGGACGCCCCTCACGGGCTGAGGGCAACGGGCCTGGCTCGGGCCCGGGGCCTCCGGGGGGGGGGGGGGGGGAGGAACCGGGCCGGGCCCGGTCCCGGTTCCGGTCCCGGTTCCGGTCCCGGTCCGGGGGCGGGGCGGTTCCGCGCGCACCAATCACAGGGCGCCGCGGCCCTGTTGCCCTGGAGACCGCGGGGCCTGCCCGCCGGGGGCCGCGCCCATTGGCTGCCGCCTCGGCGCGGTCCCGCCGCAAGGCGCCATCCCATTGGCTGCGGCGCCGCCCGCAGTTGCCGTGGCGACAGGGCCCGAGCGCGGCCTAGGCCCGGCCCCGAGGCCTGGGGCGAGTGCTGGGCACCGGGCACCGGGCACGGCTCCGGGGAGCCGGGAGCCGGCCCCGGCCCGGTGAAACCGGCCCCGCTCCGTGTGCCTGGGCACTGCCCGGCCTGCGTACTCTGCCCATTGCCTCCATAGAGCCAGCCCGGTAACAGGAGGGCGGTTCCCGGTGCGGGGCACGGAGCCTCCCGTGAGGGCAAGCGGAGCCGCGGGGCCCGGCCTCCGGGTATCCCGGCCCGGGATGGACACGAGGGGCCTGGTGCCGGGGGAGCTGAGGGGAGCGGTACGTGTCGGTGCCCGGTGCCAGGGCTGTGGCACTGCGGCCGTTCCCTGGCCATCTCCTAAGTGTGCCCGCAGAGGCGTTAAAGGAAACCTCAGAGCCCGGGAGGAACCGGAGATGGGAGCGCTGTGGGGCGGGCTGGAGGGGTCTCTGCCCACAAACCTTCCCTGACCCCCAGTTTTTTCCCTCACGTCGAGTTCAGGAGCGCAGCAAACGGCAGAAGACAGAGGGGAGAGCTGCGGGCCACGAGCTGACTCTGCCTCCGATCCCCAGCGAGGACAAGAAGAAAGGGGAGAGGAAGAAGCCAGGTTGGGAGACATTGCCCTGGTTCACTGCCCCCCGGTGCCGCTGCTGCTGGGAGCCATAAAAAGAAAAGGTGGCTGAGGATAAAGAGGGAGAGCTAGGAAAGACCCGGGAAGGCTTTGTGGGTTCTGCTCCTGGGCTGTAACTGCAAGCTGCTCATGCTGGGGCTGCAAAGGTTTGAATTCAGTCCCTCGGTTGTTCATGTTCCCCTCAGCAACACATCACAGGAGAGGGTAGATGGAAAGCATCGAAACCGGACTGTGAAATAAATACAGGGCTTTTTTATTTTTTGTTTCACCAGTTACATTTATGTTGAGTAAAAAACCACCCTTGCCTTCGAAGACATCGTTGTCCCGAGAGAAATACCGAAGTTTTACCGAGAGGAAGTCAGCGCTCAAGGAGGCTGAACTAGCTAAAACATTGGAAGAGATCAAAATTACCACGGTACGTGCGACAACAAACAGCAGGTGCTGGGATGGAGGCAGCAAATCCGTGCGGTTACCCAGGTTGCCTTTAGGGAGGAAATTCTAGCAGTCTGAGTCACTCGTGCAAAATGGCACATGTTTATTTATTAATAAACGAGAGGTAATTGTGCTGCTCTGCTCAGTGTTGGTGAAACCTAACCTTGATGTTGCCCATTAAGAAAACCGAAGAGAAACCAAGAGAGAGCCCAGGCTGTGGCAGAAGGAGGGATGAGATTTAGGAAACGTGACCCGTTAGAGAAGACTGTCAGCATCAGATTTTCTTATTCTAGCAAAGAGAAGGTTGAGGTGGAGGACGTGACCGCAGGTTTTTAGTAGGCAAAAGATGGTGATAAGGAGAGCGGGAGCAGGACTGTGCTGTGGGGGAAGTCAGTGCCTTGGCTGCTGGGACGGTCAGGGCCTCGGTGCTGTTACCGTGGGACAGGAACATCCTGGGAATGGCAGATGATGGTGAGAAAACTTGAGGCAGGTGGGACTGATGGAATCTGCAGCCCTTTAATCCACAGTTCCTGTAGGATCTGGCCAAGCGGAAGATAAATGCCATAGAGGAGCTGAAGCAGCACGGCGCCCGCCTGGCAGAGGCCAACTGCCGGCTGATGAAGGACATCCAGCACACCGATGCCAGCACTGCCAAGCAAGCCAGAGACCTGCTGCAGCAGTACGAACGATTTCAGGTGAGGCTGGAGGGTTAATTAACAGGCTCAGTCCGGCAGAATGCAAAACTTGCCGCTGTTCCTGTCAGGGCTGGGGAATGGCCAGGTGCTGCGTGGTCACTTCCACTGCAACGAGCGTCACTGTGCTGGGGGGAGCTCTCTGATGCCCAAAGACCCATCAGGTGCTCTTGTTTTGTGCCTTTGTTTTAAAGCCACGATAGTTTTGTGACTGGCTACTGTCCCAACCATCAGCAGCCACCCCTGTAGCAGCCCAAATGCATCCCTCCATGGGGAAGTTGGCTCCTGGAAGCACCGAGACAGTCCCACGAGCAGCTTCCGTGCAGCTCACAGCCACAGCAACGGACTCAGCTGTGCTGCTAACACAAGCCGTAGCACGAGAGGAACATCAGGGATGCTGCAGGGCGACGTTTCACAGCTCCGTAGACCGATCAGTGACTGGATTTCTCTCTGTGCAGATGGTCAAGGCGATGACACGGACCTTCAATCAGAACAGACTGGACACGGCGAGGGCAGAGCTCCAGGAGATGGAAAAAGCAATGGAAAAGAAGCTGGGAAGTGAGTTGCTCTCATTCCAGTGACGTATGGCCTATGTAACCGCCTTACCTCTGCTTCCCAGCGTGGCAGTCAAAGGCATTGTGTCTGTGATAAATGCCAAACGATTCCATTTCTGAAATGAATCCCCTTTCCTGCGTGGGGATAATCCTCCTGTCAGGAGGGGCAGAACCCCGTGGCGCCCATCAGCCTGTGGCTAAGAGGCTGGGAGGAGTCCCCTCCTCGGCAGCTGTCTGCACCATTCCGGGCAGCTTCTGGTCAAGGTGGTGTGACGTGGGGTGGCGTCCCCCTGCTCACGCGGTAATCTGTAACGCAGCTCACGTCCCACACGCTGTGCTCAGCCCAGCGCAGGGCAGGCTCATCGGCTCGGTTAAGTGGAGTTCTGGAAGCCCTGCGTTGACATTTTCTGCTTTGACTTCCCCTCAGAGCTGCAGCAGCAGCTGGATGAAGCCACGTCGAAAGTTCGGGTTCTCCAGGACGAGCTCGGCGTCCTGCGGACCTACACGGACGTGCATTATCCCAAACGGGCTCTCCAAATTGTCCTCCTGCTGTCCGACATCCAGAACCTGAAGCAGCAGCAGCAGGTGCCGAGACCTCTCCTTCCCCGCAGCGTTGCTCGGGGGGCAGGGGAGGAAGGGGAGCGACGTTTGTCCCGCTTAACGCTCCTGTTTCCGTGCGCTGCCTCCCGCCGCCCTCAGGATGAGATGGACAAGGCGGAAGCAACGGGGAAGGCCGTCCTGGAGGAACTGGAAGAGAAAGCACAGCTGCAACAAGAGGAGCTGCTGCAGCAGGTGGTGGAGGTACGTGGAGCTGCTGTGGCGTCTCGGCACGGGGACTCGCTTCGTGGGAGCTGCGGACAAGGCGGGGGCTTCCAGGTGTCACCCACTGGGGGCTTGCAGATGTCACCCGCTGGCGCAGCAGCGTGCAGCCAGCACACAAACCATAACAGCACCGCTGCTCCCGCTGGCTGCCAAACAGCCTGACAAGCTGGAAGGGGACACGAGGAGCGCTTCTGAGTTGCTGCTGTCGCCTGATGTGACAAAATGTCCTCAGACTCACTCTGAGAGCTCGCTGCGTGGCGGTGAGTGCGCCGTGCCCCGTGCTCACCCTGCTGTCCTGCCCCCTGCGTTGTCACATCCCTGAGGTGGGTACCGAGCTCGGCTGTGGCACTGCTGAGGCAACGCCCGTGTGTTTGTAAACGCAGGAGGAAATTAAACCGCACGCAGCACGGCAGAGCTGCTCTGAGTCTGCAGAGAATTGTACAGGTGACTCTGTAAGCACAGGTGCTCTGAGCAACCCAGGCAATATTCATAACCCTTCCCGGGGAAACTGGGCTGGATTTATTGAGTTCCTCCGTCCTGTTCTGTCAAGGGGATCCCTTACGAGAGCTGCAACCCAAACCTTGTCCAAGCAGGAATTGTTTCCTTGAGGAGTGACGCATCCGGACGTGACCAGAGCTGGCAGCTGACGGCGGCGGGGTCTCACTTACCCTGGCTTCCTTCTCTTCCCCCCCGCAGGAGGTGTTGCTGCACCAGGATGGCCTGAAGCAGCTGGTGATCAACAACCACGTTCTTCGACGGGAAATAACGAGGCAGAGAGAGGTGAGTGGGCGGGGGGAGAGCCACCACGGTGAGGCAGAGCCGGCCGCCCTCAGGGGTCAGGGGATTTCGTGCCTGAGGGATGGTTTCAAGCTCTGCTGGCTGCAAAAACTTGAATTACTGTTGCAAAATGAAGAACGCTTGGAAATTTCGTTCAGATCATTAAGGAGCAGGAAGAGGAGATCAGCGAGCTGCAAAGAAGCATCCAGACGCTCCGCCAGCGCGCAGGAGACCCGAGAGAGGTGATCTTTGCTGACGTTCTCCTCCGCAGACCAAAGTGAGTGAGGCTGCTCAGCAGGCGTGCGCAGGGCTTTCCCTGCGGCCTTGACCTGCGGAATTCCGTGGTACTGAGCGCTAAAAACCTCAGCACGAGCACTGCTGCAGATCTCACCGGCAGACCTACGCGTCCCGGGATAGAAACTCGCAGCTTACAGGGGTTCTGCCTTGGAAGAAGGCTGTTAGGTCTCGTGGTCTTGCCTAAGTGCAGCTAGGAAGTAGCCTAACACCTCTCCAGGAGCAGCGTGCTGTCAGCCCCGGTCACGTCACGTCCCTCTTCTGGGCTTCGTTTTGTCCATGCTGTAAATGGGGCTAATTATTGACAGCAGGCAGAGGCAGGAGCAGCAGAGCTTTTCAAGGCCCTTGTGACTACGACGAGTCTTCCTTTATTGTTCTTTTCCCTTTCTGGCTGGGAAACCAGGCCGAGGGGAGGTGGCCAGGCTCCCGTGGAGCATCCTTGTCCGGGCAGCTCCTACCCGTCTCAAGCTGCGTTGCTGCTCGTGTGAAACGCCACGGGCACTCTGCGACAAAAAGGCGGGCAGCCACTTCCCTAATACGTAAAAAAAAAAACCATCTCAGAGGAACGGGTTGGCAGCAAAAAGGCAACACTTTTTCTTTCTACCACTCTTTCCCTGCCCAAGCTCATCGGCAGCTAACGACTCCCGGAGCAGAGCAGGCGGTGAATCCCCGCTGCCGCTTCCCAGCGCTCGTACCGGCGTCGTCGTGAAGCGCAAGGAGAATCCTCAGCGCGCATCCGCGGGCAGAAGGCCCTGCCAGCTCGCTCACGGGAACGCTGGGCTCTCCGGGGACAGGGCACGCACCGGCCAAGCGTGCAGGCTGAGGCACAGCAGCAGCCCGCTGTGACGAGTGATTTTCCACCAGACCCACGGCGGGGAGGCTGAAGGCCTGGCTGCGCCGTGCCCCCGTGCACAAGGCTCCTGCCCAGAACGCAAAGGCTTTGGAGCTGCCTCCACTTCGTGCTGTGCGTCGACCAGGGGAGCAAACCTACGACAAAATTGGCCGAATGTGTTTAAATCTTGAGTGTGGCGTAGCCCAAAACGCAGCGTACGCCAGGTACGGCGGCAGCGCTGCGGGGGCGTGATGCGGAGCAGGAGGAAAGCCTGGAACGTGTCGGGAGGCTGCGGGGGAGGCGAGGGGCTGCGTGATGGATCAGCGCGACCTCATTTATTTATTTATTTTTTCCGATAAAAGAATGATAAAAAGGGGAATTAATTAGCCTCGACAGCTGGTGGGGCTGGGGTTACTGAGGGTGGCTGGGAGAAGAGTTAAAAATAGCAGGAAGGCCCAAGTGGAAAGTTTCTGTAACATCACAAGTCAGGCATTTGGTGCTTACCCGCCCTGACAGGCAGGAGGCTGTGCCAGAGCCCTCGCCGCCATCTCCCCGCCGGTTCCCACCGACCTCCCTGCAACTTTTCACACGACTTCAGCAGCCGTTCATTTTTTCCAGTTAACCCCCTGGTTCCAGGCGTTGCCTCGGCTTCTTGAAAGCAGAACCGGGCAAAATCTGTGCTCAGCTTGGAAGTAGGAGGGCGCGCAGGAGCCTGGCTGGCCCTCCTCGGGCTCCCCGAGCGCAGCACCTGCGAAGCACGGAGGAGCCGCGAGGCCCCCGCACGCCCGCGTGTATCTGCATTCCTTCTCCCTCTTTAAAACTCCTTTTTCAAGCCCCCCCGGGGGGATTTCAGCAGCAGCCCTGCTCCGGAGTCGCTCCGCACGCACGGTTTGTCCCGGGCTGAGGCAGGCTGCCGAGCGCACCTCTGAGCGAGCCCGGCTTGCCGTGTTTGTGCTTTCTGTGCGAGAAAGCAGATGTGCCTGGCTGCCTGATGGGCTTTCTCCGCTCCTGTTTGTCGTTCAGCACTGACAGCTCGGGGCTGCTAATCCCGTTCTTTCTCAGAGTCCCCAGGGTAAGATCTGGCTGGCGTTTGCTGGGAAGTCGAGCTGCGCTCTGGTTTGTGCTGAGCACCAGAACCAGGGCCTCGAAAAGGGCTTTTGTCCGCTGCTCCCCCGGCTGCCTGCTGAGTCCTGCTGTGTCCCCAGCCAAGCTCCCGGTCCCTCACCACTGGCACCAGTCCTGAGCCGTTGTAGGGCAGGCAGGAAACCTCTGAGCTCCGGGTGGGCTGCACAGAGCATCGGAGGGGTCACCCGCCTCTCACCCTGGCCACACAGGAGCTTCTTCCCCTCCTCACGCCGGGCTCCTGTGCGCCAGTCGGAGCACGGCTGCTGGTTTCTGCTTGTTCCTTCGTGCCTCATCTCTCTCCTCTCTCTGCTCAGGTGCACACCGGACACCGAGGTGGTCCTCAGCGTCCCCGCGGAGGAGGCGCCGCTCTCCTAACACTCACAGGCCTCTCAGGTGCGGTGCTGAGCTGACGCAGCCTTCCCCAGCACCACTTCTTCCTCCCAGCCCCGCTCAGCGAGGACTTTTACAAGGAGCAGGACGGGAGTTCCGTCGTTCCTCACCTCACGGCTGCGACCGTCAGGCTGCAGCCGTTTGGAAGGTGCGAGCCCTGCGATGACGGCTGCCCAGGAGACCTCCCCGACCCTCCTCGCACCCCAGCACCATCGGTTCCCCCCCGTGCCGTCGGGGCAGCGCCCAAGGGGCTGCAGACGAAGCCGGGACGAGTCTCTCCATCGCAGTGCTGTGACCCCGGGGGGTGCTGGGGTGCTCCGAGGTGGGCGCATCCCGGTGCGCAGCAGCCTGGGGCCCCAGCACGGAGCCCGTGCGTGGGCCGGGGCCTGCCTCAGGTTCAAATAAAAACATCCCAAGTGCTGCCCCGCTCGAAACACGCCTCCGGTCCCGCTGTCCGTTACCGGCTGGGGAGAACGGCTGCCAAACGGGGGCAGCGGAGCTCCGGGGGCAGGCACCGGGGCAGGGCCCGGGCTCGGCTCGCTCCTTACTTGGCGAAGCGGCGGGGCCGCGCTCTGCCCCCGGGCCGCCGCGAGATGGAGCCGGGAGGGCACCGGGCGGGGGGCTCGGGGACCGGGGGGACCCTGCCCCGGTTGGGACCGGAGCGTGGCGGAGCCCCCGGGACGCGGGGACGGGACGGGACGGGACTGGATAGGAGGGGGCTCCCGGGCGGCCCCGGTGCCTCCTTTCCCCCCTCTTGCTCCCCCAGGACCGAGGGGAGGCGGCCGGGGGCACCTCGCCGAGCCCCGGCACCGGGAGCCCCGCGGGGACCTCGGGGACCGGGCAGAGCCCCGGGGGCGCGGGGGGCGGGCGGCGGGGGGGGTGCCGGGCAGGGGAGGGACGCGGCGGGGGCTCCACCTCCCGCTTTTAAAAAGCCTCCCCCGCTCCGGGACCGGCCGGCGGTGCCCGGGAGCTCGGCGGAGGTCGGCTCGGCCCGGGGATAATTGGAACCGAAGCGGGAAAAAACGAGCGGGAGCGGCGAGGCCGTGCCCGTGGCCTCGGAGCTGCGCAACCGGGGGGCTCCGGCGGAGCAGAGGGGCTGCCGGGGACCGCAGGGAAGCGGGGACCCCTCGGGGCTCCCGACCCCGCCGCCCCTCGTGCCGCCGATGACCCTGAACACGCAGCGCGGGAGCAAGGGCCCGCTGCGGAGGAGGGCCAGCACCCCTCTGCCGAGACCCGGGGCACCGGGGGCGACGCCACGGACCGAGCCCGGGCACCCCCAGCTCGGCCACTCGTCGTCGGAGCCGGGCGGCAGGGCTGCGGCGCCCCGGGGCAGCTGGTCCTCCGAGTCCTCGGGCTCGTCGGGCTGCTGGGAGCCCCAGTACCGCGTGGTGCTGTTGGGAGACCCCGGCGTGGGCAAAACCAGCTTGGCCAACGCCTTCGCCGGCGTCCAAGAGCGGGACCTGCTGGAGCAGCACGGAGGTGGGTGCCCCACGGCGTGGCGGGGACCCTCCGCAGCGGGGTCGCTCGCCACGGGGTCGAGAGGAGGGGAGGCGGCGTGCGGCGGAGCCCCGCGCTTGGAGCGAGGCCCGGAGGAGCCCGGTGGGGTCAGGGGCCAGCCCTGGGTCTCGGCTGCCCCCGGGGAATTCGGCGCCGACCCGGCTCTCCCGGTGTCTTGCAGAAGTGGCGTACGAGCGCACGCTGTCCGTGGATGGCGAGGAGACCACGCTGCTGGTGATAGACGCCTGGGAGCCCGAGAGGAGGGTACGCGGGGCCGGGGCTGGGAACCATGCGAGCCCCTGCTGCTGGGGGGTCTGGGACGGGTGTGGGGGACGCCGTGTGGGTACCGCTGCTGCTTCGGGGGCTCTGGGCTCTGCACAGGTCTCCCTGGGGCTCTCCTGGCTGCCTCCAGGGCTCGATGGGCAGGACGGGGTGCCCAGGGTCCCCGATCAGCAGATATAAAAGCAAATTGCTGGGGTCGAGGGACCCCCGATGGGGGCAGCCCTCGGTCCGGGCAGGATAAAGCGTGAGGCCGGACATTATCCAGAGAAAGGGGCTGCGGGAGGGAGCGCGGTGCAAGGAAACGGCTTGGAAGCGGGGCTGAAGGAGCCAACTGGGCAAATCCACGTGAGGTGGCGCCGCCAGCCAGGGCACGTGCTCAGCAGGCAGAGCCGCGGCCCCGCGAGCCTGGCACGGGGCGTTCTCCCTGCCAGCGAGCCCGGCGTTGCCTCCTCCCAGCCCCCTGAGCCCACGGCCCCAGTTTCTTGCTGATAGAGGAGGAATTGTGAGGCACCCCCAAAGCCGGGAGCTTTTAAGGTGTTCTGGTGACGGGGTCATACATCAGCTGCCCACGATGCGGGGCTGTTGAGGTGCACCGGTCCCGTCTGCGCCGGGGTGCCTTGCTGCCCCCCCAGAGCAGCTGGGGATGCCGCGAGCCCCCGCGGCGCGGTGACATCCCCTTCCCCGTGCGGTGGCAGGGTGAGGAGAGCTGGCACCGCAGCCACTGCCTGCAGGTGGGGAACGCGTACGTCATCGTCTACTCCATCACGGACCACGGCAGCTTCGAGAGCGCCTCGGAGCTGCGCATCCAGCTGCGCAGCACGCGGCAGGCCGAGGACATCCCCATCATCCTGGTGGGGAACAAATCCGACCTGGTGCGCTGCCGCGAGGTCTCCGTTGAAGGTGAGCATCTCCGTCCCCGTGTCCCCTCTCCGTCCCCGTGTCCCATCCCCATGTCCCGTCCCGCGGCTTCTGCTGCATCCCCGGACCAGGGGGTGCCAGCGGGGCCGTGCCCCCTCCCTGCCCTTCCCTCGCAGAGGGCCGTGCCTGCGCCATGATGTTCGACTGCAAGTTCATCGAGACGTCGGCCGCCCTGCAGCACAACGTGGCCGAGCTCTTCGAGGGGGTGGTGCGGCAGCTGCGCCTGCGCCGCGAGGGCAAGGAGGCCGGCGCGCACCCCGCGTCTGTCCACAGGCGCAAGGAGAGCCTCACCAAGAGGGCCCGGCGCTTCCTCGACAGGCTGGTGGCCAGGAACAGCAGCAAGGTGGCCCTCAAAGTCCGCTCCAAGTCCTGCCACGACCTGTCCGTGCTCTGAGAGCCGCCGCGTTCCCGTCCCACCGGACTCTGGAGGCTGGGGACTCCCCTCTGCCATCAGCGTGGCCAGCAGCTCCGCGGGTGCAAGGAGAGAGCGCAGGGGCCGGAGCGATGCTGAGGACACGGAGCGGTGTTAACCGGTGCTGGTGGACACTCGGGGTGCTCCGGATCCGGCCGCTACCCCTCTGGGAGGGGGGTTAAGTGGGGCTGGGTCCCCCGAGCTGCACGTGTGGGACAGGCACCCGTGCCTTGGGGGTGGGAACCCGGCTGCCCCGTGCTCCGGGGGGCCAGGCTGTGTCCCTGCAGGGCCGGAGCCGTGCTGGAGGCTGCCGGCAGCTCGGCTGGTCGTGGCACTCGTCCTTCGTGGGGCAGCAGGGGGTAGCGAGGGCACCGCAGCGGCACCCCCGGCCCCTCTGCGCCTGGGTTTTGCGCTGCGTCTCCCTGGCACCGGCGTTCTGAGCGAGGATTTTCTGCTGTCTCTGTACTGGTGCGACGGGGAAACCCCTGGATCCACAGAATAAACACCATCGGGGATGTGCCGCTCTGGTCTCTGCTGGGTCCCTGCCGTGGGGAGCTGCGGGCTGGGGATGCGTGGTTGGAGCCGAGCACAATTCCTCGACCGGGGCCAGGGCCCTGCCTGCTGCTGAGACTGGGTGTGGGCGGCTCCGGCTTCCTCAGCCCAAACAGCTCGGGGCAGGGAGAGCCTCAGCCTCCGGCCAGGCTTCCTCCAGCCACCACTTGGCCAAGTCTCAGCCCCTCACCCAGTGGTCGCAGCAATGGCAGGAGCCCCTGGCCCCCTGCACCTCCCTGCTCCCAGCCGGCTCCAGAAAATCCCCTGGGAAGGGCTCAGCACCAGCCCCCGTTGCTGAGGTGCGGGTTTTGAGCCCCTGTGCAGGATTCAAACCCCCAAGGGAGCCACAGCCCAGGCTGGGAGCCAGGCGCTGGGCAGCTTTTGGTGCCCTGGGAAGGGGCAGAGGGACCAGGAGGGGACGTGCTGGGGCGCAGCAAGCAGCCTGCGACCCCGGGCACCCGGGGAGGCGACGCCGGAGCCGGTTGTTTTTGGGCTGAGCTGTAGGCGAGCGGCCGGGACGCCGCGGGGGAGCCAGCTCGGCAGCCCCGGGCCCGGCGCCAGGGAGGCTCCGCGGTGCCCTCGCTGCCTGGCTCGGGTCAGGAGTTTCCACTCGCTCCGCAGCCCGAGCGTGGGGAGCCGCTGGCGGCGGGCACGGTGCAGCTGGGGAGGAACCGAAGGGGACACGAGGATGGGGCTGAGCCTGTCCTCGTCAGGAATTTGTGTCTCCTCCTCGCCCCACCAGTGACGGCGGAGCTGATGCTCTCTCCTTGCTGCTGCTCTGGCTGCCCCGGAGCACCCCGTGCCCCAGCCCCTTGCGGTGCCGTGGGTGATGCCGGGGCTGCACGGTGGCTGTCGGTCCGTCCCGCAGCCGCAGCCGGCGTTTCCTGCAGCGGGAGGCAAGCGAAGGGGGGGGGCTGCGGGGATGGAAAGTTGGCAGCCGGCAGCGAGGGGAGTGGAAAGAATGAGCTCAAACCCTGAAAAATGCGGCCGCGCTGGAGGGTGGGAGGAGAGGCCAAGGGGGGGCCACGGCGAGGAGCTGGGAAAGGGAGGAAGGAAGGAAGGAGGCGCTGGCGGGGGGCCAGGGGCTGCCTGCGGCCCCCAGCTGGGTCCCCACCTGTGCCAGGTACTGCTAGGGCTCGGCAGCTCCAGCCCCTCCAGCCAGAACTCAGGGCTGACACCTCCCTACCGGCCGGCCCAGCACCCTCAGTCCCAGTGCCACCCATCCCTGCATGGCCGCTGTCCCCAGCGCCCCCTCCCCAAGCCCCAGCTGCTCCCCGGTGCCGTTTGTCCCCGGTGCCACCCCGGAGAGCCATCCGTCCCGGTGCACGCCGCTCTGCTCGCTGCCTCCCCAGCCCCTGGGTCACACAGGGTGGCCCGACCACCAGCCCCCTTGCTCATCTCCCACTTCCCCAGGGTCTGCTGCCGGGGATGTTTTAGGATCAAGGGCCTGCACCCCAAGCGTTTTCCCCCCATCTGCTGCCACCACGGGGCCGGAGCAGCCTCCCCGGCACGGGGCGAGTTAAAGGCTGGCTCGAGCGTGCCGCAGCGCATCTTCTCATGGGGAGCTGCCAAGAAAAGCACAGGGGAGGAGGGCGGCCGCTTCCCCGTGCACCACGGGGCCAGGTCCTGCTCTTGGTCCCCGCAGGACGGCTGGGAAGTCCCTCCTGCTTTCCCAGCCGGAGCCGCTCTGGCAGGAAAACCCCGTGGAGGCTGCGCGGGGAGCAGCCCCTCGGCCAGGTCCCTGCCTCAGCGCCGAGACCCCAGCCCCGAGCCCAGCGCTCGCAGCCCCAGCACCGGACCGAGGGCACCCAGCGGGAGCTGAGGCACCCGCAGTGAAACCTCTCCACCTCAGGGCTGCTTCGGAGCGGGGCCGCAAAGGTCTTTTGAAGGTTTTTTTTTTATAAAAGGCTCAGCAGCGGAATACACCAGAGCGTTAGCATTTCTGCTGCTATTTTGGGTTCTGGTCTAACAACGTTAGGAAGGACAGGAGCAGCTCCCAGCCCTGCAGCCTTCGGTTCGGGCTCTCCCCGGGCTCGGAGGCTGCCCCGGTTAACCTCAGCCCTGCCCAGGGCCAGCAGCAGGCTCGCAGCCCATCTGATATCACGAGCAGAGATTTTCCTGCAAACAGGGCCTCGCAGAGGCCTCCTGGGCACAGGGCACAGCACCTTCCCTGCCTCCTCCCGGGGTATCCCCGAGGAGGCATCCCCAGAATTTGGTGCAAAAGGAGCAGAATTTGACTCCTTGCCCCCCTGCCCTCCCGCAGCAGCACCCGGTGGGGGGGGGTTCTCGGGGGGTTTTCAATAACGGGGACACATCCGAGCAGCGGGGACACGTCCCTGCTTCCTGGGCTGACAAGGAACAGAAGCGGAGATGCTGTCTCTGCCCCTGGACAGAAACCAGATTTGAAGGAGAGACGTGAGGGGGTCCCTGCAGAGGGCTCCAGCTAGCAGGGGAGCTGTCCCCAAAACGTGCAGCGCCCTGAGAGAAACCAGGGCGTGCGGGGACTGATTTAGGGGACGAGTAGGCACCTGAAGGCACCGGTGAGGGGCTGGTACGGGAGCTTTTAGCCATGCTGCAGCCACCTGGGGTCTGCCTCCTGTGCCAGGCCGCAGGGTGGGAAGCAGCGGGCGCACTGTCCCTGTGGGTGCCCGCTGCTGACCCCGGTGCTCGTCCTTCTCCTCGTGGGAGCATCGGTGACACCGAGAGGACAGCACCCCGGGCAGGAGGCCAGCCCCGGAGCAAGGCACATTGGTGCTCCCGAGAGAGGCTTTTTCATCTCGCTGCTGCCTGAAATACGAAACTATGAATCACCCCAGGTCCTGAAATAGATTTTTATTTTTTTTTAAGAGCAAAATATATTTTTAAAAAAACGTTAAAGCGTGCCTTTTCTCCCTGCTGTGCTCCGTTCCCCTACCCGCAGCTCGGCTCCAGTCCCTGGGCTAGTGGAGGCGTTGGCTGAGGGGGGGCCATGCACCAGCCGTGCTGGGGACCCCTTGCTGCCACCCCAGGGCAGACCTGGGGAGCCGGCAGGAAGGTGGGGACATGGTGGGACCCTGACAGTGGCACAGGGACACACCACGGGTTCAGGAGGTTGATTTCACCATGTAACAACACGCAACTGTCAGAAACTGCTGAATTTACAGAATTTGCAGAATTTACAGGCTGCGGGAAGAGTGAAACCCCGCCGCACACAGCCCGGAGCTGCTGCTTTATGCTGGGTAAACCCCATTTCCCATATGGCTCGCTGTGAGGGACCTCGTCCTGCTGAAAGGCAGGGGCAGCACTGCTTAACCTTCATGTTTTAGCCTTTGGTGCCAAGCAGCCTCTCCTGCCGGATGAAAAGGACACGTGGAGGCAAACCTGCCTGTACCCAGCCTCAGCACCAGCCTCTTCTCCCACCCCGAGCAGCCCCAGGAGCCACGGAGCGAGCCGGGGGCTCGGTGATGGGCACAGGCACCTTGATGGACACGGGACATGGCTGTCACCTCCCACAGTCCTGTACTGAAGGAGATGTGGTGGCACAGCACCGGCGTGAGGGCACCGAGTTGGAGGAGGCTCGGTGACACGGCCGGGCTGCCGGCAGCTTGGGAGGAAGGAATATTCACAAGGACCACGAGTTTCAGTCAGTTTTCCAGCAGAGCCCTGGCCCCCCTCCAGCAGCACGGAAAGTTTGCTTTCATTTACGAGGCATTTTTACAGAAGGGCTGTTTGCTGAGCGCAGGTGGGCTGGGAGCGGACAGGGGATGGCACAGCAGGGCAGAAGCACAGTTGCTTGCAGGGGACGCGCTCTGTGGGAAGCACGAAGCACAACAAACCCGGGGCTGGACGAGAAGCCCGAACCCCAGACCTGAGCCGCACGTGGTATGGACTGCAGAGCTGCTCGGCTCTGTCCCGTGTCCCGTCCCTCTCTCTCCCTTCAAAAAATGCTGTCCATACTTAGGCAGCCACCGCCGCTCTCCCCTTTCCCAGGCAAAATGTCAGCACAGATCCTCAGCGGCGGGGTAAACAACGCCCGGCTGACACAGCGCAGCGTCCGAGCACCAGCAGGCGCGTGCCATCCATCAGCGAGATCCGCCTCGTGCCGTGGGTCCTGCGGTCCCAGAGCCGTCACGGATTCATGGACTGTCTGCTGGAAGGGACCCACGAGATGGCTGAGTCCGACCCCTTCATCCCGACGGCTTCAGGAGGGCACCGGCATCGTGCGGGATCCCGAAAAACCCGCACACGCAGTGTCCAACCCACCCCGCGCCCCTCATCTTCCTCCCCGTCCCTTCACCCCGCAGAGGCTGCGATGGCCTCCTCTGTCCCCCAGCGAGGAGGTAAATGGAGGGATTCGGAGGTAAATTTGGAGGTATTTGGAGGTGTGTTTGGAGTTATTGGAGGTACATTTGGAGGTAAATTTGGATGTGTATTTGGAGGTATATTTGAAGGTATTTGGAGGCATATTTGGAAGTACATTTGGAGGTATTTGGAGATAAATTTGGAGATGTATTTGGAGGTGTATTGGAGGTACATTTGGAGGTATTTTGAGGTATATTTGGAGGTATTTGGAGGCAAAATGGAGGTAACTAGAGGTAAAATTTGAGGTTTATTAGAGGTAAATTTGAAGGTCCATTTGGAGGTATTTGGAGGTCCATCTGGAGATGAATTGGAGATACATTTGGAGATAAATTTGGAGGTAAATTTGGAGGCGTATTCAAGGTAAGTCTGGAGATCCATTTAGAGGTGTATTTGTAGGTACATTTGGAGCTAAAATGGAGGTATTTGGAGGTAAATTTGAAGGTTTATTAGAGACAAGTTTGGAAGTCCGTTTGGAGGTATTTGGAGGTCCATCTGGAGATGTATTTGGAGGTATTTGGAAGTGTATTGGAGGTCCATTTGGAGGTAAATTTGGAGGTGTATTTGAGGTACGTTTGGAGGTCCATTTGGAGGTGTATTTGGAGATAAAATGGAGGTATTTGGAGGTAAATTTGGGGGTTTATTAGAGGCAAGTTGGAGGTCCATTTGGAGATGTATTTAGAGGTATATTTGGAGATGTATTGGAGGTGCATTTGGAGATAAATTTGGAGGTGTATTTGAGGTGTATTTGGAGGTCCATTTGGAGGTAAAATTGAGGCATTTGGAGGTAAAATTGGAGGTTTATTAGAGGCAAGTTTGGAGGTCCATTTGGAGATGTGTTTAGAGGTATATTTGGAGATGTATTTGGAGGTATTTGGAGGTAAAATTGGAGGTTTATTAGAGGTAAGATTGGAGGCCCATTTGGAGGTATTTGGAGGTCCATCTGGAGATGTATTTGGCTGAATTTGGAGGTGCATTGGAAGCCCATTTGGAGTTAAATTCGGAGGTTTATTAGAGGCAAGTTTGGAGGTCCATTTGGAGATGCATTTAGAGGTAGATTTGGAGATGCGTTTGCAGGTGTATTGGAGGCCCATTTGGAGGTAAATTTGGAGGTTTATTAGAGACAAGTTCGGAGGTCCATCTGAAGGCGTTTGGAGGCGTACCGGGGGCCCATTCGGAGGTATTTGATGGCAAATTCGGCGGTACAACAGCATTAAAAATGGCGGGCGGAAGGGGGGGGGGGGGGGGAAAGCCGTCGGTCTCCTAGCAACGCGCGCCGTGGTGCCGTGGCCGTGACGCGCGCGGCGCTGTGACGCACTTCCGGCCGGTGCGGGGACGTGTCGCTGCGCCATGGAGGAGGCGGCGGCGCAGAACGGCAGCGCCGGGCCCGGGGCCTCCTCCTCCTCCTCCGGTCCCCCCGGGGCCGCCACCCGGCCCCCCGCCACCCCCGAGGGCATGGCGCTGGCTTACGGCAGCCTCGTCCTCATGGCGCTGCTGCCCATCTTCTTCGGGGCGCTGCGCTCCGTCAGCTGCGCCAAGAGCAAGGTACCCGCGGGCCTACCGGGAACGGCACCGGTGACGGCACCGGGAACGGGGAGGAAGGCCCTGGGGGGGCCTGCACCGCTTCCTCGCGGCCCGGTGGGGCCGTGCGCTGCGAGGGGATCGGGGGCGGCACCGGGGAGCTGCCGCCGTCCGGCCCCGGTCACCTCCCGGTGTCCCGGTTCCCCCCCCCCCCGGTGCCCAGGCCGCAGCTGGGGCTGGCACCGCAGCGCCTCAGGGAGGGGGCTGCTTCCCCAGCCCGGCTCCTTGCTGTTATTCGTCCCTGCTGCCGTGCCCCGGAGCTCCCAGCAGCCCGGTAACCGGCGCCGTGAGCGGGGCCGGGCCCCGGTGCTGTGAGCAGGGGGGGGGTTTATCCCCGCCGGGAGCACGGAGCGGGGCTGGGGGCACAGCAGCCGCGGCCCCCGGTCCTTGCAGGGGGTGGCAGCGGGACGGGACAACGGTCCCGGGGAGCGCTGCGGGTCTCCCGTGGGAAGGGGCTGAAAAGGGGGCTGGCGGAGCCGTTACGGTGAAACGTTTGGGGAATCCGAGGCTGCCGAGCACCACCAGCGCCCCGGGGGCACGCTGAGGACCGGGAGGCTGATCGGAAGGCGGCGGGAGCTTGGTCGCCATATGGTGAGCACAGACGGGGACGGGCAGGCACGAGCTGCCCCGCGCTGCTCGGGGCAGAAAAGGGCCAAGCAGCGCAGGAGGCAGAGCTCGGCCCCTTCCGAGGGGAACAGCGCACGGAGCTGGAGCAGCCCCGGGAAGGACAGATGCAGACAGGTTTGTTTTTCCCGTCCTGGGCGCATGTCACTGAAACGTGTCCTCTCCTTCCCTCCCCAGAACTCCTCGGAGATGCCGGAGACCATCACCAGCCGAGATGCTGCTCGGTTTCCCATTGTGGCCAGTTGCACCCTTCTGGGGCTCTACCTCTTCTTTAAAGTGAGTACAGCCCCGAAACGGGGCTGCTGAGCGCGGTGGCTTGCGGTGCTGGGTTCCCTGGTGCTGGGACAAAAGGCACCCCGTGTCCCCGAGCGGGGGACGTGCATTCTCCCCGAGTTGTGCAGCTTTTAAGTAGTCTGGGGCCGCAGAGAGGCACCTCGCCCTGCTGCCGAGGGCTCAGGAGGTGGGGTTCGACATGCAGAGCTGGGAATATTTGAATTTACAGCCTTATCTCCGCTGATAGCGGGCACCGCGCGGCAGCCAGCCCGGCTGCCTTCCGGCCTGCCTGAGCCTCTGCGGGCTCCGTGCCCCGGTGTGTGTGGCTCTGTGCCACGGGGAAGGGCTGCGTGGAGGTCCCCGGGGCTGCGTGGGGTCTGGCAGCCAGCGGGGCGGGCAGGATTTGGCCTCCCCAGCGGTGCGCCCGCTCGAGTTCTGCCCGGAGCTGCCGGTGGGGTAACAGGGCTGCAGCTCCTCCTCCTCCAGGCTAACGGTAGGAGAGCGGTGAAGGAGTAAATCTGCCCACATGGTCTCTGGTTTTGCCTTTTAGAATCTCTGCCGTGCCCTAAGCTCTGCTCCCCCGCCATCCTTCCTCCCAGGAGAGCACGAGGGCCCTCGGCTCTCCAGACGTGGCAGAGCGCTTCTCCGGGGGTGCAGCGAGCTCTGAACCACGGGCTGGAACTGATCCGCACGGCAGCTGTGCGTGCTGGGGGGCGGCAGCTCTAAGAACACCCCGCAAAACCGGGGCGGGGAGCGCTCGGTTCCTGCCAGCGTGGGGCAGGGGAGGTGAGAGCCGCTCTGCGGGGACCTGGCGGGGAAGCTGTGCCCTCCTTTCTGCAGCGCAGGAGTTATTTTTTGAGCTGAGCAGCTCGCAGGTGTGCCGCGGCTCGCACGCTCTGCAGGCAGGCAGCTATTTCCGACGTCTTCTATCAGCAGGGCAAGAATTTGGGTTATTGCAGCTCTCCTTCCCGTCCCCGCAGCGGCCGTCGGTCACGGAGCGAGGCGCTTCCAGCGGTGTCGGCGAGGAGAACGTGGTGATAACCCCCCCGTGCTTTTGTCTTGCAGATATTCTCTCAAGAGTACATCAACCTCCTGCTGTCCATGTATTTCTTCGTGCTGGGGATCCTCGCCCTGTCCCACACCATCAGGTAGGGCGCTGAGCCGGTTGCACGGCAGCGTAAGGCACCGTCGCCGCGTGGCGGGGCCAGATCCCAGCTCCTGGGCTGTTTTCTGGAGGGGAGGCAGGACTGGAGCCTGCTGCAGGAGCTGGGGCAGACCCAGGCTCAGCAGTCCCTGTGCTCCGAGCTCGCAGCGGGGGGCTGCCAGCATCGCACCCCGAGGAGCTGCTCCGGCCTGGCACTGCGGAGGGCAGAGCTCAGCGCCGCTGTTCCCTTCCTGAGGCAGCTGCCCCGGGCAGCTGGAGCTCTCCCCAACGTCCCCAACATCTCGCACGCGCGTTTGGTGCGAGGTGCTGACAGCCCGGGCAGTTTCAGTAACCGACAAGTGGAACTGGTTTCCTGTTTCCTGAGCTCGGGGCGCTGGGGACCAGATCCCTTCCCCAGAGCAGCGCTGCCGCTCCGCCGGGGCTCCAGCCCTGCTCCCGGCTCGCTCCCGGGGCTGCGTCCTGGTGGCCCGGCCGGTTCTGGGTGCCCAGAGGCTTTTTTTGGGGGGGCACAGTGCGAGTGCTGGCAGCGGGATGGGTTCTCCCTTCCCTTACGAGGCGCTAGCACATTTGGGGGGCTGTGATCTGGCAGGGGATCCTCTCCTGGGGGAGGACGAGCTCCGTGCTTGGTGTCACGCTGCGGCTCGTTGCAGTCCCTGACCTGGCAAAACCTGGGACTTCCCGTCCTGCGAGGGGCCCGATGTTCGCGTGGAGGTGCCGGGCAGTGCCTCGTGCGGGGTTTCTGTACGACTGCCCTTCTCTGCAGCTATTTTCCTCTCTTCCCAGCCCCATGATGAACAGATTCTTCCCTGCCAACTTCCCCAACAAGCAGTACCAGCTCCTCTTCACCCAGGGCTCCGGGGAGAGCAAGGAAGGTAGGTCAGCCCGCCAGTCCTCCCAGGCTCCCGAACATCTCCTCCTTTCCCTGTTTCTGGTTTACTTCTTCTGACTTCGGGCCCTTCTGAACAACCTTCCCAAGACTTGCCTCTCGCTCCCTGCCCCTGTTTGCTGCCTGTCAGGGAGTTCCCAAACCCGGAGCTCGTGGGGCTGGTGTTAAATGATGCCCCCAGGAGTTAACTGGGCGCAGGAAGGCAGCAGGTCTGCCCCTCCTCGCCCCAGCAGAGCCTGAATCCGATTTCCCTATTGACAGAAGGCTCTCGAGTGCCGTCCTTGTGGCAGAGCCTGGCTGACGGGGAAGGGCTGGCTGGCAGGGGGCTGCTCGCCTGTCCTTTGGACGTGGGCACGGCCGTTGTCACAGGAGGATTCCCCTTCTTGAGGCACGAGCGCTGTGGTTCTCCTCCGCGGGGCCTGCCGCACGGCTGACTTCTCTCTCTTCTTGCAGAAATCGTGAATTACGAGTTCGACACCAAGGACCTCGTGTGTCTGGCCCTGAGCAGCGTTGTCGGGGTCTGGTACCTGCTGAGGAAGGTGAGCGAGGCAGGGGGGCAGAGCTAGGTCAGGCCTGCGGCGCGCGTGCCCTGGCGCCCACCTCTCCTTTCCGTGTCCTCCTCAGCACTGGATCGCCAACAATCTCTTCGGGCTGGCGTTTTCCCTCAACGGGGTGGAGCTGCTGCACCTGAACAACGTCAGCACCGGCTGCATCTTGCTCGGGGGCCTCTTCATCTACGACGTCTTCTGGGTAAACGGGAGCGCTCCCCAGGGCGGACGCGAGTTGCAGCCGCTGGCGGAAGGCATGTGCGCGGCCTCGTGCCCCTTGGCAGGCGGCGTGCTGGCTGAACGCACGCTCGCAGCCAGGATTTCCACTTCCTCAGCCCGGAGGGGAGCGGTGGGGCTGAGGACAGAATCAAACGTGGCTCGGCAAATGGCCGAGTTCTTTAATTTCTGGCTTAGGGCGCTGGGGGCTGCCGGGGGTCTCGTCGGGGAGCCTGGCTGCTGTAGGCTACCCGTGTGGAGCACGTCCCGTCCTGCTGAGCTGCGTTCCCAGGAGCTGGAGGCTGAGGCTGAGGGATGTGCTGCTGGTGTCAGTGCCTCAGCTCTGTCATCGCTGCCTTCCTCGGCGTCCTTCACGCAGCTGCAGTGCCTCCAGGCGCTGTCCCTCAGCTCGCGCAGCCCTCCAGTGCCTTCAGCCGCTCAGCTGTGCTTTGTTTGCCCGCGTGCCACCTCCAGTGCTCCTTCAGACCTCAGGCACGCAGTGCCTTGCGTGGTGTTTGTGGTGGGAGCGTCCTCACCGAGCTTTGCAGGACACAGCCCTCGCTGTTCTGCTTCCCATCCAGGCCGGCTTCCCCGCAGGGACTGGGCACTTGGCTCTTAGCCTGGGTTTAATCACAGAGAGAGCCGAGGAGGATTTCGGGAAGGACGTGGAATTGCTCGGTGCGCTGATATCGTTCCCCTGTGTGGTTTTGGGGAGAAATCGCACCAGGTTCTTCTACCTGCAGCCAGCACAGAGCGTTGTGGCTCCATGGCAAAGCCCCGAGCTTGCCGCACCGTGTGAGCGTTGATCTGGCGCCCAGTCGCTGGCTTTAAGGATTTCCTTCTCAAAAGAGCTCAGAGCTGTAGGCGCCGACCAGCGTGAGGCTTCCTTGCCTTCTGCTGGGCCCCAGGGCCGGAGCTGGAAAGGAGCAGAGGGCTTTGACCTCCGTGCTCACCGCCCGTCCCCGGAGGTGCCGGTGTTTAGAGCCCGTAGCGCAGCACACAGATGACCTTGGAGCTCGCCTCCCTGCCTGCCAGCTGCTCCTGCAGCTTTGGGCTGCCTGGGACCCGCACCCCTTCAGACTTTGCACCGGTGGCCGGCCGGGGCTGAAGGCAGCCTGGTCAGCACGCTGCCCCGGGGTGCTCGGAGGGCAGGGACGGCTCTCGGCTCACCCTGCTGCTGCCTCGAGGGGCTCTCCGAGCACTGCTGGGCTCCCCTGCCCACGGCCTCCGGGGGGGAGACGCGGCGGCGTGCGTGTCCCCGCGCCACCGTCCTCACCCCGACTCCTCTGCTTGCCCCTAGGTGTTCGGCACCAACGTGATGGTGACGGTTGCCAAATCGTTCGAGGCTCCCATAAAACGTGAGTCGGTGTTCCCGTGCTCCCCCCAGCAGTGCAACTGCAGCTGCTTTAAAGATAAAAATGGGAATTTGTGGGTGGCGGAGCGGGCAGCGCCTCGGAGCCTGAGACCTGCGCGCGGGGCTGGCCCCAAATCCCTCGGGTTTCCCACTCCGCTGCCCGGGGGTGGCCCAGGAGGGGATCTGGGATGGGGCTGGGGTCCTGGCTTGCTGCGGTCCCGTTTCACCAGGCACCCCGGTGCTGAGCTCTGCTCCCCCTCACCGCCTCTCTCTCCCCTCGCAGTGGTTTTCCCTCAGGACCTGCTGGAGAAGGGGCTGGAGGCCGACAACTTCGCCATGCTGGGTCTGGGAGACATTGTCATTCCGGGTGAGGACACAAGGGGGGGGAACCTCACCGGGACCGGGTCCGAATCGTCCCCGGGGTGCCGAGCGTGGGGCTCGCTCCCCGTGCTGTGCTTTTGGCCCTGCCGGAGCCCCACAGCCCCGCACCGGGGCTGGGAGCTGCGTGGGCTGTGGGCCAGAGCCCCGCGGGTCTCCCACCGGGGCCGTCCCGGGGCCACGAGAGGGCACTGCGAGCCCGGGCACGGGTGGCTGGAGGCTCTGCCTTCCCCCCGCCTCCATCCTCTGCTTCTCCTTCTCCCTGCAGGGATCTTCATCGCCTTGCTGCTGCGCTTTGACATCAGGTGAGGGGTTGGTGGGGAAGGGTCCCGACAGGCCGGGTCTCGCTCCGCTCCTCGGAGGGGAAAAGGGGCAGGAAGGCAGGAGCTTGGGGCGGGGATGCGGGAGAGCAGCTGGAAGAAGCAGCTCGTGGAAGAGCGGAGATGAGCAGGGCTGGACCTGGGGGTGAGTCTGCTCGTGTGGAAGCCGAGGGAGGCCTGGCAGCCACGGGGGAAGGCAGCTCCTTCCCTTCCCACGCAGGGCCCTGCTGCCGGGACGTCTCTCCCAGCAGTTTCCCCCCACCAGCAGTCTCTGGTTTGGGAGCTGCCTCGTGCAGCTGCAGCAGCGTGGCCCCGCTCCTGTCGCCGTTGCGCAGCCCCTCCGCTCCGTGCCAGCGCTTCCAGGTGTTTCCACCCACATCCTGCCTGCACCTGCTGGGAATCCCAGCTCCCAAACGCCGCGGGGGGGATGCTCTCCCCGGGTCCCAGCACTGATTCCCGTTCCCCACCGCCACCCGGCAGCGGGATCTCGCAGCCCCTTCCCCTTCCCACCTCTGTGGCCGCATCCCGCCCGGTGCTGTGCTGCTGGCGGTGTCTGTGCCGTCCCCGAGCCCGTGCAGAGCTCCGCTCCCTGCACCCCGACGTGCTGGGAGATGTCCCACGTGGCCGGGCCGGCTCCGTTCGAGCCCCTGGCACCCCCGCAGCCCGAGCTGAGTTTGCTCCCCCCTTCCCTGCAGCCTGAAGAAGAACACGCACACGTATTTCTACACCAGCTTCGTGGCCTACATCTTCGGGCTGGGCCTCACCATCTTCATCATGCACATCTTCAAGCACGCCCAGGTAAGCGCTGCCCCGCGGAGACACACAGCCCCACGCCCCAGCCTGGCCACGAGCGTCCCGAGCACGCCAGGAAAATGCAGATGTTCCCTCGGCTTCGCTTTCCCAGCGCCTGCCGGTGCTTTTCCCTCCCAGGGGAGGCTGCTTGAGGCCGAGGGCAGCACCTCGGGCACCCGAGGAGCACAGCAGGGGGAATCCAGGAGCACTCCAGGGGGCTCTCGGTGTGTTCACGGCCCGCGGTGGGAGGAAGGTGCTGAGCACGGCCACCCTCGCTCCTTGCAGGTGGCATTTGGGCGCTGCCCACGTCCCCCGTGCTCCCCCCTACCCGTGGAACATCCTCGCCGTGAGCCTGGAGGTTTGCACCCCTCCGCCAGGCAGCCCGCGTGCCGCTTTGGGACCCGGCGGCAGGGATTTTATCCTGCTTGGCTCCCGGAGCAGCTCTCCGGGGCTTTCACCTCCCCGTGCAGCTCCGCGGCGTGGTGGGCACCGAGGGGCCGGGGCCTTTCCCTCCCGAGGGGCCGCCCATGCTCAGGTTTAACCTCTCTTCTTCTCTCCCGCAGCCTGCTCTTCTCTACCTGGTCCCCGCCTGCATCGGATTCCCGCTGCTCGTGGCCTTGGCGAAGGGAGAAGTAACTGAAATGTTCAGGTGGGCCTCGAGGGGCTCCGAGCGCTTTTGCCCGCGGCGCTGCCGCGTGCAGATGTTCCCACGGCCGGGCACAGCCGGAGGGACAGGGCCAGCCGGGCACGCTCTGGGTGCGCGGAGGCGGAGGGAGC
Organism: Nettapus auritus; assembly: GCA_011076525.1. NCBI lineage: Eukaryota > Metazoa > Chordata > Aves > Anseriformes > Anatidae > Nettapus > Nettapus auritus. Next base: position 14,921,800 of record CM021784.1, read on the forward strand.
GTGTCTGTGCTCGCACGCGCCCGGCCTGCCTCCTGCCACCTCCCGGGAGCCTTCGGGGCCGGGCAGGCAGCAGCTGGGATCGCCGCACGCCCCGTGAGCATTTCCCGTGAGCTGGCAGGCGGCGGAGGGTGGGACCGCGCACCTGGTGCCGAGATCCTCGGTCCTCGTGTCCCAGCGCCCGTGGGTGGGGGAGGATGGAAGCGGAGCCAGCTGCAGGGCTGGTTCCAGCACGTCCCGGCTTCCCCGCTGGGCTCCAGGAGACGGTTCGCAGCTGTCTCCTCTGGGACTGCAGATGTGGAAAAAAAAAAACAGGGGGCTGGAAAAGGGAATCTTCGCCCTGCTCCAGCCCTTCTCACCCTGCCTTGCTCCGGGCATTGCTCGCTGGCAGCAAAAAGGCTTTTCCTGCTGGGCTGTGCCCTCCTGCCGCACGCAGAGCACGGCCCCGGGTTCCTGGGGGCGTTTTGATCCCCGCTGGTGGCTGGGGACACCTGAAGCAGAGCAGGGAAGGAAGGGGGCATCCGGAGAACCAGGCAAAACAGCTGCGGGGAGAGCGGGGCTGCCCTGGCCTCCTCCCCTCCCCTGGGAGCCGCAGGTATTTGTGTTCCCAGCGGGCTGTCAGCTGGGCCGGCCCCGCAGCACCTGCCCCGCTTTGATGTCGGGCTTCTGACGATTGCCGCTGCAGGCACCGAGCGTCTGGGATCGTCCTTCCTGTGCACCTGGGATCCTGCGGCCGCTCTGCCCTGACTCAGCCGCTCGCAGCGGCTCCTCCCTGCTCCTGTACACACGGGGGGGAGACGAGCTGCGGGTCCGGCCCTGGGTCAGCAATCCCTCCCCCTTCCTTTTCCCTGTTTTGGGGGAAAAATGCCCCCAAAGTGCTGCCGGCAGCTGAGCTCCGCCGCAGCAAACTGCGGGGCCCTCAGCGAGCCTGGGGCTTGCCTTGAAGTCGCTCCAGGTGCTGCGGGAAGCAGGACGTGGCAGGGCTCAGTCCCTCTCTGCAGGAGCTTCCCCCCTGTCCCTCTGCAGCACTTCCCCTCCTCGCACTCGCTCCCGGGGCTCGCTGCCCTGCACACCCAGGGGTTTGGGCTGCGGGCAGCTCGGTGCCCCCAGGAGCTGCCTTCACCCCGGGGCTGGCGGAGGGGAGACCCTGCGCAGGGTGCTGGGGCTGCGGCTGTCTCACTCGGAAACTCGTCTGCTTTTTCTTTCTCTCCCCCCCCCTCTCCTTTCTGCCCTGTCCTTCCCCCTTTCCCTTCCTGCTTCCTGTCTTCCTGCAGCTATGAGTCCTCCGCTGAAATCTTGCCGCACACCCCGCGGCTCACCCACTTCCCCACCGTGTCCGGCTCTCCGGCCAGCCTTGCCGATTCCATGCAGCAGAAATTGTCCTGCCCCCGCCGACGCCGGCAGCAAAGCCCCAGTGCCATGTAGCGGTGGCGCGCGGTGCCCTTTCTTTGTCTGTCGCTCTGGCCAGGTAGGGTGCTCCTCCCGGCTCTCCCCTTTCCCCAGCCTTCGCCTCCTCTCGGGGGGCACTGAAGGGGGCGAGGAGCCGCCGTCTCTGCCCCTCGTGCTCCCAGATTCCCTCCGTTAGGGCCCAGGGCAGTGCTGGGGGGTTGCAGCCGGAGCAGCGGGGCCCTGGGGGTCTTGGTGATGATTTCCCTTGGCAAACCGGTGCTCGGCCCCGCGTGGGGAGCCTGGCGCTGACTGCGGGGCCCAGCTGTGATTGTGGGAGCAAGAATTGGTGTGGAGAGACAGGCTCCAAGGCACAGACGTGTCCTATCCCCCCGTGCCAAGCTCTCCCGGTGCTCCAGGCTGGCCTCAGCACGTGCTTGTCCCCGCAGCAGAGCTCACCCCTGCTAATCGCCCCCCTCTCCTCCCTCTGTCCGCAGCTACGAGGAGAACTCGACCCCCAAGGAGGCGCCGGGGCCTTCCAAGGAGGAGCCGACAGACGCTGACAAGAAGGAGAAGTGACCTTGCCCGCGGGCCAGGCCCGGCGCTGCTGGGCTGGGGCCCTTCCACGCCTCCCTCGAGTGACAGACGACGAAACAATTGTGCCAGAGCATCGTGTTGTGTGTGTCGGAGCAGCCGCCCAGGCGGGGGGCATCGATGTCCGCTGCGCGTCCGCCCCCCTCCCACCGGAGCCCTGCTCCCTTCCCTTTGGCTCCTGCGTGGGGCGCGAAGCGGGCGGGCGGCGAACCCGCAGGCCGGTTTTTAAATTTTGTATTGTGCATTTGCTTTCTCTCACATTAAACCATCTCCAAGGAAGGAGCGGTTAGCGGGGCTGCTCCAGCCTGCTGCGTCAGCCACGGGCGGGTGTCCCGGCCCTTCCGGCAGCTTTATTCCCCCCGTGGGGTCTGGGATCCTCGTGTCTGCACCCAGTGACCGTCCCCTTCCCCTCCCGCAGCTCTCTGCCTTGCCCTGCCATCCCCAACCTGGCTTTGGTGCCACCGCACCCGCATTTAGGGCCGCGGTGTGGGCGCTGCGGGCAGGGGCAGCCCCAGCAGCCTTCCTGCTTCCTCGGGGCACCAGCGGCGTCCTCCCTGCCCGCCTCGGGGCAGGCGAGCAGAGGATCCCGCATCCCTCGGGCCGTGCCCGCTGCCAGAATAAATAGAAAGTGTTTGCCGGCTTGGCAGCCCCTCCACAAAAGCCGCATTGAGCTATTATTCCCCGCGTCGGCTGCGAGCACTAAAAGTGGCGCCTCGCGTTCTGCCATCTAATGACCCTTCGCAGTCTCCTGCAGATGTTTTCTATGACTCGCAGCTCCTTTTCCAACAGCCCTGTCCGCAAAAAAAAAAACAAGAGGGGCCACTTTAATTCCAATTAAATACCTCCAGCTAAGCAAACAGTGTGCAGCGGGGCCTGGGCACGGTGCGGCCGACAGGCCCGGCCCACGGAGTCGCTGAGTCTAGACTCCAGATGTGATCCCACCGAGCTCCAGTGCCCCATGGAAAAGGACACGGGCCATGAGGCTGCGGGTCCGGCACCGCATCCCGCGAGGCTCCGCATCCTCCCGAGCTTCGGCTGGGGTCTCAAACCTGTCCCTGCGTGGGCTTCGGGGTGTTGGGGTGCGGGTGGTGCCCGAGCTGTGCCCCTCGCGTCGCCCTCTGCCTCCTCGCTCCCTGCTTCTGCCCGCGGAGCTGTGGGCTTTCCAAGGAGCTCGCGGCGGCACCACGGGGAGCGGAAGGCAGGGAGAGGGGAGAGCGGGGTCACCGCGGCCCTGCCCGGCCGATAAGCGGGGCAGAGCCCGGAGGAAGGAAGCGCTCGGGCCCTGCAAGGAGCTGGGAGCGGAGCCAGCGCCTGGGCGGCCCCCGGGGGCTCGCCTGCCCCTGCTGCACCTGGGTCCTGCGGCGGCTCCGCTGTGTCTGGGCCACCTTCCCCCCGCCGTGGGGTCCCTCCGGCTCGTGGGGGACACTGAAAAAAAACCCCCCTGGCTCCAGCATGAGCATCCACAGGGTTGGGGGACGGCTCCATCCCCGCTGCCCCGGCTGTGGGGTTTGGGGTGATGCCCCCCAAACACTGCCTGTAGCATCACAGCCACGCAGGCGCCCCGGGCACCTTCCCCTTGTGCCAGGAGCTGCAGCTCAGCCCCGCTAGGATGGGCTGTGGGCGCACAGGGAGCACCCGTGGGTGCAAACCCGAGCGTGGGGTGGGAAGTGTGGGTGCCTGGGGGGGAGACACGTGGGGACTGCTGGTCCCCGGAGCCCTGCAGAGCCTCCCCACCAGGGACGGGTGCTGGGTGCAGCAGCCCGCGGCATCCGCCCTGTCCCCGGCCGGCAGCACCTGGAGCCAGGGACGCCCGGCCACGGTTGGGGGGGCCGCTGATGAGAGCTGGGGTCCCACGGAGCGCCGGCGCCCGGCCGTCGGCTGCGAGCAGGGAGAGGAAGCAGGAGAGAGCAGCCCCAGCCCCGGCCTGCCGGCGAGGAGGGGCAGGAAGCTGGAATAAATCCCAGGAAGGGCCGCCTGGCTCCAGCTGGTCTGGGCTGCAGCGGATGGAGCCGGGAACGGGAAGGGAGAAGGCGGGAGGGGAACGCGCGGGGGCTTTCTCAGGCCCCGGCCCTGCTCCAGCTGTGCAACGGGTGCCGGTGGCCCCAGGCAGCGCTGGGGGCTCCTCATAGGCACGGGGATGGCTGGGCTGCAGGCAACGCACAAGGCTGAGCAGGCAAAATTTGGGGGGCCCCAAATTCAGGTGGGGGGCACCCGGCCTGCACCCTGGTGTCTGCCGGTCCACGGGATCCCCTCCGGCGCTCGGCCACGCGTCCACATCTGGCTCCGTGCTGCTGAACCCATCCCATTGATGCCCCTTTTGGGGGCTGCAAGGCCCATCCCGAGCCCCCCCAAATTCCCGTAGCATCAGTGCCCAGCTCTGAGCCGCAGAGCCACGCACGCAGGGCAGCCCTGCCCCATCCCCATCGTCCCCACGGCACAAGCGGCCCCTCGGCGGCCCGGTGCGGCCGTGCCCTGTGTGGTCCCGCCGGTGCAGGGGGGGGAACGGCCGGGGGCTTTGATGTGCTCGGCTGCTGGGCAACCCCTGCTCGCCGCAAAGCAGCCGCGCTCCCGGCCGGGCAGTGCCATATGGCCGAGGCCGCTGTTACCGCGCCGCGCGCCCCGTTCCCAGAATTGAGATGGAAATGAAGCCATCCGTCTTGCCCACGACACCGGCACCCGGCTACGGCCAGGGCAGCGTCACGAGGCCTCGCCGGCAGCACCCCAACGTGCCAAGGGGGGTCCCGCAAACAGGGGTACCCCACAGGATGGGGGGACACCCGTCCCCGTCCCCACACCACCCGGGGTGCTCGGGGCTGCCTCGTCCCGGCCGCGGCGCATTGTTGGCGGCGCAGCTGGCGGGCGCCCGGCCGGCCGGCGGCACTGAAAGGCATTCCTGCGCACAATGTCCCCAGCCTCCCTGCCGCGGCCTGGCCGCCACCGCCAGATGGGGGCTAATTAGTGGCTTTGAGAGCCGCGGTGGGAACCGGGCAGCACCAGGCCCTCCGCGGGGCCCTGAATGGTGGGGGGCGACCCCAGCGCCGTGCCCACCCTGGGAACCGCTCGGGGATGAAGGGCCGGAGGGAGGGCCAGAGGGACGGATGTGCTCACAAAGGCAGAGGGATGGAGGGAGCGAGGGATGGGAGGACGGAGGGATGCAGCTGTCCCCGGCAGGGCAGAGCCCAGAGGTGCTGGGTTAAAGCCCGTCCGCGTGCAGCGGGCTCTGGGGTCGCCCCCCACCCTGCAGAGGAAGATGAGGAGAGGCCTTCGGCTCACTCCACGCCTGGGGAGATGCTGCAGCTCTACGCAGAGCCAGGTGCTGGCACGGGGGAGCACAGCCTGGTGCACCCCCAAAGGCAGCCACCATGTGCCTGCGTCCATCCCCGCTTCTGCAGCCGCTGCGTGAGCATCTACGGGGCTGTGCACGTGTGTGCTTCCTTGTGCACGCCTGTGCGTGTGCATGCGTGCACGGACGTGTGTGTGCCCCCGTGCCTGTGCTGCACACACGTCCCCGAGCATGCGGGTGGCCGAGGAGGAGGAGGAGGAGGAGGCTGCAGCTGGCCTCAGAAAGCCGCTCTGCTCTGCCGCCGGGGCCCTGCCCGCAGCTGCGGGTCGGATCCTGCCCAAGGCCCCCGCCGAGCCGCGGCTGCGCCTCCCTGCAGGTGCGGGGACCCGGTTAACGATCATTAGCGCTAATTAGCGCTCGGATCGGAAGCCCTTCAGGGCAAGGCCTGCTTTGGTTTCGGCTCCAGTCCGCACGGAGGCTGCAGCCGCCCAGGAGGGACCTGCCCGTCAACATCCCGGTCCCAGTCCCGGTCCCGGTCCCGCAGCCGGGCCCCCCCCGGGGCCGCAGCTCCGCGCACACCGGGAGGGTCCTAGGGGGGGCGGCCCGAGGGTGCCCCTCACCGGCCCCTGGCGAGCAGGGCCGGGGCTGCGGGGTCCCCGCGGGGTGTCCCCGTGTCGCCCCCGTCCCCGTGTCCCCGCGGGGTGCCGGTGCCCCGTGGCCGTGCCCCGGTGGTCGCAGGTGCCCCCCCCCCCCGCCCCGCCCCTCCCCCCCTGTCGCCATGGGCACCGCCCGCGAGGCGCCGCGCTGACAGCGCGCGGGGTTTTATGAATGGGTGACGTCACGGCCCTGGCGTCTAACGGTCTGAGCCGCCGGGGAGGCGGCGGGGGGGGGCGAGGGGGGCGGCAGCGGGGCCGGGGGGCGCCTGGGAGGGCTGTGGGGGGGGTGAGGGGCGAACAGGGCTGCGGGGGGCGAGGGGGCTGCAGGGCCCGGGGGGTGCGGGGGGGGGCTGGGCTGCGGGAGCCCAGGGGTGAAGGGACCCCGGGGTCTGCTTGGAGCTTGGGGGCTGTGGGGAACCGGGGGGCTGCGAGGAGCCCGGGGAGATGCGGGGGACCCCCGTTACGAGCCCGTGGCGGGGAGGACGCTCCCGCACCCCTCCAGCCCCCGCACCCCGCCAGCCCCCTCCCCGTATCCCTCCAAGCCCCCCTCCCTCTCTCCCCCCGCGGCCCCTTTAAGGCTCTGCCCTTCGGGGCGCATGAATGGGGCGGGCGCCGCCGGCCCCGCCTCCGCGGCGCCGCTATTGGCTGCCGCTCGCCCCGCGGCCCCGCCCCCCGTCGGCAGCACTCTATAATTGGCGCGGCGCGGCTCGGCGGGGCGCAGCGCTCCCACGGCCGCTCGCAGGGTCCTAACGCCGCCCGCCGCGCTCCGCTCCACCATGAAGGTCGCCGCCGTCTCCCCGTCGCCGCTGCCCGCCGGTCCCGGCGGGGCGCTGAAGGCGGTGCGGCCCGGGGAGGCCGCCCGCTGCGGGCCGGGACCGGGTCCGGGAGCGATCTCGGCGGAGCAAGCGGCGGCCGCGCTGCTGTACGACATGAAGGGCTGCTACTCGCGGCTGCGGGCGCTGGTGCCCACCCTGCCGCGGCACCGGCGGGTCTCCAAGGTGGAGCTGCTGCAGCATGTCATCGACTACATCTGGGACCTGCAGCTCGCGCTGCAACCCGGGCCCCCCCGGCCCCCCACAGCCGCCGCCGAGCCCCCCGAGGTGAGTGCGGCGCCGGGGCTGCTCCGAGCCCTGCCCGGCCCCGGGCTGCAGCGGGCTCCCCGCGCCCCTTCCTCGGTGGTCCCGGGCCTTTTTCTCCCTGGGCTCGGCTGCCCCCTTCCCGGGACGTCTCCACCACCGTTACCCCCCTGTCTGCCCTCCCCTCGGTCCCCGGGAACCCCCCCCCACCGTCACCCCCCTGTCCCCCCCTGTACCCCCCGGTCCCCGAGCAGCACTGACCGCCCGCTTCGTTCCCTTCCCGCAGGCTCCGTGCATGCCCGCTGCCGACCGCATCCTGTGCCGCTGAGACCTCCACGGACCTGCCGAGACCCCCGGGCACGGCTTGGACCCCATGGGCACGGCCGGGACCCCCGGGCACAGCTGGGGCCCGCAGTTGCGGGGCTGCGGTCGGGGTCCCCCCCGCCCCCCAGGGCCCGGCGGCTGCGGCTCGTAACCTTCTCAGATTGCTGAGAGCATTCCCGTATTGTATATTACAATGATGCTGGAGAATATTGTTCTACAATAGCTGGAGTTTTGTTATTAAACAAGCCCTGATTACCAGGCACGCATCTTCTTCGTGGCTGCATTGCACGGGGCTTTGGGGGGGGTGCGTGGATCCCTCCCTCAGCCTGGGCACGCAGCAGGAGTCCCATGGGAGCACCTCCTGGGCTGGGGGGGGCAGTGAGGGGGTACTGGGACTGGTATGGCCCCTGTACTGGTGGTACTGGGGTGCTGTGGGGCAGAGGCTGTGTGCGAGTGACCCCCCCCCCTCGGATGGCGCAGTGGGCGTTGAGCCCCGGGGGGGGCACACCTGGGTGTGGGCATGCCCTGGCATCTCCCTGTGCTTCCCCTCTGCTCCTGGGGGCTCTGCAGGGAGTCTCCTCACCCCCCCCTCCCTGTAGGGCACTGGGGGGCTCAGGGGGCAGGGCGGGGGCTGGTTGGGGCTCCCTGCAGTGAGTTGATGTGGTGGGGGGGCTGCAGGTGGCACGTCCCCTCCCAGCACCCTGTCCATGGGGGCGGCCCCCTGGGCTCCAGTGTGCTCTGAGGCTGAGAGCAGACCCCGGGGGGGGCAGCAGCTTCCCACCTGGTTCCCCCCCATTGCTGGGATGTGTCTCCACGGGTGGGTGGCATGGGGGGGGGGGCATAGTGCCAGCTGTGGGGCTCCGTTCCTGGCTGGGGGCTGCAGGGGTGAGCTGCAGCCCCAGACAGCGGGGGGACATCTCCGGGGCCTGCCCTTGCCCCACTTCCCCGCAGGGCTCCTTGCAGCCTCCCGTAACCCCCACACAGCCACCGGCCAGGCAGGGGACAGTCCCCCCGTGGGCTGCCCGGAGCAGGAGCTCCTGCGGCCCCCGGGGTGCCGGTGCCGGGGCCACGGAGCAGCCCGCAGCAGAAGGAAGTTGCACGGCCGGGGTTGTGCAAGCCCGCAGCTGTGGGTGCCCCGCGGCCCTGGAGGCACCCAGGAGGCTCCCCCGTGACTCAGGAGCCCTCCTCGGGGCCACCGTGCCCGGCCCTTCCCGCGGGGCCGAGGGGACAAAGCGGGGTCTGGGGGCTCTGCCTGCGCCCCCCGGGCCAGCACGTCTCCGAGACCTCCTGCAGCAACCTCCCGGGTGCTGCGTGCCCGGGGATGGGGGCGGCAGAGGGTCGGGGTCTGCCCGGGCTGGGGGCTCCCGGTGGAGGTGGGGGCCGTGGGGGTCCCGCAGTGCTCCCGCGGTCCCCTCCCGGGGGCCGGCTCAGCCCCTCTGGTCCTGTCCCGGCTGGGGACACACCGGGGGGGTTCCGGGGGCTCCGTACCCTTGTGGATGAATCCATCCCTCAGCCCAGCGACCCCCCCGTCATCCCCTGGCTCCCCTCCAGCACCTCACCGGGACCCCCTCTCAGCCCCCCCGGTCCCCTCCATCGCCGCCCAGGCCTCGCCAAGCTCTGTCCCGGCCCCCGGGAGCGCGGCGCTGCCGTGGCCGTGCCGCTGGGTCCCCCTCCCGGTGTCCGCCCGCAATGCACGGCCCGGCCCGGCCTCACCGGGGGGGTCCGGGGGCTGCAAGGGGCAGCGGGGCCGTGCCGGGCTTGGGCTGGGCCGGTGGGGGTGCGGGAACTGGGGATGGAGCCGTGGGGAGCTGGGATCCCTGCGTGGCACCCAGGGGATCAGGGCTTCTTGTATGGCACCTTGGGGAGCCGGGCTCTGTGCGTGGCACCCAGGGGAGGTGGGCTCCGTGTGGGACATCCAGGGGAGCAGGGATCCCTGCGTAGCACCCAGGGGAGCAGGGCTTCATGCGTGGCACCGTGTCCCGCCGCCCCACGTCTCTGCTCCCACCCCAGCCCCGTGCCATCGCCCCATGGCACCGCTGTCCTCCGTCCCAGGGGTCCGCGTGTGGAGGCTGTGGCTGGAGCCTGGAACCTCTGGGGATGGTTGGAGAGCTGAGGATGGGGCCGGTAGGGCTGGGCTGGGCATTGCCACGTCCCAGTGTGCCGGATGCGGCCGTGCCAGCATCTGCGGGAAAGCCCCGGGGAAGGCCGTGTCCCCGCGGGCACCCGCGCCCCAACAGGTCCCTGGGTGCTGCGGCAGGGACCTGACTCATCCCGGAAGGGATTAAGGACACGGGGACGTGGGTGACGTTCTGGTCCGACCAGCCCGTCTGCCCCGGGATGGCCATCGGCGGCACGGGGCCCTGCTGCCACTCGCAGCCCTGGGGGAGATGACGGAAACGGGGCCCGCGATGGCACCCGCGTCCCCCGCGCCGTGGGGCACCGCCACCGCCTGCCACGGTGAGGCTGGGCCCGGGATGGGCACCCGGGGGTGGAGGGCTCAGGGTGGGCACGGGGCTGGGACAGCGCTGGTGGCTGTGCCGGCATCTGGGACACGGCTGGGCGCTGGGGACGTGGCTGCTGGGGATCTGGGGGAACTGGGGCAATGCTCCTGAGGGGTCCGTAAGGTTCATTGTGTGTGGCTGTGGTCCCTGAGTGGTGCTGGTCGTGGGTCCTGTGTCCCCCGTGGTGCTGGGATGGGAACCAGGTCCCTGGGGAGGGTGCTCCGGGGCGCCCAGCCCACGGCCCCGCTCCCCAGGCCCCGCTGGGGCTTTCCCAGCCCAGGGGCTGCCGTCTGCCCGCACGGCTCCTTCCCGCTGGACGGGGCTTTTGGAGGGACCGCAGAGTTCTGCTCTTGCTCTGCCTGCCCCTGCCTTCTCGTCACCCTGCGGTCTCGGGGCCATGTCCCAGCGCTCCCCTACCCCCGGCGGCTTTGCGTGACCCCACACGTCCCCAGAGTGGGAACATCTCCACGGGGGCTGAGCCCTGCTCCTCTTTGTCCCATCCTCTTGCTCTGCCATCGTCCTGTCCCCACGCACCGCTGCTGTCCCCAGGCCGGGCACAGCGGGAGCCCCGGGGGGGCTGTGGCACCACCACCAAGCCCCCCGCGTGCCTCCCGCTGGGACACGAGGGCAGAGCCGCGGCCGTGCTCGGTGTCCCCGGTCCCACGCAGCCTGCGGCCGGCAGTGACGCCGTGGGGGACCCTCTCCTTCCTGCGCTCCCAGGACGGGCACAAACGGGGAACAACGGGGGAACGGCTTCCCCTCTGAGTCACGCGTTGGGCAAGGTCGGGCTTTCAGCGGCCGGCACACCGCGGTGTCCCCGGCGTGCGCACGGGAGGCTGATGTCAGCCGGGGAGCCCAGATATAAGGCCGGGGAGCGGGTCGGGGGCTCAGCCATGTCCTCTGCTCCAGCCCCCAGGTCACGCAGCTGCCCCAGGGCTGAGGAGGGGCTCTCGGCCTCCAGCCGCCCGCTGAGCCCGGTGCTGCTCTGCCTCCTGCTCCTGCTGGCCACCTGCTCGCCTGCCACCGGCTCCAGCCCCGGCATCAAGGGCCGGGTCACCCAGAGGGCCCTGGATTACGGTGGGTGCCTGTCCCTGCCTGGGCTGGGGTGGGAAGGGGAAATAGGGGGGGCTTGTGGGGTACCCCAGGGACCACGTCCAGATCCTGGGGATGTCCTGAGCCCAGCAGCACCCCTGGGTGCTCTGGCACCAGCCCTGAACCTCCCTGCTCTGCCCCAGGCCGGCACTTCGGGCTGGAGCTGCTCCGGTCGCTGCTGCAGAAGGAGCACGAGCTGAACCTGCAGGGCTCCTACCGGCCCCCCTTCCTGGGGGAGCTCCAGTACACCGTGCCCCGGTAAGAGCCACCACTGCAGCGCCATCCCCATCCCATCCCCATCCCCATCCCCATCCCATCCCCATCCCCATCCCATCCCCATCCCCATCCTCATCCCATCTCCATCCCCATCCCCTTCCCTGTCCCTGTCCCTGTCCCTGTCCCTGTCCCTGTCCCTGCTGTGCCCCACGAGCCCCGGCTGCCCATTGTGCGCAGGATCCACATCCACGAGCTGCAGCTGAACGACTCCTCCGTGGACTTCGCCGAGGACGTGGGCGTGCGGCTGGCGGTGCAGCGCGCCCGCATCCAGCTCAGCGCCGACTGGGGAGCGCAGCTGGGCACCTTGTGAGTCCTCACCCGGCCGGGGCATGGGGAAAAGCACCGGGACACCCCCGTCCCCGTGCTCACCCCGCGTTCCCCAGCCAGGACAGCGGCACGGTGCGGCTGCGCGTGGGCGACCTGGCCGTGGCGGTGGTGCTGGGGCTGAGCGTGGACGAGGGCGGCCGCCCCGCCGTGTGGGCCGCCGGCTGCGATGCCCGCGGCACCGACCTGCACGTGGAGTTTCACCGGGGACAGAGGTGACGCCGGGCTCCCCGCTCCCATCACGGGGACGCCCCCGTGCCCCCCGGGTGAGGGTGGCGGGTTGGGGAGGCTGGGGGCGAGCTGAGGACCCCGCTCTGTGCCCCTCAGCTGGCTCTACAACCTCCTGGTGCCGCTGCTCCAGAGGACCCTGCGGCAGCAGCTGAACAAGCAGGTGAGCGCTGCCCTGATGGTGCTGGTGGCCCCGTCACCGTGTCCCCAGCCCAGCCAGGAGCTCGGGGACCCCATGTTGGGGTGCTCCCTGATTGCCCTGCTCTGCTTCCAGCTCTGCGTCGAGCTTGAGAAGAGCATCAGCAGGCTGGAGGCCTCCCTGAAGCGCATGCGAGGTGGGGAACAGGGCTGGTGGGGTCTGTGGGACCCCTTCAGCCCCGTGTCTGCGGGACCGGGGTGGCAGGAGGATGTCCCATCCCCAATGTGTCCCCAACACGTCCCTGCCGCCTGCAGTGTCCCCCCAGCTCGACCCCTTCGCTGCCATCGACCTCTCCTTGCTGGGCCGCCCGGCGATCACGGCGGAGCACGGGGACGTCAGCATCAAGGTGGTGCCATCTGGGGGGGAGGCAGTGCTTGGGGGGCGGGCAGGCTGATCCTGGCATCCATCCGTCCATCCGTCCGTCCACGCAGGGCGAGTTCTTCGGGGTGGACAGGCGCTGGCAGAGCCCCTTCTCGCCCAGGCCGGTGGGGCTGCCCGAGGCGCGCGAGCCCATGCTGCTGCTGGCCGTCACCGACTTCGTCGCCAACTCGGCCGCCTTCGTGTACTTCATGGCCGGGGCCCTGCGCAGGAACATCTCCGGCGAGGCGGTACGGGGGGCTCCGGCACGGCACGGCGCTGCTGCCCTGCAATATCCCTGCCCTGGGGGTCCCGTGCCCACCCGTACCCCGCTCCCCCAGCACCCGACCCCTCTGCTGCCTTCCAGCTCCCGCGGCGCTTCCCCATCCAGCTGAGGACCAAGAGCTTGGGGGTCTTCTCCCCGCAGGTGGGCGCAGGGTTGGGACGGGGTGGGCTGCAGGAGGGTTTGGATGCGGGGTCAGGAATGTGGGATGGGACGGGGCAGGACACGAGAGGGGTGGGATGAGATGGAGGCAGAGGAGACATCGGAGGGGATGAAGGTGGGATGGGACGTGGCAGGATGGACGTGGGCAGGATGGATGCGGGCAGGATGAAGCGTGGCACGGTGGTGCTGGGTGCCTGCGGGGCTCGGTGCCAGCCCAGCCTTGCTCCCCTCCAGCTGCAGGAGCACTTCCCCGACCTGCCCATGGAGCTGCACCTCTCGGCCCGCCAGCAGCCCCTGCTCTCCTGCCACCCCGACGCCCTGCACGGGACCCTCTTCGGCTCCGCCGAGGCCTTCGTGGTGCTGCCCAACGCCACCCGCGTGCCTGCCTTCCTGCTGGACATCGTGAGTGCCTGGCCTCGGGGGGCTGAGCTGGGGTGCTGGGGCCTTACTGGGGTCCTGCGGGGTGGTGCTGGGCCCCGTGGGGTGATGCAGGCGCCGTCCCGGTGTCTCCGACGTCCCCTCTCGCTGCAGGACGCCAACGTGACGGGGAAGCCCACCATCACCGGGAACAGGCTGGGGGGCACCGTGCGGCTGACGAGGTGAGACCCCAGCCCCAAGCTGGGTCCTGGCTCCCCTGGGACACCCCCTGGAAGCCACCCCAGGCCTCCACCTCTGGCCATTTCCCTCCCTGGGGCCGTTTCACCCCCCGGTTCTCATCCGTGCCCACCGCCCCGGTGCTCGGACCCTGGCCAGGTCCTCGGCTGGAGCCGTTCTGCAGGGCTGGGGGCTCCGAGCCCTGATGGGGGTCAGCTCATCCCCAGCTGGGGGGGACACAGCCCCCAGCCCTGTGCCCGCTGCTGACCCCAATCTCTCCTCCAGCCTCAGCGTGGAGCAGGTGACCTCGCACGTGGGCCCGCTGCAGGTGAGCGGCCGTGACGGGGGCACGGGGGGGCTGCCGGCGAGGGGAGGTGACCCCAGCACAGCTGGGGGCTGGGGGAGATGGGGGAGGGGGGACACAGCTCGGTGCAAGCCTCAGGGCGCTCCGTGGGCTCAGGGAGCTCCGTGTCCCGCAGGTGAAGAAGCTGGAGAACGTGCTCAAGTTCGGGCTGTGGCTCTTCGGGGTGCCCTGGGCTAACAGTGAGTGCTGCGCCCCAAAGAGCTGCCCCCACCAAACCCCGGCTGCCCTGGGGGCTGCCCCGGGGGCTGTCCTGGGTCCATCCTGGGTCTGTCCTGGGTCTGTCCTGGGTCCATCCTGGCTCTGTCCCGCTCACGTCCCCGCTGTCCCCACAGAGCGTCTCCGTTCCGGGGTCCCGCTGCCCACCCCGCACGGCCTCAGCCTGGAGCACCCGCGCCTGTCGCTGCACGAGGTGGGTGCCACCCCCGGCCCCTCGCCCCCCCTGTGTCCCCGTGTCCCCCCCCCCCTCTCACCCCGTTTTCCACGCAGGGCTTCGTGCTCCTGGCCACGGACCTGCGCTACGAGCCCTGAGACCCGCTGCTGCCCGGAACCCGCTGACCCCATCCCCGTATCCCCTTTTGGGGGGGGGGGGGTCCATGGGGGATCGCCCCCTGCCCAAGCTCAGCCTGGAGCCCCCGCAGCCCCCGCAGCCGTGTCCCCGTCCCCAAGCTCCAGCCGATGCCCCCCCCTCGGGAACATCCCCGGGGGGGCTCCTGCGGTGCCGGGGGGGTCGCGGCCACCCCACGGGCTGGGGCTGGGGGCTGTGGGGACCGGGGGTCCCGCACCCCCTCCCCGTGTCCCGGCTCCCGCTGCGGTTCCGCGGCTCGCCCGCGGGATGGAGCCCGTGGCCACGGCTCCGCCGAGCCGGCACCAGGGGCGGGGACCGGGCTCGGAGCCCCCCCAAAACCCCCCGGGGATTGCCCCTGTCCTTGTCCCTGTCCCTGTCCTTGTCCCTGTCCCCTTCCCCGGGATGAGCCCCCCCAGGGACGGTGGTGCAGGGCAGGGGGGGGTCCTGCTGTGGGGGGTCCAGCCCCTCTGCCTGTCCCTGCTGAGCCCGGGGGTCCCCCTCCCACCGCCCCAAAACTCCTGCCCCACCCGGAGCCCGGCACAGCGCCCTGTCCCCAGGCGGGGACGGGCACAGGAGCCTGGTCCCTGGGAGAAGTGAAGGGGACGGGCACGGGGCTGTCCTGGTGGAACCATGGGGACGGGGAGCTGGCTCCCCACGACCCTGCCCAGCACCATCCCGGCCCCCTCGGACAGCCGTGACCCCCCCAGGAGGGGACAGGAGGGGGACAGGAGGGTCCCGGCTCCTGCTCAGCCTCCCCCGAAGACCCCCGCCCGCAACGCGGCGCCCCCAAAAACCACAGCGGCAGCAGCTCCAACGACAGAGTTTATTTGTGGCCTCACCTCCACCTGCAAACCGAAGCGTTCGGCGCTCGCCCTGGAGCCGGGGGGGGGGGACCTGGGGAAGGGGGGGTCCCGGGGCAAGTCCCCCCCGCCGCTCTCACCCCACTCTCTCGGGTGCTCCGTTAGCGGAGGAGCCCGGCCTCCGGCCCCGAGGCTCCGCAGAGCACGGCACCACACATAAATACAGACATACAGATAACAAAAATAGCATTAAGAGTATTCACAGAGGAATAAAAACTACTCGGATATGTACAGCAGAGCGCGGGCGCCACGTCCGCGAGGCTCGGCCGGGCTTCCCGGCGGTGTCCCGAGCGCCGGGGGTTGCTTCGAGGCCAGCGGGGGCGGCTCCACGCCAGGCACGCACCCGGCACAGCCACGCCGTGGGGCTGGGGTCCCTCTGCCCGCGCGGAGGATCCCACGTTGGTCCTCGCCTGCTCCAGCCGGGGAGCACCGTCCTGCGCCGGCAGCCCCCGGCGGGGTCCTGCTCCCCTTCCACTGTGTCCCCGCCGTGTTGCTGCGTGCTGGAAGGTGCCGGAAGGTGCCGGAAGGTGCTGGGGCGCTGCGGCCCCTTGCGTGTCCCTGCCCTGTGAGCACGGAAGCGCTCTGCCCCCTCGCCTGCCTCCGTCCCGGCCCCCGCGCGACAGCAAAGCGAGGGGAGGGACCAGGGGGGCATGCAGAGCCGCACAGCAACCCCGAGCGGAGGGAGAGGAGGAGGAGGAGGAGGAAGAAAAGAGGAAGGCCCCTTCCCCCCGGCACAGCCCTGGGCCTGGCGCACCGCCCTCAGCACCCGCAGGGTGGTCGCAGCTCCCAGCGGCCGCCCCAGGGGGCTGGCGGGCAAGCTCGGAGCCCCTCAGCTTCAGCCTCAGCCTCCTCCTCCTCCTCCCGGCGGGCAGGCGCCCTCCTGGGCGAGGAGGGGACGGGGAGGGACGCTGCGGGGACGGCCGAGCTCGGCGCTGTGCCCCCGGCCGGCAGCGGGGCTGGAGCCCAGAGCCTGGCTCTGGCTGGGGGAACCTTACCTTAGTGACACGTCTACACGCACGCACGCACTCACACATGCAAAAATAAGTCTGTTTATTCTCTTCAAAGTGACCTAAAGGGAGCCTGCGGGGGCCGGGACGCCTTCTAGCCAGCACTCCCCCCACCCCTCAGGCTGCCTGGGATCTCCCCGGCGCCGGGAGCTGCCGGCTGAAGCGCCGCGTCGGTCCCGGCGCCTTTCAAACACAAGGGAAAAAGGAGAGGAGCTACGAGAAAAGGAGCTGGCGGCGGCGAGGGAGGAAGCTCCGTGGAGCTGGCCCGGGGTCCGTCCCCGCTCGGGAGCCGTGTCGTGGATGTGGCGGTGAAGGCGCGGCCGTCCTGGGGACGGGGACGGGTCACTTGCGGCTCAGCAGGGATCCCAGCAGGAGCACTCCGGCCACCGTCGCCCCGGTCAGGAGCCATTTGTTGAAGGTCTCCTGGCCCTTCCTCATCTCCGCAGCAGCATCGTTCCCGTAGAGGTCCACAAAGCGCTCCTGGGGGGAGAGGAGAGCAGTGAGCACAGCGAGGGAGCGGGGCCGCAAGCCCCCAGGCCCGTGCCTGCTCCTCTCTTTTCTGTCTCCCCGTGGGACAGGGCAGCTTCGAGGGCCGGCAGGAGCACAGCGGGGTGGGAAGGGACGGTCCCTGCCCGTGCTGAGGCTCAGCGGCAGCCGAGGGCTCACTGCAGGTCCCCTCCATCCCAAATCTCAATCCTTGGGCTCTGCCAGCCACCCCCCGAGGTGGAGGCCCTCCCGGGGGCTTCACGCTCTCCTCCGTGAGACCAGAAGGGCCGAAACATCCCACGCATGGCCCCGCAGAGCCCCCCACGGCCCGGGCGCCTTCCTTCGCACGGGGAGGGGACAGCGGGCGACGCCAGAAAGGATTCTCAGGAAGAACACCCGAGGGCAGGCGGCGCGGGACGAGCTCCAGGCCCTCCGTAATTAGCGCTCGCAGCGGGAGGCCGGGCCCGATTCCGCTCCGAGGTCCCAAGGAGCTTTTTGTGCCGGGGTTTGGCGTCGGTGCTGCGACGCCGGCCGGGATCCCCAGCCTGCTGTGGCCCCGGGGGGGTTATCAGAGCCCAGCAGCGGCACCAAGGCTGGCGCCGGCCTTGGGGAGCTGCTGGAGGCTCGGCTGCAGCCGGGGTCCAGCCTCCAGCCGCGTTCCCGGCAAGGTGCCCCCCTGCTCCCCGATAAGTGGACGCGGTTCCAGTAAGGCTCTGGGAGAGCAGAGATAAGCCGGGATGGAGCTGCCTTGATGTCACGGCTCCCGGGGCAAGGGCAGCAGCCTCGGATGGGTGCGGAGCTGCCCCAGCACCCGTGGGTGCCCCTGAAGGCCCCCATCGCTCCCACAGGGCTGAGGTTTCCGGAGGGGGCAGCGCCGAGCACACGGGAGGGTCCCCGGAGGAGAGCTGGGGGGGGGGGTCCCCGGCACCCAGCGCCTCCGAGGGGCACCGGGAGAGGGTCCCGGGGCGGGGGGGCAACTCCTCGTCCCCACCTCTTCCTCGGTACGTGCCCCGGAGCTCGGGGAGAGGCTGTTCCGAGAAGCAGGTTGGGAGCCCGTGTTTCTAAGAAAAGGAAGCGTTTGCTGCACCAGAGATAAAGGCGGGCGGCGAAGCCGGGAGCTATCGGCTGCTCCAGGCGGCGAGGAGCGGGGCAGGAGGGAGGCAGGGAGCCCTCTCCTTCCCTGGGAAGGGAGCAGCCCCGCAGGGAACGGTCCCAGAGCGGAGACCGCGCTCGTGGGGACGGCCGAGGGGGGTTGGAGGCGAGGGGAAGGAGCTTGGCGGTTCCCACACGGCCCCGTGCCCGGTGTGCGGCACACCCGGTACCGATTGTGCCGTGTTCGGGCTCCCAGGCTTGCCCAGGCACGTCCGGATATTTGTGGCCTCCCCCCCGGTCACCTTTATCTGGGAGGAAATATTTGGAATTCCTGAGGCGCTCACGAGAAGGGCACCGGGAGCAACAGCACCAACAGCACGTTGTGTCCGCATCGCCCGGGGCTGCCCCAGAGGACAGGCAGGAGGACAGGCAGGAGGACAGGCTGGAGGACAGGCAGGAGGACAGGCAGGAGGACAGGCTGGAGGACAGGCTGGAGGACAGGCAGGAGGACAGGCTGTTCTGCCACCGTCATGTCCCCTCCCCGCCTGCGGCCCCGAGGAGGATGCCGTGGCGAGGCGAGGAGGAAGCAGCACGAGGCTGTGCCCAGGGACGGGCCAAGCTAACGTGTGAGGCTTTGGGAAAATAGATCCCGAGGCAGGTGAAGGGAGCGGATGTGATGCATCCCCACCTGCTGTCCTGCGAGGCAGAGGAGGGACGGCAGCGGTTTGGGCACCCCGGTGTGTACGAAGAGCTTTCTCTCCCCACCTCGGGGTCTCACTGTGCTCCCCCGGCTCTGCAGAAGCTCCCCGGGGACCAGGCCGTGCCGTGGGGTTACAGGGCTGGCTGCCCGGCCACGTGAAGCGTCACGAGGCGACATCTCACCACAAAACAAAGCTCCCCGCTCCTGCTTTACCTGAGAGGCCTCGCGCGATCCGGACGGACGGATCCGGACAGACGGACAGACGTCCGTGGGGGAGCCGCGGGGCCGGGCGCCGTGCCGGGAGGGGGAGGCTCAGCGCCCAGCACGGGGCTGGCGTGTGCAGACCTGCAGGTGAAGGAAGTGCAGGGGGGGACGGCAGAGCTGAGACCTCGCAGAACCGAAAACACGAGCGCCGCCGAAGGCTGACGCTAGGATCCCACAGCTCTGCGGGGCCCCGCGCAGCTCCAAACTGTTGTCCCGGAGGGTTCCCCAGTGCCCTGCTCCCCCAGGGAGCACAACCCAATGTGTGCGCGGCCCCGACGCTGTGGGGTCTCCAGCCCAGACCCCCGGGAGGGCAGCAGCGACAGCCCCGAGAGCCCGGAGCACATCGGGAGCCCCGACGCAGGCTCGCCTCGCCACGGAGCTGTGCCATCCGCGCCGCTCGCCGAGCTTCTGCAGAGCCCAGCCTCGGTGCCCAGCCCGTGCTGGGCCCCCCGGCAACCCTGGGGATGGGATGGGGGGCTAACGGGGTGGGGAAGGGGCAGTGGGACCCGCAGCTGTGTTGTGGAAATGGAGACCTCATGGAGGCAGCTGCGCATCTCCATGACAAAGGCCGGCCCCGCTCTGCTCCCCCTGTGCTGCCTCTCCCGGAGGGGTCATTAAACCCCCTAGGTCACTAACCAGGCCCAGCCCCGCGCCAACACAAACCTGCAGGGCCGTGGGGTCCCCGAGGGCGGCCGCCGGCTCCTTTGTGCCCACAAACCCCCGCCGGCACGGCCCAGCCCTCAGCCTCGGTCACAGCGGCTCCGTCGCCAGCTCCGGGGGAGCTGCGGTAACCCCGCAGCGCTCAGCACCGCTTCGGCGACTTCCAAACACACGGAAGGGGCTCGGAAAGCAGCCGTGGCCCCGCTGCGTGCCCCGGGAGGCCGCTGTGCGCAGCGAGAGAAGGGGAGAGGGGAACCGTGACGGTCCCAAAAGCTGCGGAGACGTTCCCGGGTGCCGGGGCAGGAGATGGCACGAGTGCTGGGGCTGTGTGCGGCCAGCTGCCATCAGAGCTGCTCCCAGAACGGGGCTGGGGGCTCCCAAAATGGGGCTGGGGGCTCCCAAAATGGGGCTGGGGGCTCCCAGAATGGGGCTGGGGGCTCCCAGAATGGGGCTGGGGGCTCCCAAAATGGGGCTGGGGGCTCCCAGAACGGGGCTGGGGGCTCCCAGAACGGGGCCGGGGGCTCCCAAAATGGGGCCGGGGGCTCCCAGAATTGGGCTGGGGGCTCCCAAAACGGGGCTGGGGGCTCCCAGAATGGGGTTGGGGGCTCCCAAAATGGGGCCGGGAGCTCCTGGAGGTGCCGCAGCCCAGGCCCTCTCCGGATCCCCCACCGGGGACCGCGGCCGGCGGCGAGCTCCGGGCACAAAGGCGCAGCCCCGAGCACGTGGGCCCAGCCGGATCCACTCGAGGGATTAGCACCTGCCGGGAACGGGGCTGTTTTCCCAAGGGCATTAAGGGGAAGGGGCCGAGGCGAGGCGGTGTCTCTGATGCTTCTCCGCGGCGGACAGCTGGTGTCTGAGCCTTTTGTGCGAGGGGCGCGCTCGGGGGGCAGGGGAGGCTCTGCCTGGAATTTCGTGGCCCTTACCGACGCTCCAAACCTCCTCGGGCATTACCGGACCTCTTCTGGGAGCGGGATTGCTCCCCGAGGCGTGGGGTCCCCGGTTCTGTGCCCCCAGAGCCGCCCGCGCCCAGCGAACGCCGAGGTCCCCGCTTGGTCCCCGGAGCCTCGCGGGGCTGCGGCCGTTTACACGGCCCTTGAATGAAAAAGGGGAAAGGGCGGAGGGGCAGGAAGGCAGGAAGATGTGCTCATTCTGGTTTCACTTCCCGTCGGCCCCCGTGAAATCTCGAACTGGCCGTCGGGTCGCTCGCAGCCAAATCCTCGCTGACCCGAGGGGAAGGAGAGGAGGGAGCCGATGCAGCGAATGTCTCAGGGCAGCGCAGGAGAAGGGGGCTTTGCGTCCCGCTCCGGGCTCCTCCAGCCGTGCTGCTGCGTGAAATAATCACAGGCTGGTGCTCTGGAAGCTTCTAAATGAGGTCAGTGGCTCTAATAACAGGCATTAGCTCTCCGGCGAGCGTAACGTGCTCGTGAGCCAGCCTGGCGGGACGGAAGCGCTCACAGGGCTGCTGCGGTCGCTGACTTGGAGGCAGCAAGCCCTCATTTCCCCAACACCTAACTCGTGCGTGGCCCCGGGACCGCCCCGGGCCGCCCCCTGCTTCCTGCTGCCGGCCCAGGCCACGAGTGGACGTGCGGCAGCCCGGGCTTCGCCAGCCCAAATCGTGACAGAGGCACAGCGACGTGCGGCTGGGACCAGCACCGCCCGGGGACGGATGGAGAGCGGCATTAGACGCGTACTGACCACACCGGGACAGCCCCGTGGGGCTCCTCAGGGCCTCTGGCAGGGCACAAAGCCCCCAAATCGCTCCCTTCTCCTTCGGGAGCAGCCAGCGGCTCGATGGCAGCTCCGGTCCTGCCTGCGGGGACGGGTCCCGGCCGGGCAGCGCGGCCTCGGAGCCCCCCGGTGCTGCCAGGCGGAGGTTTTGGCGTCAGCCCTGGGAGCTCGGGGACCCTTCCCCGGGTCAGGGAGCCCGGGGGGGGAGCTCGCCCTCCCTGCTCCTGGTGCCGAGGGTGACCTCGGGCAGCCGCTGCCAGCCTGCCGCTAATTGGATCTGCTTCAAGCGGGAGCTGTGCGTGCAGCCGCAGCCGGAACGGAGGGAGGATAACGCCCTGAGCCCCGGCAGCTCCCCCCCGAGGGAATCGCACGACCCCCGGAAACTTCGCCCCGCTCGAGGCTGCCGGGACAGCCAGGATAACACCGGCGGAACCCCCTGGAAACAAACAGCAACGGGCGGTTCTGCCGGCGCAACTAGGTCACGGCTCCCCTCCCGGCTTCAGAAGCGACGCCTCTGTCACCAGGCCGCCTCCCGAAAGCCGCACCTGCTCCCCGAACGCAGCTGGGGCCGGCCGCCAACGGCTCTGCCCCCGCCGGGCCCTCGAGCGTGACCCCGAGAGCTCCCAACGACCCCCCCCCGGGGCCACCCCGCGGCCCCCCGAGGGGAAGGGGCCTCCCCGAAGCTCCTCGGAGCCGGGTGGGGACAGGGAGGAGGAGCTGGGTGTCCCCCCCCGTCCGAGGCCGGACAGCCCCGGCACAGAGGGACACGGCTCCCCCTTCGTGCCTCTGTCTTTAGTCACAGGGAGCAATGCCTGAGGGTGACGTCCCTGCGGAGGGGACCACAGCCCCCAGCCCTCGCCCCGAGGCAGCCGGGAGGGAACCCAGCAGGCAGAGCCGCCTGCCCTGCCCCTTCCAACCCCGTAATTCTGGCATTTCCCGCAGAAAGCCCGTGGCAGAAAGCCCCGCTCCCACGGCCGAGCCCCGTCCCTTGGGTCCTCCCGGGACCACGCCGCTGCTCCCCGGTCCTGCTGCCACACGGCAGCCGAAACGGGGCCCCGGGGGTGCTGGTGGCGCTCGGGGAGGGATCGGCTCCGTTTTTGATCGGAGCAGCTGCGGAGGCAGAGCGGCCAGAGCCGGTCGGTGAGCGCTTTCACGCTCCCGCAGGTGTTTTTCGAGCAGCTCGCAGCGCTTCGCCGGCCCGGGTTCCCACAGGAAACGCCGCCCCGGGCCCTGCAGGAGGGGAACCCGGCGGATGGGGAGCGGGGCAGAGCTCGGGGCCCGCTGTCCTCGCAGCCTTCGTGGCCTAGCGGCAGGAATGCTGCCCGGCCGGGCAGGAAGCGGCGCTGGAAGTCATTCCAATGGCATTTCCTGGAGGGCCGCAGAAAAACCTCCCGCTTCCCAGCCAGCTGGAGGAGCTGCCCCCCATCTGCAGGGACCTCCGGCAGCCGCTGGGACACGGGCACAGCGCTTCCCACCCCGAGAAGGGGGTGACCACGGGGCACGGCCCGGCTGCAGGGGGTCCGGGGGGTCCGGGCCGTGAAACAATCACAAAGGGGAAAGCAAAAAGCAGCCCCGGTCCCCTCCCGCAGCCGGTTTTGCCATGTGTTGGCCGACACCGACGGCTGGCAGCGCGGCTCCGACCGACACGTGCACCCACAAAGTTGGGGTGACGAGGACCTCGGGGTGGCCAGGCCCAGGGGGAGGTGTGCAGGGGGAGGTGGAGGTGTGCAGGGGGAGGTGTGTGCCTTTACCTGCGCCAACAAGCACTTCCAGAGCCGGTTACCGAAGCCTAAACCTCAACCTGAAACCACGGAGGCGGCTGGAGGGCGAGATCCCAGCTGCGTGCTGTCATATGACACGGCCTGACTCATTTCCTACCATTCACGGAAAGAAATGAAGACAGAAAGCAGTTCCTGGGCTGACATCTTCCAAGGGTTTTCCCCAGACGGCACCGCCAGCTTCCAGCTCCGCGGGACCACCGGCAGCCTGGTGCTCGCAGGGCCAGCCCCGGAGCGCCGGGGTTCAGGCCTCGCAGGGCTCCCGCAGCCTTTCGGTCCCGGCCTGATATAAAATTTGCCCTGGTCTGCTCTGCAGAGAGGGAAGCCCTCGCCTCTGCACCCACAGATCTGCCCCGAGGAAATGCTTTCTCCGGTTGTGCCCCCCAGGGCCCCGGGGGGGACGCCAGGCGCGGCAGCTCACTGAGATCCTCAGAGCCCCAGCGGCCGGGCGGGTCTGGGAGGGGGCAGCCCCGACCCTCCCGCAATCTGCTGGGCAAATATTTGCTACAAACAACGAGTTCGGAGGCAGAGACAAAAAAATAACAAACGAGGAGTCTTCACGGCCATAGTTGGCTGGGGGCGGGGAAGGGAGGAGGGATTTCGTTCCCCCGCGAGCAGGGACCGGTGATTTTCCACCGGTGATTTAATCTCGGTGTGTGTGTCCCCCCCCCCCCGAGGGTTCATTTACAAAAAATCAGCTCGCGTTATCGCCCGGGTCTCCAGGATACGACCCAACCCGTCGCCAACAGCAACGGCCGCCCCAGCTCGGAAACCTCCGCGGGATGGCTCAGTCCCACCGCTCATCTGGGGCTTTCAATAAAAGGCAAAGCTGCCGGGAGGGGGGAAGGAACGGCGGGCCGGGGTTATCTGCGCCACCGGGCGCTCCGGGGGCAGCGCCGAGAGCCCAGGTTGCGAATCGAAACCTTGGGAGGCTGCTGAGGGAGCCCCACCCAGGCAGTGCCCCAGGCCGGCCACATTCCGGGAATTCCTGAGCCTTGGGTGCTCCCGCTCCGCCCTGGGTGCTCCTGCTGCTCCCTGGGTGCTCCTGCTGCTCCCGGGGGGTGGCAGGGGGAGCCCCGAGGGGCTCCCGGGGGTCCCCGATGCCCCAGGGCTCGAGGGCTCCTCTCCCCTCCTCGCAGCGCGGGGCTGCCGGGATGGATGGGGCTGAAAGGCCTGGGCTCCCAGCACGCGGGGGGCGATTCCCACACGAAGCAAAGAGCCGACTCCGACATGACACCCGCAGGGCCCGTGGATCCCCCGGAGCGGGCATCCCGGGAACGCTTCCCGGAGAAGCGCTTGTTCACACCAACACCTGACCCGAGCAGGGCGAGGAGCAGCGGGGGATGCTGCAGCTCCCTCGCACCCCGGGACCTGCCGGGGGATTCGCCTCGCCACGATCCTGTCTGCAGGAGGGGGAAGCGGCTGTTAACCCCCTGCAGGCCGCGAGGCCGGCCCGGGGAGGAGGAGGAGGAGGAGGAGGAGGAAGCAGCGCTCCCCGCTGTGAAATGACACGAGGAACGCGGCCGAGAGCAAGGGCTCCCGCTGGAAGAACGAGCTCGGATGACGTGACGCTGCCAGAGGCTGTCGGAAAATGGGTCTCTTATGTAACAGCCGGGGAGAAGGAGGGGAAGGAAGGATGGGAAGGACGGATCCGAGCGCAAACTCTTTGTTTCGTCGCGGCAGAGCGCTAAGAACACACGGGGAAAGGCCGCGCACCCATCCATCCCCCGCGAGGCCTCGGGCAGGCGTTACCACGAGCACTGAGGGAGCTCGGTTCGGCCAACGCCGCCCGGCCTCGAGCGAGGGGGCCGCAGGGAGCCAACCCCCCCCCCGAGGAGAGCAGCTCTTACCCATCCGCCGTTCTCCTGGATCCAGGGGTCTAGATGGTCGGTCAGGTACGTGGTCATCCACGCCACAATGCGCGCCACCAGTACCCGCATCTCCTTGTCGACGCTCTCGACGCACAGCGCCCCTCCGAAGGAGAAGAAAGCCACGATGCGCCCCCAGTTCACCCCGTCGCGGAAGAGTTCGTTCACCACCTGCTCGAAGCTCTGGTACGCCGTGCCGGGGGTGATGTGGAGCTGCGAGGTGAGGTCGCTGAAGGCCCGGCGGTACCGCAGCTCGAACTCATCCCCCGCCTCTCGCAGCGCCTGCCGGACGGCGGCCGACTGCACCATGCCGTCGACCTCCAGGCCGCTGCGGCGCACGGCGGCGCCGTTCACTACCTGGCTGGGGGGCGGGTGCCAGGACGGGCTCCCGTTGAGCACCCCGTCCGTGTCGGCCTCGGCCGCGAAGTCAGTCCTGTTCTCATCCTCCTCCTCCTCCAGCTGGCTCCAGCTGTAGCCCTTCTGCGACAGCTTGTAGGAAACAAAGTCAATCACCAAGTCCCGGTTGCCGCTGGACATTTTTCACGCCTGGGCCGCCCTCAATGAGTCCATGGTCCGGAGCGGCAGCAGATCGGCACCCTCGGCGGCTCCTTCAGGGCGGCGAAAGCATCCGACCTTTGCGCAGACAGCCGCCGGAGGAGGAAGGAGGCAGAGAAACGGTTAAGGCGGCTGCCCGGCGCCGCACGCATCCCCAGCTCGGCTCCCCGGCCCCAAACCCGCCCCCGACCCGCCTCGGAGCTCCCCCCCCGGAGCCCTGCCCCGACCCCCGCTCCCCGCAGCCCCGGGGCTCACCGGCTGCGGGCGGCTGTGCGGGAGCTGCGGGCGGCCCCGGCCCCGCTCCTCCAGTCCCGGAGCGCCGCGGAGGTGGAGGCGGCGCCGCCCCCGGCCCCGCCCGTTAAAGGGCCCGGTTCTTTGCCCCCCCTCTCGGCCCCGGGATTGCCCAACGGGCCCGGTGGAGCCGCCCAACGGCTGCGGTGGAACGAACCGGGCACGGTGCGGCCCCCCCCGGGTCCCTGTCCCCATCAGCGTCTCGCTGCCAGGCCCCAGAAGGGCAGCGTCCCCCTGTGCCCGTAAAGGGATGGGGGCAAAGCGCCCCTGAGAAGCCGCAGGGAGAAGCGGGGAGCCTCCGGGGAGCTGCAGGGGGAGGAGGAAGGCCGGGGGTCGCCCAGCGCGAAGTGCCTACCTAGGAACAGGGCAGGAACAGGAACAACCCCCGAGAGCTCTTCTCAATGCTTCCTGCCACCAAACGGCCGCTGCTGGGGGAACAAGGTTTGTAAGGTGATTTAAACTGCCGGAGGTCTCCCCGGGCACGTTTTGAACGCCGTGCTTCTCCTGCAGAGGTGCCAGCCGTCCCTCCCCATGCCCATGAAGGCACCGGGTAATTGAGCCCCCGGCAGGACCCCCACGCTCCCTTCCAGGCGTTTCTTTCTGGTTTCCAGCAGCAGCCAGCCTCCCCCAGCTCCGGGGCAGACGGGGGCTGCTTCCCCCAGGTTCCCCTCTCGCGGGGATCCCAAGGGCAGGGGGAACGCGGCGGTGCTGCTGTACTCACCCCCCGAGGAAAGCCGCAGGGAGAGCAGAAAACAAAGCTCGGGGCTGGCAAATCTCCGCTCGCCGCGGCTCCGGGACCTGCTGCGTTCGAGAGAGGTTGGATCAGAGCAGGGTGATGCTGCCAGGGGGCAGCTCCCGGCCCTCCCAGCCCCCCTGGGGGCTTCCAGGCGGCTCCGTGCCCCCTCTGGTGCCCTCCCTGAGCCCCGTCGGCTTTTCCCGGGGGCCGGGTTCACGGCGGATCCCGGGGGCAGGGCCCGGTGTGTGCCTCCAGGGAGGGATGTAACGCGATGTGGGGGTGGGAAGGGGCCGCTCGGGGCTTTGGGCGTGCGGCCGGGGCCTTCCTGCCCAAAGCGGGGCCGTGACTCAGCAGCGGGCAGGGCTCGGCCCCGGTGCCACCGGGAGGGGGGCTGAAAACCGGGGGGCTCCCGGATTCACCGGGACGAACGAGCCCGGCTCAGCGGAGGCCTCAGGGTGAGGGCCGAGCACCGGAGGGGGCCCGGAGCACGCGGCGGGGCTGGGCCCGGCCTCGGGAGCGCCTCCGGTGGGCACCGGGCCGGTAACGAGCCGGTGGCACGGGGCCGGGGGCTGGTAATGGGGACCCCCGGGGGGCTCCGACCTCACAATAAGGGGCCCGGGGCTAGGCCAGGCCCGGCCCGGCCGTGTCCGTGCCCCTCCCCCCCCCCTCCGCCGTCCCCCCGGTCCCGGGGCGGCGGGCACGGGGCCCCCGCACGAGGCCGGGCGCTAGTCCCGCCCCCCTGCCCCCCCGCAGCCAATCACCCGCCAGGATCGCCCCTGGTGGGCGTGGCCCAGACCCGGCCGCTCCCATTGGCTGAGCCGCTTGTCGCTCACGGCCCGCCCCGCTCCTCCCCTCACCTCAGCGCCCGCCGCAGGCTTCGGCCCGGTACCGCTCCCCCCCCCCAGCCCCGCGGCTCGGCCGGCCGGCAGCGATGCGGGGAGCCGCGGGGAGCCCCGCCGGGCCTCGGCCCGCTCAGCAGAGCCCGGCCCCGCTCCGCATCACCGCCCAGCGGCCGCCGCGCTCCGGGGGGGTGCGACGGGGCGGGAGGGGGCGGGCGGGGGCGGTGCGCATGCGCGCGGCGCCGTGAGGCCCGGTGCGGTGCGGGGAGCCGCCGGGAGCCCCGC
>CM021784.1:14949609-15015646 GCA_011076525.1 Nettapus auritus
GCCGAGGGAGGGGGCGGGAGGGGCGGGGCGGGCGCCGCACGGCGCAGGCGCGGCCGGGCCGCGGGAGGCCAGGCCGGAGGCGCCCCCTGGCGGCAGTGGCGCCGCGGTACCGGTGTACCAGCCCCGGCCCTCCCCGCCTGCAGCGCCTCGCCCCTCCGAGCAACCGTTCGGGCCCTAACGTGGCCTGAGGTGGCCCCTGTGCCCCTGCCCAGGTGAGGGCCGTGTGGGCCGGGGCGGCGGGAGGAGGCCGCGTGGCCCTGCGTGGCCTCGACGCCCCGCTGATTGCTGCGTGGCCTCTGTAGGGCCTCTGTGGGTAGGGCTGGGCTCACAACGGAGTATCCTCGGTCCTCGGTGCCGCTGGGCGGGCGCCCCGGGCCCTGCCGAGCCCGCAGGGGGCGGCCGCGGGCCCCGAGCGGGGCCGGAACGGGAGACCCGCCCCCAAGCAGCTGATAGGCTGTCTCGGGACATCACTCAAAGCTCCGCCCCTCCGGATTGGCTAAGCTCCGTCTCCCTGTGCATTATGGGAGTTGTGGTTTGCTTCCCCCCTCCTTCCTGCTACGCCGCGCGCTTGGGCCCTACATTTCCCGTCACCCTCCGCGCGGAGGGCCGGCACATCCGGGTTCCCCCGCGGCCTGGCGGCGGTTCGCCCAATCGGCGCGCGGCGAGGGCGTGCGGCGGGCGCTGATTGGCTGGTTCGGACGGCCGAGCCCCGTTTGAAATCCGTTAACGGCGGCGGGCGGGGGCGCCGCGCAGGGCGGCCGCGGTGCGGAGGTGAGTGGCGGCCGCGGGGCTCGGCGGGCACGGGGCGGCCTCGGCACCTCGAACCGGGGCTCTCCCGGCCTTCCCTTGACTCCCACCGCTTCCCGGTGCCGTCTCGGTACCGGTTCTGCCACCGGTACCGGTGTCCGCCTCCAGTACCGATGCCCGGGTCGCTGCCTCCTTCGGGCCCTGAGCCCTACTCCGATCTCGGGCCTCGGTAGCGCGGCCCCAGCCTCGACTTCTCCCCCTCCGCCGGCTGGACCGGGAGGAACGGGACCGGGAGCCCCGGTGGCTGCCGGCGGGGCTTTGGAGCTGGGCCGGTGGAGCCGCAGCGGGGCCCGGGGATGGAGGCCTCGGGCGGCCCCGTGCTCCTACGGAAGGCACTGGGGTAACGTAACCGGGGTACCGGCAAAGCCGCCGGCGCTTCCCGGCTGAACAAGGGGAGCGCTCGCTGCGGTAACACCGGGGGGCTGCGGCGTTACCACCGGGGGCTGCCCCCCGTGGCTCTTGGCCCCCGCTGTCCCCGTGCTCACCGGGGGAAGGCTGCTGGGGGGGGAGCAGCGCAGGCACCTCGGTTACCGTAGGGAAACCCTGCGAGCTCCTGCCTCGCCTGGCTGTGGGCAGCCGGGGTTTGGCTTTGGGCATCCCGCGGTGCCGCCTCGTACCGGGGCGCCGAGTTCAGCGTCGGTTCTGTGCTGCGGGACCTCGCGTTTGAGCGCTGGGGGAGGAGAAACGGAGAAGAAAGAGGAGCTGCGGAGCCCGGACGGTTACGGGCGTTCGCTTCACCCCACCGGGGACAAAGGGAGGAGCTCTTGTGGCGGCTGCGGGGTGGGAGAGCTTCTGCGAGGCTTTGGCAGGGCCGTGTCCCCGGAGAGGCAGCCCCGCGGAACAGTCCAGTTTGTAGATCAGCCAGCAGAAAGCATCTGGGAAATCTGGATCATCAGCTGTAAGAAGGGAGGGAAGCCTCGTGCTGCAGGGGGGTGGAGAAGCCGCTGGGCTGAACTGAACGAGCTGCTTGCTGGTGTGCTGTCCCTTGCTCACGGCGGCAGGAGGCCCCGGAATCGCTGCAGCAAGGTGCCGTGCGGCTCCCTCAGCCCCGAGGGCCCTTCTCTTGCTTGCTCCTGTTCATCCCTTGTGGATCTCCAGGCACGCGATTCCCCCGCCTTCAGATCCATCTCTGGGTGGAACTTGGGATGTCCTCCTTGTGCATCTGCTGCTGTTTTTTCCCCCTTTCCAAACCTGGTAGGGTTTGTCAGTAACATCAGTAGTTTACGGAGCTCCTGCAGAACGTGGTGGCACGCTGGTTGGCCAGGGGCACGTCCGATTACACCGCAAGGCAGCACAGATCTCCCTCAGTCCCTCGCTGTTCCCCCAACACCAATCTCCTCCGCGCTCTCTCCTCCAGACATCAGTTTTCTTCCCCTGCAGCTCCTTTCCCTCTCTGCGACACGAGGCCTGGGAGGCTCCGTTGCCCCAGCGGTGCTGTCTCTGTTTCTCGACGACCACTGGGCTGCTCTAAAACGAGAGGCTCTTTTGGTTAGATCATAATTATCCCAAAGCGTTCCCTCAGCACCTGCTCGCTGCTGAGTTCCACGTGTTGCAGCTGGGCCAGTACAGCGCTAGGTCTTGTTGGAGCTCTTCCTCATGGGCCTTGTCCAGCCGGAATGTTTTTGGCAGGAAATCGGCTACTGCATCGAAACAAAGAGGCCGAGCGGATCCGGGCGGAATCACGTCAGTGTCTCAAAGCTCATTTGGATTGGAGCGAGGTGTGAAGGTATTCCAAAATACCTCCTGCGCCTGCTGTTGGATCGGTCTTATTCTGGGACAGGAATGCTCGTTCCAGTTCAGCTCAACCCTTTCTCAAAGCCAACTGACCGAAACCAGGCCAAGGCACTCTTCTGGAACGTGCCGCTGGAGTTACTCGAAGGAAGCTCGGTGCGCTTCAAAGCGAGGGGACTTGATGCTCCCTCCTCCGAGCTCCTCTTGACCCGGGTGGGAGCTGATCCTGCTGAGCCCACCGCAGGAGGGGCCGTGGGCTCCCTGCTCTGCTGGAGGTGAGGGATACGGGGAGCGGGGTTCCCTTCCTTAGGGCATGGTTTGCCACAGGATTACGCCGTCCGGTAACCACAACCTGTGCCTGCGATGAGGTGCAGTACCTGTTAACGAGGAGAAACGTTTGCGCCTTGCCTCCTGTCTTTAAAGCAGGAGCCGGCGGCGATTCTGCCATCAGATTGTGGTTGGATGTATTCCGATGCGGTAAGGCTGCAGACCTTGAGCTGAACTCGGCTGAGCCCATTCTGATTTCAGGCTCCGTAGCAGTGAGTGCATCAGCAATAAATCAGCGGGCTCTCCCAGCCCGGGGCCGAGCAGCGAGCTGCCTCCCAGCCGCGTGCTGCTCCCCAGCTGTTCTCCTTCAGCGCAGGACCTGGGGGACAGGTGAGGAGTTGCAGAGGGGATGCTGTGAGTTCCTCTGGCTGAACCAGGCTCTGGGGTTCATTCGGAATAACTCCTGCCATCCTACAAATAACTCCTACCATCCCACAAGAATCCTGGCTGGAAGCGTGGTCTCGACGCGCTCCTGTTTTGGTGGCCACCTCCTCAGCTCAGTCCGAGAGGCTCAGCGACAGGCGTCCCTCCTGGGGGCCACCGGGGCACAACGGGGGCTTTACACGGTAAAAAGTTGAAGGGATTTGGCTAACGCGAAGCATTTCAGCCCTGCAGCAGGCGATACGAATCGCTATGAAACACGACGCCCGGAGCCCCGGCTTGGCGGACCGACCGGGCAGGGCGAGGGCAGAATGCAGATGACGCATTTGATTTAAAAAAAATCGTGGATGGTGTTGACAGAAACCTTATCTTGATTGAGGTGGTAGGAAAGCATTCGATTCCAGCCGTGTCTTGAGCTCGGTTACAGTTGGTTTTGGCTCCGATTCTTCTGTTTGCCGTCGTTGGGTCGTACCCTGCCGTCCTCAGCCCTGCGGGTGATGCTTCGGTGTGGCGTTCTTCCCCTAACGGCACCGCTCCGGGGGCTTCCCTGCGGGGCCACCTTCACAAGGTGGCCTCCAGCTGCCTCCAGGTCCTGCTTGGATTTCCTCCCAAACGCGTTCTTATTTACGGAGCCGTCCAAGGTGAACCGTGCATGCTCTGCCAGCCCAACGGGAGAGGTCGAAGACTTTGTGGATCACAAATGTGCTGCTTTTGCATTGCTCCGACTCAAACAGCAGCGTTCAGGTGATTTCCTTTGGGTTGCTGTGTAACGTCCTCCCGGGCTCTGCCTTGCAGCTGCGTGAGGCACCCTGAGGACACCTCTGCAGGAAGGTTTTGTTGCCGTTTGCAGCTTTATAACGTAGCTGCTGGCTTTGTTCCTGTTCCCTCGTGTTTAATAACACCTGTTGACACAGGGATTCCTCCTGCTGTCAGTGCCGCACTAATTAACGGCGGGGACTGTTCTTGACACTCTCTTACGCGGTTTGTTTATAGCCTGGCCAGCCTCTCGGGGCAGTGCCCGGGGCCTCGCCAAGGACCCCGCGCTGCTGCCTTCCTCCTCGAGGTAACGATGCTGCGCAGAGCTCTTCTGTTCTGGGAGTCGATCTTCTCTGCAGAAGACACGCTGGTGTTCGTAGGTCTTGTTCGTGGCCTGTCGAGGGGGAACGACGGAGCTGTGCAGGAATCCACCTCGTTGTCAGGCGCTCGCTCTATAAATGTGTACGCTGTAACAGTAAGAGCTCCTCTTTGCTGCGTGCCCTCAGGGAGGGAAGGGCAAATCAGCCACTTGGAAAAGCTTTGTGTTTGCTTCCTTCTGAAAGCAGACTTCTAGCAGCTCCAGGTACAAAGAAAGCCTCCGAGACACGGCCTTTCTGAGGGCTTTGAACCCGCATTGCTCGGGAGCCCTGCTGTCCAAAGGCTGTGTGAATCGTGGTACAGGAGAACGTGCCAGAGGCTGTCTCAGGGTCTGCCTCTAGAAACGATGAACAGGGAACGAGGGGGACAGTGGGGTGGGCGGCCGACACCTCTGCTGGGATTTGGTGTGGCAGCTCACCGGTGTTTGTTCTTTAAAGGACTGTAACGGCGCGAGTGGAGGATTCCGGGGTCAGCGCGGAGGCGAAGATGTCTCACCCAGAATCTCGCTACTCCTTCGACGTCCCCAACCCTTGCCTCAACTTTGCGACTCTGAGCGATGACGACGTACACAATGCAGACGCCTGGTTCGGTAAGCTGATGGCTGCGCCGCGATTTGACTTCTCTTTGGATGAGGGCTTGGCTTCTGTGCCAGGGGATTAGTCAAATTGTTGACGGCATCGTTCACCATGCTTGGCTTTTGTTTTGTTTCTGTATTTAAACTTTGTGATCTGTAATTTGATGGATGGCTTCGTTAACAATGCCTCTGGATACCGTTACGATGTTATAAGCCCCTGATGCGGGCTTTGGAGTGAAAGCCTCTTTCCTCGCAGACCAGCAAGCCAATCTGGAGAACATCCCTCCTGCAGAAAATCGGGCCAAGGTCTTGCAGAACAGCCCTGCTTTTTTGAAGCCTGACACTGGTGGTTCTTCTGCCACATCACAAGAAATAACGATGGGTAAGCTGGCGTGGGATGGGTAGGAGGGGGGTGAACGTTACTTGTTTTTCACTAGGGTAGTGAAAAGCCCTCAGGCTGGCTCTTTTGGGACCATCTCACAGTGTTGTCTAGCAAGGCTTCATGTTAGCACGTGTCTCTGCGTATGTATGAGCTGACCTCTGTCACTTTTCAGCTGAACACTGTGGTGAAGAGGATGGTAAAGCAGAAAATGTGCAGTCCAACGTGGTTCCTCAGAATATTGTTGGGTCCCTGACCAGCTGGAGGGCTGCTGCTCCTGCGGAGGCATCTCAAAGGTGAAATACTCGTGTTCACTTGGTGAAGGTTGGTGGTGTAACCAAGCAGGTCCTCGCCCTCAGTATGTGCGGTTCTGGGGTTATCCCAAGGGACTGGAGCTCTCCAGCACGGATCGTGTGTATTGGTATAGCTGAGCTGCTTGCTAATCAGCAGGGGCAATCTCTAGGGGTGGAAATGTAATGCAGCGTCTCACATACTTGTCAAATGAGACTTGGTAGCACTGGGAGCTTCTGGAATGTGAGGATATCTGAAACTGAAGCTGAAGCGGCTGATAAAGTTTCTTTGTTTATATCTGAGTTGGGCAGAACTCATTCCTGATATGAATGCAAGGGGCTCTACGCTCATACACCAAAGAACATTAAGCATGTGGATTGTAAAGCGGCAGTAATTCGTGCTGCATTTGGA
Source organism: Nettapus auritus (assembly GCA_011076525.1). Taxonomy (NCBI): domain Eukaryota; kingdom Metazoa; phylum Chordata; class Aves; order Anseriformes; family Anatidae; genus Nettapus; species Nettapus auritus. Next base: position 14,955,645 of record CM021784.1, read on the forward strand.
TTGTTAGGTTAATCACAGCTCACACAGAGCACGTTGGGGTTGGATAATGCTCTGACAGTGTTACACTGATTGTGCCCTCTCAGACCCGTGGGAAGGCTAAGCCTCCGTTTTCTGTTCCACTCCAGAGCGGGCAGAAGACCAGCAACGAAGCAGAGAAAAACACAACAGCGCAAACAGCCAGCACGAGTCAGAGCGGACAAAAATGCTACTGCAGTGGCCAACAAGGAAGAGGTTCCACCCCTGAAAAAGATGAGAATGTATGTCAGGGCCCTTCTGTTGGGGGCTGGGGGGGGGGGCACAACCCTTTATTTTGAAAGGATTTCCATTTTGCTGAAGGGTTCTCACAGAGAACGGTGCAGAAGTTTAAGAGGCAGCTGACCTCAGCCTGCTTCCAGACACTGGTTTCATAAATGAGAGAAAGCGGCTGTAGGACGTGAAGGCAGTGCTCTGTGTGGAGGTGTGAATGGAACGGGCTTGGGTTTCCAAAGCTTCTTATTACATACTCGGTGTCTGTCAGCTAGCTTAAATCAGGCTTAACTTGTCCATCAGGAGGTCATCAGGCAGCCATAAGCTACGGAGGAGTTGCAGCGAAAACATTTCTCAAATTAGCTTAACCACTAAGATATCGTACGGTGATGAGCTTAAGGTCAGGAATTTTATTACAAAAGGCAGTCTTTCAAATGCTCTTGTACATGGATGAACTGCAGCATTCCTACCCTCTGAGGAAAAAGCTGAAGTTCCCAAACTCAGTCATTAATCTTCCCTTCTACAGCCTTAGAGTACCAGGGAAAGCTAGACGATCCTTACCTGGGCCCTTGGTGAGGTAAGGCCAGCGTGGCGTACCTTACAGCTCACCAGGTGTTGGGATGTTGTGCATGGCGGTGAGAGCTGCAGGTGCTTTCACTTAGAGCACAGCAGTTAATCGAGTGGTTTGTTGTAATTTAATACCTTAGCTCCGGCGGCAGAGAGAAGCTGACAGAAACATCTCCCAAGAAAGAGCCGTTGCATCACCCTGACCGTTCCCCAGGAAGAGGGAAAAGCAAGCTGACCATGCCCTCCACACCAACGATGTTAAAGTACGTGGCATGTTGTGACTGAGGCTTGTCTTTGCTGATGTTGGTGCTTTAGCTGACAGCCCTGGCTAGAATGTTTTCAACTTCAATTTAGCACGTGATGGTATTGCATTTAGTAAACATTAAATCACGGCAACAATATTAGGATGAAATGCGCTTCAGCTTTCCTTGTGCAAAGAAAAACTCTTCCTCTTGAGGAAAAAGTTCTGTAATGACCAAGCGTGCATACAACAATTGGTTGTGTAGTTCGGCCATTGCTGCCCCAAGGAAACAAAATCCCAGCAGGTCTTTTCTGAAGAATGTTTTTATAAAGAGTGATGCTTCTGCAGTGCAGTCAGAAACGTTCCTATGCGCCAATAACCAATGAAGCAGGAAGGCACATCTCAGTCCTTAATGTGCTTCTGCAGGAGGACCAATCTTGCTGGCAAGCTGAAGAGTACAGAAGAGCAGGAGTTGGAGAAGATGCAGCAGTTGCAGCGGGAGGTTATGGAGCTGCGGAAGAAGAACGAGGAGTCCCTGAAAGCAGCTATTGCTGGAGCAGGTGAGCTCTAGCTGAACTGCAAGCTGAGGCTGTACTGGGCTCATGTGCACGTGAGCACAAGAAGTGTGCTGCCTGGAGCTGTACACGTACCTCTGAAAAGAAAACCTTCCAGGCTTTGCACTACATATTAGGATGTAGGAAGCTTTTTATGTAGACCTGCCCCTAAACTGCCCGGAAGTAGTTTTATTTTGTCATGTCTTAAAATATTATAGATGAGTTCTCCAAAAACGTCTCAAGTTATTAGAAATAAACACCTCTTTTTCCCCAAAGTCCTCCCCCGGTCCTACTCTAAAAGGCTTCCAGACCTTACACGCTCTTCCTTCCCTAGGACAACCTGTGAAGAGAGCTGTTGGTCAAGTAACAAAGCCAATTGACTTTCACTTCTGCACGGATAATAGAATTAAACAACACGGGGAAAGCCAGCCTGAGAATGAGTACAAGGAAGTGGATTTTGCAGCAGTACTGAGGAAACATCCTTCTTCTCCGGTAAGAATCAGTATTGCCAGCAGTCAGCTGAGTGATCCTTCACACCACCACCTTTAGCACATGCTGCTGGTAGATACATGCGAGAGGCAAGTGTTGTGCGTATCTAACTGTTAGTTTACTGCATGTCTGCACTGCCACAAGGTACTACGGGATGTTTTTGGGGAAAACAGTCCCTTTAATGTCAGGTCTACTGGTCACCACACATGCTTCAGTCTTTTACCTCATACAGTTTCTTGATATGACTAGTCACGTGCAAGTTCAGACGGCTGAGTCATGTCTGTCTAATGTGAAGTATTGTCTTTTTTGTGGTGAATGGACAGATAACTGTGTATTGGTGAGGAAAGGAAGTGTTATCGAAGCATCCTTCTGTTTTTTGTTTCCAGGGGCGACTGCCAAAGGGACCCACTATCCCCAAACCCTTCAACCTGTCCCAGGGAAACAAAAGAAAACTTGAAGAAACCACGTCAGAATACGTGTCCCTTGCTGAGCAGGTCGAAGCATTCCAGAAGCGCACACCCTCTCGTTACCATCTGAGGAGCAGGAAATCTGATGAAGGTGAGCAGTCTCAGCTATGCCCAGCCAGGAAACTATCTGCAGAGGTGGCAGTAGAAAAAGATGCTTTGGTTACTGTGCTGAGCAAATAATCTGTCTGTTGCAGGCCTTGCCATTAACTGCTCATCTTTGTACCTTGAATTTCTAGGCTCAGTCTCAGGAAAGCTGGTGAAGGCTCGGCTTACAAACCCTAAAACACCACTGCTTCAAACAAAGCATCGCTTCAGGCCTGTCACCTGCAAGAGTGCAGCGGAATTGGAAGCAGAGGAAATAGAGAAAATTCAACAGTAAGTAAAGGCTGACTCCAGTCTTCTAAGAATCGTACTGCACTGTAAATAACATCTGCAATGCCTCTTCTGAGGAACACTTTTTTTTTTGTGCATAAGCCCGTGGCAATGAATGTAGGGATGTAAAGGTAGCCAATTTTGCAGGAGGTAGTCTTCAAAACGAGAAGCTGATCTTTGGGCATAGCTCATGATTAGTAAAGCAAACCCAGTACAGTAGTGCAGCCTGCGTACAACTCAAAACTCTCCTGTAGCCAAAGCTTTGGATTCCTAAGAAAGCAATCTGTACGGTGGTCCTTAAGTCTTGCTGTTTCAAAAGCAAAGGAGTTACTAACAAGAGCTGCACGCAATGCAACACAACTGCTTCTGTACCTGACTGTTGTCCTGTATTGTGAGAAGCCAGTAGCCAGAAGCTTTATCTTGCCGCATAAAATGCTTAGGTGACTCTCTCTATTATTCCTGCGTAGGTACAAATTCAAAGCACGAGAGCTCGATCACAAAATCTTAGAGGGTGGATCAGTCCTGCCCAAGAAACCTCCTGTGAAGGAACTCACACAGCCTGTTGGCTTTGATCTGGAAATAGAGAAAAGGATTCAGGAGCGTGAGAGTAAGAAGCAGCAGGAAGAAGAGCACTTCGAATTCCATTCCAGGCCATGTCCAACTAAAATCCTGGAGGATGTTGTGGTAAGTTTAATAATGCCCAGGAATTCAGACTAAGGTGGCAGTTAGCTTCAAAATGTCCTTAGTTATGTTGCATTATGTATTTAACTTTTGGTAAATGTTGCCTATCAGGTGAGAACTGTTTGTACTTGCTGCTATATCAGATAGTTTCTCTGTTGTACTTCTTGTTGACTTGGGTGACCACTTACTGACTTCTCTAAACAGGGTGTTCCAGAGAAGAAAGTGCTTCCAGTTACAGTCCCCAAGTCTCCTGTCTTTGCCTTGAAAAGCAGAGCCCGAACGTCTAGCAGAGATGAAGAGAAGGTAATTGTGAGCGTGCTGTAGTCAAGCCTTCCTCTCCCACCGTGGTGACTGCCTCAGCCGGTCCTGCGTTCGCCAGCTGGGTGCGACGCTCTGGTTTGGCTGGCCCCTGCCCTCCTGTTGGGTGGCTCCCCAGTGGTGGCACCTTTCTTTGTGCCATTCCCTGCTAAACACTTTGCTGCTATTTGCTTTGCAAAAATGAATTCTCTTATGAAGTAACTATTTAAAACATGAGGCCACTGACCAGGCTGAGGTGTTGCTGCTACAAATGAGGGAAGTAAACCCTGCTTAGGCTTCTAGATGATAAAAGGACATTGTTGCTGAGAAGGGCAGATTTTACACATGACCTTTCTTACCTCAGTCACTCCAGCTCCCCAGAGGTAGGGTGCAGGATTCAGAACGCTTCATGCTTTTCTTCCCTTCCCTCTTGTGAAGAGGAGGCTAAAAATTAGTCTAATTTTGGTTGAGTACTAGAAGTAGTAGCTCTTTAGTAAGAGAAAAATCTTGTCTGTGGTTCAGGATGCCTGTAAACTATTGGTACTTGGTTGGATATGCAAGGAGATAGCATTTTATTGATGCTGTTGTGACTATTTTACAGGAATTCTCATCTTTGAGGTAGGAATTGTAGTCTCTTTCTGAAAAATCCAAAGTCTAGTGCTGTGTGTCAGATTCTAACACTAACATCTGTTTAGGAAAAGGAAGCGGTGCCTGTGATCAAAGCTAACCCTATGCCACATTACGGAGTGCCCTTCAAACCTAAAATGCCAGAACAGAGGCATGTGGAAGTTTGCCCTTTCTCTTTTGATTCCCGTGACAGAGAGCGGCTAATACAAAAAGAGAAAAAAATAGAAGAATTGCAGAAGGAAGAGGTAAGAGCTAAACACTACCTTGTGTTCCACTCCTTAGGTGAAAAGGGTGTTGCAGGACTTGCCTTCAGCTGTTGGCTGTTAAACACCCAAAGCTTTGTGCGTTTGATGAAATGGCAAGGAATTTTACAAGCTCTTTCTTTCAGATGCCGAAGTTCAAGGCGCTACCTCTGCCTTATTTTGACCGTGTTAAGCTGCCAGAAAAGAAGGTCAAAACCCCAACGCAGCCCGAACCGTTCCACCTACAGGTTGATGAAAGGGGAGCTGCTAAGCTACAGAGCTGGAAACAGCAGGTAGGAGAACAAAGATAACAGGCACGAACAGCCTTAACGTAGCTAGTTGAGCTCAGCAAGTGTCCTGCTTGAGTTTAATTAGGATCTGGCAGGCAAGAATTAATGCATTGCTTTGTCTTTAATATTTTCTATGTGAGTGACTTGAAGTCAAACTGGCTTTTCCAGTGTCAGGAGAGCTGAATTCTGGCTGGGGGAAGATGGTGTTTTTTTGTTATGCCTGGCACTTGACGGCTTTTCTTCTCATGCAGCTTAAAGAAGACTTGAAAAGGCAGAAGGAGGCAGCATGTTTTAAAGCTCGTCCCAACGTAGTGGTGCACCAGGAGCCTTTTGTGCCTAAAAAGGAAAATAAGCCAGTATCAGGTAAAGTACTGCTACACAGGCTTGGTTGATAACTCAGAACTGATGTCATTACATGATGCTTAGAGTTGCTGATGCCTTTATCAGCACGGCCAATATTGCCGTGCACTTAATCAACTAATTCCCTAACAGCTTGTATCCCCAGGGAGTGGAAGAGTTTCCTCCCCGCTGCCCCCCTGTCCTGCACTAACACGGCAGCTGTATTTAACAGCTATGCTACAATTGGCAGATGATTGATGTGCCTTAGCTTGGGATAAGGGTATATAATATGCAAGGAGCTCCCTGTGGAGACAGATGGTATTTCTGCAGCAGCTGTCAGTCTTTTCCTCCCATTTGTAATAAGATGAAGGCGTCTCCAGCTTAGTTTGTGTGGAGCTAGAAACTTCATAGGGTACGGAACTAGCTAAAAACTTGCTTGTACTAACAATTGTGTGCTTGCTCCCTCCTATGAGGACACCCGTGGCAAGGGTAACATCTGCATTAACACTGCTCGCATTTGGCCGTAAGCTTTTCTGTTCCCCAGAACCCCAAATAAACCCCGAATGTGTCTACTAACCACCCCTGTGAGGTGAAGCGCTCCAGAGTGAGGCTTCCATTTGATACTAATATTGCTCTGCTTTACCTGACTGCCTTTGCACCAATGTTATCCCCTCTATTTCTAAACTTAGAGAGCCTTTCTGGTTCTGTAGTTCCTGAAAGTTTTGAGCTGGCAACAGAAAAAAGAGCTAAGGAGCGACAGGAATTTGAAAAACGATTGGCAAACATAGAAGCCAGAAGGGAGAGACTTCAAGAAGAGGCCAGACAGCGAGAAGAAGAGCGTGAAAAGGAAGAAGTTGCTAAGCTAAGACAAGAACTGGTAAGTGAGCTATTTCTAAACAGGGACCCAAAGGGATGTGTGAATGTACTAAGCGAGCTAATGTCAATGTTGAGCTGCTTTTAAGATGGTATTTTCAAGTTTCCCTGTCACAAACTGACTCCTCACTAATGTCATAGCAGTTCTTTTTTAAAAAAAAGCCATGAAAAATCATCAGCTGCCTCAGCTGTAAACACCTAGTTGTTGGAGCAGAACAATCCTAGTAAAACCCACGACCCCAAAGTGTCTTGTGAGCTCCTCGTGGCTCACTCCAGTGCCTGGGCAGAGCGGTGGTCTTGCAGATGGATGCCTGCCTGCAGCACACTGATGGCTGGCCTGCGTGTTTTGGCTTCGTCTCAACTGCAGCCATTTGTTTCATTTTGTCCTTGGTTTTCACAGGTCCACAAGGCAAACCCCATACGCAGATACCGCAACGTAGAAGTGAAGGCCAGTGACCAGCCGCTAACTATGCCGAAGTCTCCAAACTTTTCAGATAGGTTCCGGTGCTGATGTGCATCCCTGGGATAGGAAAGAGCACATCCTGCTCCACACTCTTGACAGGCAGAGAGGGAACAGTTGTTTTTAGTGACTTCTCGGTCTCAACTCTTACGCTTGGCTCCGTTATTGTTATGTTATTGAGAGGTTTAACTCCAGCTGGGACAGGTGGCTGAGGCACAGCATACAGGGAGTGCCATACAGTCTCCGTGGCCTCATTTCACATCTAGACACCTTGGTCTCTAAAGACTAAACTAGGTAACCTAGGTTTTGATATTGTATACAAACACTGTGTACTTGAACTAAATAAAAATTCATAACCTGATTGCTGTCTATTGATAGCAGGTTGAATCCCTTTCCTGCAAAAGTTTTGGTAAAGGGCACTCTGAAGCTGCAGGGATGTGCATATCTGGAAGAGCTGCCTTGTCTCTGTACATTGAAGCATTGACTTCAAGTTTCTCTTAGGCATTTAGTGTATATATATCAGGCTTGAGTTGTGTTGAGTAACTTGAGGCTTCCCCAAGCCAGCAAATTGCAGGTCTGTCCTGTTGATGTTCAGATGAATGCTAATATTAATCTTGCCCACACTTTAAAGTAGTTTCCTGTGTATATCAGCGCATTAAACCTTCAGCTGTCTTACAGCTGAAGTCGTTCTGTTTGGGGAATCAGTTAACTGGCAAATGACTGTTCACTGCCTCCCTGGCTCATGCTAGCACAATTATCCTGGCTGAAGAGGCATTGTCTCCCAGCCAGTCCAGAGTGGCGAGCAGAGCTACATGTAGGTCAAATGCTCTAATGTGCTAGAGGGCAGAACTTCCAGTATTGTTAAAGAGGTGATCAAATCTAGACTAAACTTCACCAAGAATGATTTCTTCCCTTAGCATCTTAATAGGCTTTCAAGACTTGTAAGACTCTGTAGGCTTTTCCCTCATCTTGAGAGATGATAGAGGCAGAGAGCCCTTTGCGAGCTAAATTGAGAGATGAACATTTACTGTACCTGAAGACTTTTTTGCAGGATTTCCCCTGAAAAGTGAAATGCCTGGGGGGGGGGGGGGTACAGCAGCTGCAATCTACTGCCAGCAGTGAGAAAGTGTTTTGTAGGAGTATGTTAAACTCCAGCTCTTCTAATGGAAGGTTTCCCTGCCCACGGCAGGGGATCGGAGCTAGATGATCTATAAGGTCCCTTCCAACCCAAATTGTTCTGTGATAGGCTATGAAAGAACACCAGCCTCAGAAAAGGAGAGAAAGAAACCTTAAAGTATAAGGACGTGAGGGTTCTTGTTTGACTGTGTAGATTTAAGTATTGTCCAGTTAGGGAGTGAGTGACTAAGGAACTCAAGACCAAGGGATTTTGTATGAGCATGTTAGTACTAAGAAGTGAGTGGTGGTGGAGCAGCAGAGCTGCTTCAAAGTGGTGAGCTAAAAGGCAAGGCTTCTTCTAGCCTAAGCTTTAGCTTTTCCTTCTCTCCTGAGGACTTTGTAACAGAATTGAGCCTGAAAGATCAATTTAGTAGTACAGGATGGCTTAAGTCATTTTTTTTTTTTTTTAACTGACTTTGCCAATAGCCCCATGTTGCTGAACTGAGGGTAGCTCTGTTGGAGTGATGCTGTCAACAGCCTGGCCAAAGAGGCCGTCACAAGTAGCTACTGACAGCCCTGCTGGCATACAGCTTACCAGAATGACAGGAGCAAGAAGAACTTGTAAGTATCCTCTTCCTGAAAACTGCTCAGATTTGCATGGATCTGACCAAAGGTGTGTGGATTTTTTTTTCTTTCCTCAGTCTGCCTTAAACTTGTTGCTGTCTCAGTGGAGCTATTCCATCTGATCTGCTAGACAGAAAAATTGGGACCCTGAAGGTGCAGTCAAGGAAACTTCTGCAGCCTTAAATGCCAGTTCCTGTGAAGCAGGCAGTGTGTGGGCAGCGGGAGCTGTAAATATTCATGGCAAGGCAGAGGAAAGCCTGAATGCTGCTGAGCAGTGGGAGAATGTACAGGCAAGCAAGATAACAAGGCTGCTGAGCTGGAGCAGATATCGATCCGTGAATGATGGAGCAACTGGATTTCTGTGGTGGCCTCACACGGCTCCTGCTTCAGCCTTGAGGAAGGGTTCATATGCCTGACAGCTTGTCAGTGTTTTTCCAGCTGTATCCTTGGGTCTAATAAAAGATATTACCTCTTCCTGCAGCCACGGCCTCTTATATTCCCCATACGCTGCAGACTTGGTGAAAGAGGGCCTCAAGGGCTGTGCCGTGTGTGGTATGGGGCTTCTGGCGAGGCTGGTGGCAGTCACCCTGCGGCTTCTCACAAGCTGTGTGCGTGGTGTAAGCTGCCCTCTTAAATAGGAGAGAAGCATTGTGCTTGTAAAAACTGCTTTAATGTAGGAAATGTGTAAATAAGGGGTGTCTTGGAGCTGAATGTCAGTCACAAAGGGGTTTGGTTAAGGCTTCAGGGATGAAATGGGCAGATGACCGCTTGTCCCACTGGAGTGGCAGTGGGGGAATCGAGTTACAGGAACGGAGCAGTGGGTCAGGATTTAACCAAGTTCTAGCACGTGCCTTTAGAGTCGGGGTAGTTTGTCAAAGTGATGTAAAATCTGCGTTCTTTGTGTGTATTTTGTAACTTCAGATTTTGTGATCTTTGTTTTTTTTTAATATTTTTGTTTTTGTATTCAAAACTCGCCACCAAGGCATGCCCATAAAGCTGATGAGTGTGACCAGGTATAATCAAGTAGAACTTTACCCAGCTTCACTTCTAATATAAACTGTGCTGTTCTTCTAAGTTCTGTCTCTGTGAAGTAACTTGCTGAACTCGGACTAGAACAGGAATTAAGCCGTGATATTTCCTGGACTTCATCTTGAAGAGTAGCTGAGAACTGGAAGCTGTTAGCTGGTGAAGGAGATTGTTATTAAAAGGCTTGATTACACTCAAACCTCAGCCTCTGTTCTCATTCACTTCTCCACTGCGGTAACTTGCGGGTTGTTGTCCTGGGGATGCTGTGGGCTGCCGCCTTGCTCCAGGAAGGTTTTCTTCTGACTGCCAGGACTTCTCCCCATCACCTTGATTGGACCCGTCACCCAGGATCACAGCTCACCCAGGGAAGTCCGGAGCGCTGATGGAAGCAGTTAAGCCGTTGACCGCATGTCTGGGTTGGCCCTGTGAGGCTGGGGCGGCCGGCTTGTGTTACAGCGTGTGGCCGGGGCTCAGGTGGGGACGTCGCTCTCGCTTGGCCCCCATCAGCCTCGTGCCCGGCTCCGTGGCTCGATTTAGCCGAGGTGTAGAGTTTCCTGGAGAACGGCCGGGCCTCGGCCCAGCGCAGAACCTTCCTTACCCATGAAAAGCGTAAAGGTTAAAGTGTGCTGCCGGAGTTGTGACAACGGCGTAGCTAGGGAACGGGCGTGCTTGAGGCCGTGCCAGATCGCCCCGGGACAGCCTGTTTACCAGCTGCAGGCAGCGCAGGCTCTGGCTCGAGCTGCTGAATGGGGAGGGAAAACACCCCTCAGCCTGAGAAACCTCCGAGGTGGCTGCTTTGCTTCTGGGCTGGTCATCTGGGGGCTTTCGGAGCCAGCGTGTCCCAAATCCCGGTGTGCGGGCAGCTGCTGCCTTCCTGCAGTGCTACAGCTCTTCCTTGTGTCTTTGTCCAGCTCTTTTCTCCTTGCCTGCAAATGTTTTCCCTTAATAGCACCAAACCGCCTCTTCCTTCACCCCCCTTTATGGCCTAGAAGAACCCTTTTTGGCTTCCCAGCTCTGCCGTGCCTGCTCTTGGAGCTCTGCCTCCTCCCCTCATCCTCAGGCGGCTTCTTGCAAGAGTCTAAGACTGGAAGCACCAGAGAAAAGCCTGCTGCTCTCCTGCGGGTGCTCTCGGTGGCTTTTGTCACTCCCAGGGCTTCCAGCACCCCCTGTTCCCATGGACCTGCCGAGCTACAGGCCGTGGTGTGAGCTGCTTCTGCCTCACCGAGGACTGGATGCACCTCACCACGAGGGCAGGGAGGAGAAGGCTGCCAAAGAGGTGGTGAAATGACGGAGAGGTGGCCTCCGGGTGCCTGGCAGCCCTGGAGTGAAGGAGCCCTTCCCTGTGAGCCCTGCGTGCCCGTGGTGCTCCAACCTCCACCCCTACACGGCTGCACCAGCACACCCCTCACCCTTAGTGGGGTGGTGGAAGCGGTGTTTCTGCTCCTTTGTGACCCCTGTTGGTTCTCTGCCCCTGCCTTTGATGTCTGCAGGAGGGAAGCTCACCCCTGAGAGCTTACCTAGGCTTGCTGAGGCCGCGGATCTGAGTGGCAGGGGGTGCCCAGGGGGATGCATCCTTCAGAGCAACCCCTGCTGCTTGCGGCGTGATCGTGGAGGGAGACGCCAGAGCTGCTGCACCCGCCTTCGGAACCAGGCAGGCTCCATGGGGAAGCAGCTCCAGCCCCACATTTCACCCACATTTCATTTTCTCCTTGGCTTAAACCTCACACTGAGCTCTTTGCGTGGTGGGACTGAGCCCCTGCAGGGGGCTCCTGGAGGGAGCAGGGAGGAAAATCCTCCAGGGGCTGCCCTTCGTTTCCCAGTCCCTGTGCTGCAGTTGCAGCCCTGGGCGTGCTGCTCACATGTTGGAGGTAGGTAATAGTTTAAAAAGAAGAGTCTCCATTGTACAAACCAGCTGGTTCTGCTCATAGCCGGAGCACAAAGGAAAAGGTTACGGCCGAGCTCGGATGGGGCCCTGCCAGGAGCATTCCCAGGGCCCAGCCCTGACAGCAGGGCCAGTTTGGAGGCAGAAATAGCAACAGCCCCGGTCCTCCAGGTTTGTTCTTCCAGATAATCACTTCCTTAGGCTGCTGCCAGCGCGCTGCCTCCCAGCTGAGCACCTTGCTGGGGTCGTGCAGCTGCTGGAGCAGGGCTGTGGCGGCGTGCCTTCGCCCCAGCCACAACCACACCGGCTGGGGACAACGTGGGGAGGCTCCTCGGGCACCTCTCTGCCCTACCCAGGGCTCTGCATCCCCCTCCAGGGCTGGGTGCAGAGGGAGGAGAAACGGCCGCAGGGTTCCAGCCTGGCCCCTGGTTCCTCCGTTAAGAAGCGGGCATGCTTCACCTCTTGTTTTCCACTGCAGCTGATGAGGAAAGAGGATGGGCTGGGTCCTTCAAAAGGTTGATCGTGGAGCTTTCCCCAGCCAGGTTTGCTGTAAGGCTTTAACAATCAGAAACCCTTGTGCGGCTGAGGCCCCTTCCCGCAGGAGGCAGAGCTTAGCAGCAGCTCCATCACCGCCTTGCCCCCCAACACCACCCAAAGCCCCTTCCCCCTGCTGCGCCTTGTGCTCTGCAGGGCCTCCTTGCATCCTCCCTGGGGGTGCCTGGGCGAGGTGAGCACAGCTCCTGGCCACCCTATGGGGACCTCAGCCCCGCTCTATCCCCGTGCCCCGCTCCGTGCCCTGCCAAGCCCTGTGCGGAGCAGCTGGGGTCTGGCATCAGCAGCACCCGAGCCTTGGTGGTGTCCCTGGACACAGAGCTCGGGGGGAGATGTTTGGCCATGTCGGGGGATCCCTGCGGTGCTCTTGGCCCCGAGCCTGCCCGTGGGGCAGTGAGGCCGGCAATCGGCGGTGCCCCCCAGGAGCTGGGGTACCCGGCAGGGCAGGTGAGGAGCTGGAGGGCTGTCAGCAGCTTGGGGCAGCTCTGGGACCAGATGCCCGACCCTGGGTGCCCTGGGGCATCTCTCTTGTCCTGCTGCGAGCCGCTGTCGCTGTTTTATTGCCCGTCACCAAGCCGAGAGCTCCGCCGTCCCCCCTGAAAGGAGCAGCAGATGCAGGCGGAGAGGGCTGAGCCCTTCCTCCTCCAGGCTGCGCTGGCGTTGTGGGATAAATCGGTGTGCTGGGTTTTTAATAGTTGGTATTACTTGAGTGCTTTCACCCAGCGGGGCTGGCAGGGGAGGGCTGGGTCCAGTTACCCTGGGGTTCCTCCGGCAAACCTCAAATGACCACCTCCACCCCCAGCAGAAACCCGAGAGACAGAGTCTGCGTGCCCTTGAGCAATGCTTTCCTCACCTTAAGTTTCACAGATTTAAAGTAAACAAGGCTCTGCTGGCCGGGGCAGTGAGGCGAAAACCTGGTGCAGCCTTTGGGGCTGAATCATCTTCAGGCCCCAAAGCCCCTCTGTGCACCTCTGGCAGGGTCTCTCGTTGCCCGTGCGCCCACACGCAGCCCGACCCATCCAGCAGCACCCCCGGGTCCTTTTTTTCTCTGCCTGACCCCCCAAAATGTGCATTTAGATTCTCAGTAGTGCCTCTCAGCTGGTTCCCAGAGGCAGCTGCAGCAACGACAGGGGCTGGTGCTGCGGCTCCCTGCTTTTGCTTTGGGTCCCTGGCAGCGCTGCCCGTGGGCACTGCACGGCGCTGGGGGAGCCGAATGTCCCTGGGAGCTGCTACCCCAGGGACCGTCCCCAGCGGCGTGGGACAGCCCAGGCCCTGCAGGGAGCTGGGGGTGCCCGTGTGGGGCCGCCTCGTGCCCTCCAGCCGTGCCGGTGAGCGGTGCCCGTGCCGGGGCAGCTCCGGCACCGCTCGCTGCTTTTGCGCGCTGCCGGCCGGCGGGAGCACGAAGAGTGGCGTGTCCTTTGAACGGGCTCCAGCAGCGACAGGTGCTGGGAAAGGCGACGCGGGACGGCTCCTGCTGGTGTAAAGGATACTCCTCTCTCCCTGCACTAATCCAGCTCTGTTACGCCCAGTATAGAAGGGGCTGCTCCGGCCAGGCGCTGCCACAGCGCCGATGCTGCTCTCCTGACTGCCCTCTGCCCCGGGGACCCCAGGTAAGGGGGCTGGGGGGGGTTGCACGGGTGGGCAACGGGGTCCCTGTAGCCTTTGGGGTCCCTGTAGCCACCGGTGCCATGCTGGGGGCAGCGGGGTGGCCTTGGGGACAGCCAAGCCCTGAAGCTGCGGAGCCGAGGCTGCGGGGAGCAGGGATGGCTCAGCCTCACGCCGCTCCCTGCCAGCAGCCCGCAGCTCCGAGCCCGGTAAAACCAGTAAGTGGCTGCTCCATTGCCAGAACGGTTGCCGGTGGCTTTATTCCCACCAGGGTCAGTGTTGCAGGGGCCGGGGCAGAGCCGCGGTGTTGGGCTGGGGGCTGGCACTGCCAGCCTGGCAGCCCTGCTGGCACATGAGCACCCATGGGTGCTGCCTGAGCCCCCACAGCCCCTCGGCATGGGACCACTTGGGTGGGAGCCACCAGGACCCCCAGCAGACGGGGCTGTGCTCTGCTGACAGCTCCCGGGGATGCTCCCTTTGCCCCTTCCCCATGCGGGCACCCGCTGTCCTCTGCCCCCATGGGGGGACGTAGCCTTGGTTTGGCACCCCGGCCGTGCCGGCTGCCTGCGCGGCGCCGTGGCAGCAACAGGTGCCGGTGTCAGGCCATCGATCAGTCACCGCACAGCAAATATCGGGGCACAACGGGACGGTGCGGGGGGCCGTACGGGGTCTGTCCCCGTGCCACCAGCGAGGAAACCCCTGGGGCTGCGGGAGAGGAGCCCCCCCGGGAGCCCCGCCGTGCCCGGACCCTCCAGCTCGCCTCTTCTCTCCTGCAGGAGCCTCGCCGACCCGGGGCAGCCGCCTCCGGCCGCAGAGTGCCCATGGAGCAGGACGGCGTGGCGGGCAGCACGGCCGATGCCGGGGGGGCTGGGAGCACGGCCCCTCCTGGAGCAGAGGCCAGCACAACCCCTCCTGCCCCCCAGGACACAGAGCCCGCAGAGGGGAAGGGGCCGGCTGCTGCCCAGGCTCAGGGTGCAGGGCAGGAAGAGCCTGGGAAGGAGAAGGCTGCGGCTGCTGAGGCTCAGGATGCGGGGAGAAAGGAGCCCAACAAGGAGGAGCCCACGGGAGGAGAGGCAGAGCCCTCGGAGGAGAAGGGTCCGGCTGCTGCTGGGGCTTTGGATGGAGGAAAAGAAGAGCCCGCAAAGGAGAAAGCCCTGCCCGGGGGAGAGCCCCAGGGAGGAACGGCAGAGCCCGCAGAGGGGAAGGAGCCGGCTGCTGCCCAGGCTCAGGGTGCAGGGAAGGGAGAGCCCCCCGAGGAGAAGGCTGCGGTGGCAGCAGAGCCCCAGGCAGGGAATGCGGCACAGCCGGCACAGGAGAAGGGCTCGGCTGCAGCAGGGGCTGAGGATGGAGGCAAGGAAGAGCCCATGGAGAAAGCCGCCGGTGTTCCAGAGGCTGAGGGCGGAGGAAAAGCAGAGCCCACGGAAGAGAAGGCTCCGGCTGTGGTGGAGGCTGAAGGAGGGAAGGCAGAGCCCGTGGAGGAGACAGCACAGGCTCGGGATGGAGCAGGGGAAGAGCCCCTGAAGGAGAAGGCTCCTGCTGCTGCGAAGGCTCAGGATGGAGGGAAGAAAGCGGCAAAGGCGGAGAAGACCCCGGCTGCAAAAAAGCCTGCAAAGGAGAAGGCCCCTGCTGCTGTAAAAGGTCAGGATGGAGAGAAGAAAGCGGCAAAGGCAGAAAAAGACCCGGCTGCCAAAAAGGCTCGAGACAGGGGCAAAGAAGAGCCCACAAAGGAGAAGGCCCCGGGTGCGGCGAAGGCTCAGGATGGGGAGAAGACAGCAGAAAAGGTGGAGAAAGCCCCAGCTGCAAAGACAACTCAGGATGGAGGCAAAGAAGCTCCTGCGAAGGAGAAAGCCCCGGCAGCGCCTGCAAAGGCTCAGGATGGAGGGGAGGAAGCTGCACAGGTGGAAAAAAATGCAGCCGCCACAAAAGCTCAGGATGGAAGCAAAGAAAAGCCTCCAAAGGAAGAAGCCGCGGCTGCTGCGAAGGAGGAAGCCACAGCAGCTGCCGCAAAGGCTCCGGATGGAGAGAAGAAAGACACGAAGGAGGAAAAGGCCCCGGAGGCAGCAACGGCTGAGGATGGGGGCAAGGAGCCCACGAAGGAGGAAGCCCCGGCTGCTGCAGGGGCTCAGGCTGAAGGGGAGAAATCAGCTGGTGCGGAGGAGACGAGCAAGCAGAAGCCACCAAAGGGCCCCGAGCCCGCGCGCCCGGCTCTGCTGCAGAGCCTGAGCTGCCCGGCCGCCTGCCAAAGGTACCCGGGGAAGCTTCCCCCAGGGGCTGCCCAGCGAGCTGGTGCCCTCCTAGGTGGGGGTCCCCTCCCTGGGGTCCCACGGGGCAGAGGTGGGGGCCGGGAGCGGGGCTCGGGGCGCTGCTCACCTCCTGCTCCTGCTTCCAGGGAGGAGCGGCCCGGGGCGGAGGTGGCCGCGATGGAGATGATACCGGAGGAGACGGCGGTGGCACCAGCAACGGAAGGTTTGGTGGAGCCCTCCCCGGCCCAGGGGGACCTGCGGCCCCCCGAGCAGCCTGACCCCACGGGCAGCGCTGGCGTCCCGCAGGAGAGGACATTGCCCGGTGCCGCTGGGCAGCCCCAGCCCGCTGTGGAGCCTCCCGGGGACGCGGAGCAGCCTGGCGCCGGTGCCGCGGGGCAGCCATCCTCGACGGAGGCAGAGCCACCTCCCAGCCCCTACCTCACCCCCGATTTTGGGAAGGAAGACCCTTTCGAGATACTGGGTAAGGCTCTGCCGCCCCGCAGCCCCGTGCTCTGGGCTTTGTCCCCGGCCCGCTGGCGGTGGCACCCCGAGACCGTGGCAGCCCCCGGCGTCTGCCATGTCTCCGCCGCTGCCCTCCCGGGGACGCCAGCTCATGCTGCTGGCTCGTCGCCCACCGTCAGCCTTGGAGCTCCGGTTTCACTGTAAACAGGGCTAAATGCGGCGTGTCCCCTCCCCAGGCTTCTCCCAGCCCAGCCTGGCACGCGTGGCGCTGCCCCGGGGCTGCCCAGCGGGACGAGGAGCCTGTCCTGCCGCGGGAGTGACAGCCGCCGCCTGGCCGCTGGCGAGGGACGGCGTGTCCCCTGTCCCGCACCGTGTCCCCTGTCCTTGGGGGCACGGCGGGGTGGCTGCGCCAAGCCCTTGAGCGGAGGGTGCTGGGGGGGTCCCCGCGAGGGCCAGCTCCTGCTGGTGTGGGCGTGGGGTGCCCCAGAGTGGGGCTGTCCTGGGTGGGCGAGCAGGACGTGGTGGCACACGGAGAGGGTGAGCATGGCACGGAGGTGGTGGCACGGAGGGAGCGAGGGAAACGTGCAGCAGGGTGACAGGGAGGGGTGCCGAGTGGGGTGGTGGCTGCTGAGGGAGGCACGCAGCAGCGTGGCTTGGAGAGGGCGAGTGTGACACGCGTGTTGGTGGCCCACGGGTGGCCACCGGACACACGGCAGGGTGACACACGACACGGTGACACGCGGCAGGGCGATGCTGCGGGCAGTGCTGGGGGTGCCGGGCAGCTTGTGGGGATCCCTGACCTGCAGGAGGCACCGGGTGAGCTCCCAGCACGAGGCACCCCAGGGTCCCCCGGCGGGCAGCTCCCCTCTCACCCCCTCCTCTCTCGGCAGACGACGTCCCCCCGCCGCCCGCGCCCTTTGCGCACCGCATCGTCACGCTGCGGTCGGCCAGCGTCAGCTCCCAGTTCAACCTCAGCTCCAAGGAGATCCTGGGGGGGTAAGGAGGGGTCCTGGGCTGCGGGAGGGCCGAGGATGCTTGGGTCTCCCCAAGGTTTGAGCAGCGAAGAGATCCCCGGGGAGCCTCCAGTGCCTGGCTCGGAGCAGTGCCCCTGCCTGCAGCAGGACCCTCTGGCCGTGGTGCAGGATGGATGCGGGGGGAGCAGGGAGCTGCTGCTGCAGGTGCTGGGGTCCCCACGAGGCCGTGATGCCATCGACGCCTCTCCTGTTCCGCAGGGGCAAGTTTGGTGAAGTCCACACGTGCACCGAGAAGCAGACGGGGCTCAAGCTGGCTGCCAAAGTCATCAAGAAGCAGGGCGCCAAGGACAAGGTCTGACCGATGGGTGCGGGAGCGGGGGCTCTCCGGGGTGCCAAGCTGGGGGGCTCCTCTCTGCTGTCCCCCCCGGGGCTGTGTCCCAGCTCGGCCGGGTCTGACACCGGCCCCCCGGCGGTGCTGCCGCCGCAGGAGATGGTGCTGCTGGAGATCGACGTGATGAACCAGCTGAACCACCGGAACCTAATCCAGCT
This sequence comes from Nettapus auritus, assembly GCA_011076525.1. NCBI lineage: Eukaryota > Metazoa > Chordata > Aves > Anseriformes > Anatidae > Nettapus > Nettapus auritus. Next base: position 14,973,423 of record CM021784.1, read on the forward strand.
CTACGACGCCATCGAGACGCCGCGGGAGATCATCCTCTTCATGGAGTTGTGAGTGCCGGGGCTGCGCTGCGCGGGGCTCAGTGCCCAGGCGAGGGGCACCATCGTGGGGTTAGATGTGTCAGCCCCTGGCCGAGCAGAGGTGGCTGGCCCCTGGAAAAGTCCCCAGCCTTCCTTGTCCCCTCGGGCACCTCCTGGTCTTGCTCCGTGGCAGCATCTGCTCAGCCACGGCTGTGTTGAGGCTGGGGATGTCCGGCCCCAGTGCGCCCACATCCCACCCTGGCTCTGCCGTGGCTGTTCCGAGGCAGCCTCCCTGCGGTGAGGCTGGGCCAGGGGCTCTGCAGGAGGATGGCGTGGGGAGGGACCCCCGGGTGACCCCAGGAACCCCTCCGTGCAGCATTGAGGGCGGCGAGCTCTTCGAGCGGATCGTCGACGACGACTACCACCTGACGGAGGTGGACTGCATGGTGTTCGTCCGGCAGATCTGCGAGGGCATCCGCTTCATGCACCACATGCACGTCCTCCACCTCGACCTCAAGGTGCGGGGTCAGGGTCTTTGGTGGCTCCCGATGTGCCGCAGCCCCTTGTGACCTTGTGGTCGGGATGTCCCCTCTGAGGCCTTGCCCCAAGAGCCGGGCTCTGAGTGGGGGTCCCTGTCCCCACAGCCTGAGAACATCCTCTGCGTCGCTGCCACCGGGCACATGGTGAAGATCATCGACTTCGGGCTGGCTCGAAGGTGCCGTGCTCCCCCTGTCCCCTTGGCTTCATCCTCTCCCACCTTCACTTCTGCATGCGGGGCGGTGCGGGGAGCACCGGGGTGGTGGCGGCCAGCCTGTCACCCTGCTGCTGAACCCCCCACCCCGGCCACAGGTACAACCCCCAGGAGAAGCTGAAAGTGAACTTTGGCACCCCCGAGTTCCTCTCCCCCGAGGTGGTCAACTACGAGCAGGTCTCCTACTCCACGGACATGTGGAGCATGGGCGTCATCACCTACATGCTGTGCGTCGGGGTCCCGGGGGGCTCGCAGCACCCTTCTGGGGGCTGGGGCTGAGCCCCTGCTGCTCCCCCCGGCACGGGGCAGTCCCCGAGCCGGGTTAGCCCCGGGCAGGGGGAGTTTGGCCACCCCCAGCTCATCCGTCCCCCTCCGCTCCCCCAGCCTCAGCGGCCTCTCCCCCTTCTTGGGCGACAACGACACCGAGACGCTGAACAACGTCCTGGCTGCCAACTGGTACTTCGACGAGGAGACCTTCGAGAGCGTCTCCGATGAGGCCAAGGACTTTGTCTCAAACCTCATCATCAAAGAGAAGAGGTGCGATGCCGGGGGGGCACCTTCCATCTGCGTGCTCTTGGCTCTGCCCAGCCCGTGCGTTCCATGTGCAGCCCCCTGTGCTGGGGCCGGCCGTGTCCCCAAAGCCCTGCCCTGGATGCTGGATGTCCCCAAGCAGAGCCTCCTGTCCCTGCAGGGCCAGTGGCCACGAGTGAGATGAGCTGGACCGCTCACGGTCCCTCCTTGTCCCACCGGTCCCCATCCTTAGGGCTGATGGCCAGGGCACAGGTTTCTGGGGTCGGGGGGCTTTCGGATGGCACGAGAAGGGGGGGCAGGTGGAGGAAAAGGGGCTCTGGGGGGACTTGGGGTGACCCGCTCGCCTTTTGTCCCCAGCGGCCGGATGAGCGCAGGGCAGTGCCTGCAGCATCCCTGGCTCAACAACCTGGCAGAGAAGGCGAAGCGCTGCAACCGCCGCCTCAAGTCCCAGGTGCTGCTCAAGAAATACGTCATGCGGCGGCGCTGGAAGGTGTGCGGGGACGGGATGAGATGGGATGGGATGGGACAGGTTGGGATGGGATGGGATAGGATGGGACGGGGCTCAATACCACCCTGCTGGACTGTCTGGGGGAGCTTGGGTGCCCCCAGGGTGGGATCTCCCCAAACACAGGTGCTTTTTGGACTCCCCTGAGCCCATCCCAGGAGCACATTGAAGTGGCATCAGGATGGGGGGGAGGGAAGCTCCTGGGGCTGGTGTTATAGCCCTGCACGTCTCTCCCGTGAAACCTGGTGCAGGCAGTGCCCCGGGCCAGCTCCCGAACCAGCGCTGGGAGTGCCGCTGGGTTCAGCCTCGAGGCCTGCAGCTGGACTCGTGCCTCTCCTCTTCCCTTTCACAGAAAAACTTCATTGGGGTGTGTGCTGCCAACCGGTTCAAGAAGATCACCAGCTCGGGGTCGCTGACGGCGCTGGGCGTCTGAGCGTGGGCTGGGGGCTGAGCACTGTGAGCCCAGAGGAACCGCTCGGAGAGGGGGCTCGGGGGCTGCCGAGCCCCATCCCGGGGCCGTGCCGGGGCCTCACCCCTGGACAGGAGCAGGATCTGGGCAGGGGCGGCCCCGCAGGCACCGCACAGCCCCAGCTCTGCCCCCGCTGTGCCTCGCCACGAAGCCACCGCCTCGCTCCTGCCCCGGCACTGGGCACCATGGGGCTGCTTGGGGCCCGGACCCCGTGGGTTCCTCACCCGCAGCCGCCCTTCCTGGGCTCTTGGGGCATGAGCCACCCCCATCCCCAGCGAGCCGATGCTGCCGCCTGCATTTCCGTGGGCTGCGAGGTGGTTTCCACGCTCGTTCCTGGCACGGCAGCACCACGCAGCAGTGTCCCCGGCCCGCAGCAGCGCTCCCCGCTCGCGCTGCTTCCCTGGGACTTCGGAGCAGCCCCACGCCAGCGCTGCTGCCAGCCCCGCTCGCTCACCGCCACATGGGCACAAGGTTTGCACGCTCCGCTTGTAAACCCCTCCGCACCATAGCTCTCGGACCCCCAGGTGCCCGCCTGCCCCGTGCGCTGCCGGGCTCTGGGAACGGGTTTGTGGCACAGGGGCGGCGGAAGGCAGGTGCGCACCCGCACCCTGGGGACTTGGCGCAGGAGCCGGGGCCGCGGCATCGCCTCCCCGCCGCGCGGAAGCTGGAGCCGGCCCCGCGCTGCTGCTCGCACAGGAAGGGAGGAAGCGCCGAGCACGTTTCCAGGAGCGTCCCCAGCTGGGAGCCAGCGAGCGAAGAAGGAGGCTTTGTGTTCCTCCTCACCCCTGCCCTCCGCTCTGCCAGCGGGGGACAAGCGCAGCCTCTCCTTCGCGTGTTCCCCCCCTCCCACCTCCGCCAGATAAAGGCGAGCGAGGCGTCCTAATGCAGACCAGCTGGGCCGCGCTCCCCCCCTGCTCCTGGAAGGATTGCTTCAGCCCTGACCACCAACACACAGGAACTGCCGGCCGCCAGCGGGGCCGTGCCGGGGCAGCGGGTGCTGCGCCCGCTCCTCGCCCCCCTCTCCCCGTGAGCCCCCTCCTCGCAGCACGGCCAGGGGACGGCGGCCCCCAGCTTTGCAGCCTCCAGCCTTGCCCAGTGCTGGCTGGCACCGGGCTCCAGCTTTGTTTTTTGCCATGGAGTGAGGGCTGTGCGTGCTCCGGGGCTGTCTGCGCCCTCCGTGGTTGCTGCAGAGCCCTTGGTGCTTGGACGGGGGCAATCAGTGGCCCCCCGGCCCCGCTGGTGGCAGCAGGTGGATGTGGCTTTGGGCTCGGCACCCAGCCCGGGCTAGCAGCATGGCTTGCAGGGCCCTGCCCGATGCGGGAGAGCTGCCCGCGTGCTCGGCTTCTTGTAAATAAATGTACAGGTCTGAGAGCAGCCCTGCGTCCTGGGCACCGGCTGGGGGGGGAGGCACGAAACCCCTGGGGGTGCGCGGCCGGGAGCTGAGGGCTGCAGCTGAACACGGGGACGGGAAGCTGGAGGAAAGGGGGATCGGGTGGGCGGGCGGATGGGTGGACGGACGGACAGACGGACAGAGGTGTCCCCACGGCTCTGTGCCCAGGCGAAGGCTGGGGGGGTCCTGCTGAGCCTGCACATGGAACCCCCAACCCCGAGCCCCTCCGGCCGTGGCTGGCCCCGAAGCGGTTAAGGCTGCGCAGGCAGGGTCGCCGCTCGGCCCAGGGCGTCCCTCCCAGCCCGCTTCCTGCCGGCAGCCTTTGACCAGTTCCTGCCGGTGACCACCCTGCGGTCCTGGAAAACAGCGCGGCCCCATCTGGTTTGAGTTACGCTCCGCGGCGGTGACGTCTCCTTCCTGTCTGGGCCCCAGGAGCCGAGCGTTGCCCTGGGCCGCGGGGGCTGCAGAGCCCGGTGCGGGGCGGCCCCGGTGCCGGTGCCGGTTCCCAGCCGCAGCCCCGCATCGGCCGGGCACGGAGCCCACCACGGCAGCGCCTGGCCGGGAGCGCGGCCAAGCACGGCTGCCCCGGGGTGGGACCGTGCGGGGCGGCCGCTCCGGGGGCACGGTGCCGTAAGGGAACATGCAGGCGCTGGCATCCTTAGGCCAAAGCGATGTGGACCCCACCCTGCAGCCTGTTTTGTCTTCCCCGGCCCCATCTCCAAGCAAGGACCCCTTGTGGGTCCCATCCGTGCTTCCATCATCGCAGTGGGCACGCTGATGGGGCTGGTCCCCATCCAACGCGCATCCAGTCGTTCCTCACGTGGGGTTCCTCGTCCCCATGGCCCCACCAGCAGCGCAGGGCTGAGCCCCGAGGGAGAGAAGGCGAGCGGGCGATGCCGCACACCAGCACCAACCATCGCCAGCACTGGGACCTCTCCCGGAGCTGGGGGCTCGTGTTCCTGCACCAGCACCCGTTGCGGTGCGGTCCCCAGCCACGGCATGGCCCACGCCGGGAGCGGGCTGGGGGCCAGGCCACCCACCGAGAGCCGGGGAGGAGGAAGGGCAGGGAGAGGAGCGGGACCACGGCCAGAGCCAGGGCTGGTGCTGGGGAGTGGGGCCGGTACGGGCAAAGGGAGCCCTGGAGGCGGGCGGTCTCTGCCCTGTCCCACCCCGGTGAGCTCAGGGACCAGCGATGCCGAGGGTTGCATCCAGCAGAGCTGGGGCTCTGCTCGCCTTGGGGCCACGCTCCCAGGCCCCCGCACAGCCCCAGCTCCAGCCCTGGTGCATCCTCCACGGTGGCACCCGTCCCGCTGCAGCCCCAGCGCCCTGCACCGATCCGGGCACCTCCGTACCCCGTGTAGGGACGGGTCCCCATCCCGGGGGCTGTAGCCTGGGGGGCAGCGATGGGCTGGGTCCCGCCATGCTCCCAGCACTGGGCCCAGTTCCCGGCTCTGCCCGGGGCCGTGGCCGCGTGTTCCCAGGCGGGGAGGCTGGGAGCCCGGGCGGGCGAGCGTCCCGGCCACGCTGTGTGGGAACCAGACGGCCCCTGGGCACGGCTCCGCAGTGCTCGCTTCCTCCCGCGCCCCCGGGGACCGCGCGAAGGAGGGGGCTGAGGTCAGCCGCGCTCGCTGCAGACGGCTCCGGAGACGCCAGCATGATCTAGGCGCTCAAATATTGTTTTCCACAGGGGAGGGAGAAAAAAAAAAAAAAGGAGAAAAAGCAAAGCCCGGGGACGAGTGACCGTCGCTGCTGCAGCGATGACGAACAGCAGCCCCCTCCTGCCCTGCCCGGGGCTGGGACGTGGCCATGGCCCGGCGGCGGCCGTCTGGGCCGATAACGGGGCTGACGCGGTGGTGGTGCTCCCGGTCCCCGAGTGACGCCAGCACCGGCCCTCACAGAGACCCCGGGGCCTGGCCAAGCTGCGTCCCCCTGGCCTTGGGGAGCCACAGGCTTGGCCACACAGCCCCCACGCATCACAGAGGGCCCCCCCCCAGCAACTCAGCATCCTCCTCCCATGCCCGCTTCATCCCCATCAATGTGGCAGGGGATCAGCCGGCACAGCCCTGTGCACCTTCATCCCCCAGCCTGGGGACATTGATCCCCTGGGGGTCTTTTCCCGGGGCAGGAGGTGGGGGTACAGGCACAGGTCCCCTCTTGGCCAGCATCGCCCTGGTCCTGCTCGGGGCTGCGAAGGCAGCAGGATGGCTCCATCGCGGTCCCAACACACGGGACGGGGCTGGTGGCCACGTCCTGGCATGGGGCTGCGTGGTGACCCCATCCCACCCCACCCCATCCCACCCCACCCCAGCAGAGCCCAGCCCGTGCCCAGCCTGTCGGTGGGAGCAGTGACTCAGCCGGTGCCTCCTCACCGGCAGCCGCCCGGGGATGATTCAGGGCAGAGGAATCCTGCCGGGACGCAGCCGCTTTCCTCGGCCGTTCCCACTGCAGCCGCAGACGTGCCCACGGGCAGCCCCGGCACAGCCTGGCACTGCAGGGCCCCCTGCTCGGGGAGCTGTGGGACCTGGCAGTGGAACAGCCCCAAGCAGGGACCCTCATCCCCCCCTGCACTGTGCCAAGCACCTGCGCCCCATCCCACAGAGCCCCGACACCCCCCAGCAGCTCTCCAGGTGGGACCCCCACCGAGGCCGGCACCGGGGTGAAGCCGGGCACCAGTGAGCAGTGCGGAGTACGAGGGGCTGCGGGGCTCACTCTCGGGGGGCAGCACGTCCCCCTGCCCCTCCTGTCACCCCAAGATGGGGCTTTGGGGGCTCCTGGTGCTTTATGGCAGCGGGGCTTCGTCCCCAGCATCTCCTGGGGACACAGGACCAGGAGGTCCGGGTGGGAACAGAGCAGCCCCCGCTGCGCCCCTGCCCGCTCCCCATCCCGAGCAGGGCGCAGAGATGACAGAGGCAGCGTGGGCGAACGTGCTTTATTCCGCCGCTGGGGCCCCCCGCACGGTGCCGGGGGGCTGTGGGGGGGACCAGTCCGTCATTCGAAGAAGAACATGCCGGGTGTCCGGTAGAGGCAGTGGGGTAGCCCCAAGGGGTAACCGCTGCCCCCCTGCAGCGGGATGGCTCCCCCGGCGCCCCACGGCTCCTTCTGCTCAAAGGGTGCCTGGCGGGGGGCAGGGGGTGCCGCAGCGGGGGCCGCGGCCAGGAGGTGCTCCAGCGCCGCGCCGCAGGGCCGCTCGTTCACGCAGAAGCTCAGCGCCTGCACCCGGCACTGGTAGCTGCCGCCCAGCGCCTCGGACCCCGAGCAGCCGAAGGAGCCGAAAACGGGCACGGGCGGCTGCTTGTAGCCATCGCCGTCGAGGAAGCAGGGCGCGGGGGGCTTGCCCGCACCCAGGAGGGCGCCGGGGAACATGGGGGGTACCTGCCCGAAGGGTTGGCCCAGCCCCAAGGTGGGGGCCGCCGACTCCTTGCCCTCCAGCTCGCCCCGGGGGGACGCGGAGGAGGCCGGGGAGTCCTGCGCGGGGTCCCTGGGCTCGGCGGGCAGCAGGGCACGGTGCTGCGCCGGGCGCTCGCCGGGCACCGGGTACTGACCTGGCCGGGGCAGCTGCAGAGCCGCCGGGAGCCCCCCAAAGGCAGCGTCCTTGGGCTGGGGGGGGGCCGGTGGCCGGCTCTCCGGGGGGGCCCCATGCGGCGGGCAGCACGGCTCCTTGGCGAAGAACGGCCCCTTGGGCTGCGGCGCATCCGGCAGGTACCGGCAGGGCTGCCTGGCCCCAGGGGGGGGCCGCCGGGCGCAGGGCTCGGGGCACCCCGGAACCCCTCCGCCAGCACCCTCGGCCAGCTCGGGGGGGCCCAGCAGGCGCCCGGCAGCCACCGGCAAGGCGAAGCCGCCCTCCGCCTTCCCCTCCTCGGCTGGCAGGGCAGCGGGCGGCCCCCGCGAGCGGGGCTTGGGGGGCTTTCTGCGCCCCTCGTCCCCCTCGTTGCCCGGCACGTCCCGGAGGCCCCTCTTCCTGGTGAAGCGGCGTCGGCGGCGCAAGAAGCTGCCGTTCTCGAACATGTTGTAGCAGTCGGGGTCCAGCGTCCAGTAGTTGCCCTTGCCCGGCTTCTTGTCGTCGCGGGGCACCTTGACGAAGCACTCGTTGAGCGACAGGTTGTGGCGGATGCTGTTCTGCCAGCCCTGCTTGTTCTCGCGGTAGAAGGTGAAGCGGCCCATGATGTAGCGGTAGATGCCGCTGAGCGTGATGCGCTTCTCCGGCGTGCTCTGGATGGCCATGGTGATGAGGGCGATGTAGCTGTAAGGCGGCTTGGTGGCCTCGGCTGACGGAGAGGGGCCGGGGAAGGGGCCGTCGGGGGCTGGCCGGCCTCGCAGAGCCGCGTTGCCGACGGGGATGTCCGGCTGCATCCTCCTGCCCGGCCGCGGCTGCAGCTCCTGCTCTGCCGTCCGGCTCCGGCCGAGCCCGTTAAAACCCCGCGGCGGCCCAGCCTCCCGCGCCCCGCCGGCGAGGGGGCGGCGGGCCCCTCCTCTCCGGGACCGCGGGGCCGCCCAGGGCGGAGCGGGGGCCCCATCGTCCAGCGCCGGTCCCTGCGGCCGGACGCGCCGCCAGGGCCAGCCCTGAGGCCGGGAGCCAGCGGCCAGGGGTTGGCACCGCCACGGCCTCCCCGGGGCACGGCACCGCTGCCCCTGGCCCTCTTCCCACAGGAGGTTCCCAGGGCTTGGGTCTCATCCTGCCCGGATACTGCTCCCCCGGGAGCCCCGGCTGATGCTGGTGGGACACGGGGGATGCAGCGTGCAGGATGGGGCTGTCCTGCACCTCGGCTCCCCGGTGGCTCCGTGCCCCTGGGGTGGTGCTGGAGCCCTGCAGTGTGCCGGATCCCTGCAGTGTGCCTGATCCCTGTGCTGCACCGTGTCCCTGCACCATACCCAGCTGGCTGGGGACATCGCCTCCACGACCCCCCCACACCTCACCCGGCACCAGGGGAAACTGAGGCACGGGCAGCGCGTGCTTTTGGGACACTGTGCCACGTTGCAAGGGCAGCTAGCGGGCACCTTGCCTCTGCTTGCAGCCCCACCAAGGGGCCAGAACCAGAGGGCAGGACACGTGCCGAGCTGGCGTGGCTCCCAGCGGGGTGCTCAGCTCCCGCTGCCCTGCACCACGAGGCTGTGCCCGGCTCAGCTCCCCTGGCTGCCTGCACCCGCCTCGTCCCGGCACCCCGCGGTGCTGCTGGCACGGCCCCAGCCCCACGCCGCGGTACGAAACACAACCTTTATTCCTACACACCACAAACAGCGAGTCCCCGCGGTGCAAAGCACAAGGACGGAGCTGGCTGTCCCCTGCAGCCCGGACCGCTGCCCTGCGCACCCAACAAGCACCCAGCCACCCCCCAGGTGGTTCCCAGTGGTTCTCGGGAAGAAACACAGCTCCTGCTCCGGCCAGCATCCACCCACCTCCGTCCCCGCCGCGCCGACTGCCCCGCACACGGCAGCTTGCGGCATCGCTGCTGGGAGGCCGCTCGTCCCCGGGGCCGGAGCGCAGCCACGGGGAGCTGAGCACCTTGCTCCGCAGCGGCGAGCACGGTCGAGGCTTCGTCGCGCCTCGGCTGCCCCGCTCAGGGCTGGCAGAGCTGCTGGAGGACGTGGACGATGTGGCCGGGAGCGCCGGGGGCACAGGGCTGGGGGCAGTCGCGCAGCAGCGTGGGGCCGATGCGCTGGGCGTGATGGAAGAGCTCCCGCGCGAACACCGGCTCCACCTGCGGAGGCACAGAGCCGCCGGGAGGATGGGGTCTGCCCCCAGTCCCCCCGCTCGCGGCCGTGGTGAGCGCCAGCCCCGCGTGTACTCACGTGGGCCATGATGAGCTTCTGGAAGTGGTGGCCGGCGCTGGTGGGGTACTCCTCGCCGAAGCACAGGTGGATCTGGTACTGCGGCGCCGGCTGGCCCTGGCTCAGGTACCTCCGCAGCTCTGCAAGACACCGGCCGCTCGCACGGGTCCCCCCGATGCCGTGCTGGGAACAGAACCTGTCCCCAGAACCCCAGGGGGGTCACCGAGGGTGGCAAGGGGCTCCGGGGCAGGGGCCGGAGGACCCTGCGTGCCCGTGGCACGGGCGGGCACTTACGCTGCAGGAACTGCTGCGTGTCCAGCAGCTTGTAGGTCCTCTCCCGCTCCAGCTTGTTGGGCCAGTCCCGGTGCGGGGCCAGCGGCCCATCCCAGTACACCCTGCCCTGGCACTGGCGCTTCATGAAGACCCCTTCGGGGGCCACCCACAGCAGGACCCCGCGCTCCAGGTGGGGCAGGAGCCGCTCCAGCACCTCGGTCACGCCGGCCACACGGCTGCTGCCGCCGAGCGCCCGCGGCGGGGGGAACTCGATCTGCTCCATGCACGAGGGGCCGTAGAGGCGCTCGCTGTCGGCCGGCTCGGCGCGGGAGGCGATGCGGCAGCCCTCGGCCGTGCGGGTGGTGAGCTCCTTCACCAGCACGTCGCAGTAGTAAAGGCGGACGTGGAGCCAGCAGTCTGCGGCAAAGGGGGGGTTAACGTGGGGTCGGGGGGCACCGGGGGTCGCAGCCCGGCTAGGGCAGCTCCTACCTGAGTGGTTGACGTCCTCGACGGGGAGGTAGGACGGGGGCCTGGGGAGGAAGTGGCTGTGGGTCGGGTTCCAGCCGTAGAAGACTCCCCGCACGTGGTACCCTGGGTCAGGACGGAGATGGCGGAGGGACGTGGGCAGCTGTCCCCGGGGGTCCTGTCCCAGCCCCAGCCCCCAGGGCTGGCGGGTGCTTCCCACAGCTGCTGCTCGTTGCTGCACCTCGTTAAAGCCGTCAGCGCGCAACCAGGCAGCTTCGCTTTGGGACTCAAGGGAGGGGAGCCCCAGCCTGGGTCTCCATTCCCATGGGCACAAGGCTCTGGAAAGCGGGGTGCCTCCTACCCCAGACCCATCCTGCGTGTCCCCCCCACCCCCAGGGCTCTTTTCTCACCTCGCTCAGCCGGGTGGGCAGAGAGCAGGGGGAGCGCAGATGCGTGGCAGGACCCCCCGGCGCCCCGCACGCCCTCCTCGGCCGGGCTCCCTGCGGCACGGCCCTGGGGATGAAAGCGGCATCAGTGAGGGCCAGGACGGCAGCAGGGGCACCTGAGCCGGCTCCGGACCCCCCCTCCCCAGCACATTTTTAGGTGGGGGCTGGCTCTCACCTGCAGGTCCTCGCCGGCTGGGGGCTGCGGGCCACCATCGTTCTCTGTGGGGAGCGAGGAAAGAAACCGCTGAGCCCCACAAGCTGCGGGAACGGCCCCCGGGGAGGCGCTGGCTCCCCAGGGAAACCAAACCCAGCCCCGACCCGCAGCGGGCGGCCAGGGCGCAGCCTCGGGAAGGGCTTTGCCTGAACCCCGCGGAGGAAGAGGAGTGAGGAGGAAGGCTCCGGGGTGGTTATGCCTGCAGGATACGGGGCTGGCAGGGGAACGGCACGGGCGCGTGCCCCAAGCCGGAGCGGGTGGCAGGCGGCAGGGCAGTACCTGCGTCGCGGGCGCCGTCGGAGACGATCTGGTACACCTTGTAGGGCTCGGAGATGTCGAGCTGGCTCCGCTCGGGCACCTCCTGGAAGTCGGTGCTCTTGTTGAGCGCGCAGCGGAGCCGCGTCTTCCAGGTGGACGGGTCGGCCTTGTCCGTGCCCTCGTGGTACTTCCCCTTGTACACCGCCCAAGCCTGCGGGCGTTGGGGGGGTCAGTGCCGTGGGGGCTGCCCGGATTCCAGCCCCCCGCCCCGCTCACCGGGCCAGGAGGGTCGAGGGGGGACTGGGGAGCGGGGAGCCCACGCGTGGCAGCCCACGAGGCTGGGCTGTGCAGCCAGGGGGGGTCACGGCCGTGAGCCGGGGGGTGGCGGGGAGCCTGGGGAGCCCCGGGGGGTGCAGGGCAGGGGGTGCCCGGGGGGTGCCCGGGGGTCAAGGGGAAGGGTTCGTACCCTGAAGAGCGCCGCGTCCTGCTGCTGCCGGTAGTCCTGCTTGGCCGCGTGCTTCCAGGGGATGCGGAAAAGCGTCCTGCGGCCGTCCTCCCAGCGCAGCCCTGGGTAGCGGCCGCTGTCGATCTGGGCGATCAGCCATTCCTTGAGCCGCATGGGCGACCCCGGCTCCGCCATCGCGCCCCGTGCCCGGCCTGGCCCCGCGGTGCCCTCGGGAGCGCGCCCGGGGAGGCGAAAGCGAAGGCGGGTCGGGGACTTTCGCTTTCGTTTTCCCGGCCGCCGCTTTCGGTTCGCTGCCGAGCCGGGGTCCCGGCCGGGGGGGGGGGGGGGGGGGCACCGGAGAGCACCGGGGACCCCCCGAGGGGATCGTGCCTGGGGGCTCCGGGCTGCGGGGAGCCCTGCGCCCCGACCCCTGCTGCCGCCCTGGGCACCGGGGCACCTCTCCGAGCCCACCCGGGGCTCCCCGTGCCATCCCCAGGGTCTCCCCTCTCAGGTTCTACCGGGGGGGACCAGGCAAAACCGGGGGGAAGCAGGATGGGAACAGGGTTGGAAGGGCCTGGCCCGTCCAGCACCCACACTGCCTGCCCGGTTCCCCGGGGGTTCCTGGTACCGGGGGTCCTGCAGGTGGGCGCATTGCTCGTGGCCGTGGTGCCTCGTCCTGCACGCTGGGCAGCAGCCCCAATGCTTGTGCAGCCTCGTGGGGGCTTTGGCTCTCGTGTGGGTGCTTGTGTGGGTGAGAAGAGCAAGGGGGACATGGCCCCAGGCAGCCCCTTCGCTCCCGGCTGGCTCCTGAGCATTTTTCCCCACTGCCTGTGGTAGGGCCTGACCCTCCCTGCGGCCAGGAGCTTGGCTCAGCCGTCCCACAGGAAGGGGAAGGGTAAAGTATGGAAAGCAAACTCCACAGTCAGTAAGATGGTAAAGTCAGTACATTTATTCAGCGCTGGGCAGCACGGGAGTAGTCCCACCAAGGTCGTGCGCACCCCAGCGCGGTACTTGCCTTGGTTATATGTGGAGAAGAGTTAATAGGCATGAAGTTTCTTGATTTGCCTGTAAATATTCACGACCTATCCCTGCTTTGTATCACCATTAGTTCCAGAGAGTCATTTTCATCCATTCCTCCTATCCACACTTGCACAGTGTTTTCTGGTAGTGGTCGCCGGGGGTCATGGGGATGAAGCTCAGTGAGTCTTCCTCGTCACCACTGGTTGACCTCTCCTCTCAGCGCACTCATAAGCTTCTTCTGCTTAAACTGCAGATTCGGTTTCAGTTGGTTCTGGAAATGTGTTTCCTGTTTCTATCAGGAACTGTTTTTCATGAGAAATCTCAGAATTTCCTGTTTCAGTTTCTTTGCACAATAGGTAGCGGGAGATACCGTACCTGTCCCTTCGCCTGTCTCATTTACTGAAATTCCTTTGGCTTCCTCTCACACGTTCGTTAGCCCGTCTTATCTACCAAAACTCCTTCAGGGGGATCTCACCCCGCTTTGCCCCCAGCCTCCCCCAGCCCTCCCCAGTGCGACAGCCGTGTGGGCAGGCTGGGGGGCAGCGTGCCCGGGGCTGCGGCCGCCCCTGCGGCTCCTCCATCACCGCTGCCCCGGTGGGTTTCCTTTCCAGTTCTGAGTAAGAGAAATCCTCGAAATGAATAAGCGGTGACGCTGTGCCAGGCTCTGGCCTCCCCCTGCTGCCTGCGCCCAGCCCCGGGCTTTCCTGCACGGCACAGAGACGGGGACGCGGCCCCATGGCGCAGAGCACGTGGCCGCGCTGGCAGGGGATTTTCTGCTCACGGAGCGCTGCGGGTTGCGGTTTGGGGAGGGGGCCGGGGCAGCAGGTAGGACCCAATGGCCCTGGCTCGGTGCTGCTCCGGCCATGCCAGCACTTCAGGGACCCAGGGAGGGGATGCTGAGCGGTGCAGGAAGCCATGCTTGTGTCTGTGCCAGCGAGCAGGGGATTTCCACTGGCGGCTCTGACGCACGGGCTGAGCTCCAGCCCTGTCCCGACCCCGCGCTGCCCCTCCAGTGCTGGCCCCTGCCAGGAGCAGCGGAGCAGGAGCAGTGCCCTGGCCCCCTCCAGCCCCCTGGCTGGGGTAATTCGGGTGCTTTCTACCAGGAGAAGGGCCTGGGAGAGAGGGAAGGAGGATTTGCATCTCCCGTTTGTGCCTTGGGAGATGAGGCGATGCTAAGGGGCTGTTGCACAGCCTCGTCTTGGTGGCTTGTACGGATTATCCCCAAGCCCAGGAGACAGCCCAAGCCCTCCAACTCCTCAGCCAGACAAAGCCCGGCTGGAGAAGCCTTTATCAGCTGGGGAATTCTCCCCTAACAGCGAGGTGGTGACGTGCAGGACCAGAGGGAGGTAATTACCCTGCCACCAGGGGAGATGCTCAGAAATGTTTTCCCGGCTGTTCTGCTCCCTGCACAGGGAAGGTGAAGCTGCTCAACCCTTACACTTTTCAGGCTGAAATGCACTCCAGAAGCAGTCAAACATTAACTCGCAGCTAACCCTGCCCTTACCTGGTTTTTTTTTTTTCCAATTGTGCAAACCAGATCTGCCAAAATAAATATGTTTTGCCCTGCTGCGGAGCTGGACCTGGAGATGCCATTGCTCTGCACACAGCCTTGGTGTGGGTTTACAGCGTGAACCAGGAAATGCTGCGTGCAAACACCTCTGGCGGCGTGTCCGGCAGGAGGGCGCAGCTGTGCAGGGGGAGCACGCTGGGGGCCAGGGCTGGAGCCCCCCTGCAGCACCTCGAGGGAGCGGGGAAGCAGCCGGGGCTGGCAGGGCCGAGAGGAGAGGGGGACCGGAGGGCGCAGAAGCAGCGGGGGGTGATGCTGAGTTATCCTGATGAAAACAATATGGGGATTTTTGGGGTGCCAAAAGCTGCAGCGCTGCTCGGCACAACCCCCTGACCGGCAGGGGCGAAGCCCCTCCGCCTGCCGCCCCGGCTGCTCCCCGCTCAGCTCCGTGCGCCCTGTGCAGTACCCGCAGGTGCAGAGGGGCCCTGGGGACACCCGGCAGCTGCCTGCGTTCAGCCCCAGCCATCACGCAGCAGTAAATGAGCAATCATTAATTATTGATGGGCATGTCCTGTCCGACTGTGCTGTCTCCTGAAAGCAGCCAGGGCAGAGGCCATCCCCACTCCCTGGCAGCTCCTTCCCCCCTGGCAGCCGGTGTCTGGTACTCAGAGCACAGCTCAGATCTCCCCTTCTGGCTGGGGGGAGGAACACTGTCCTCTTTAGGAAGAGGGGAACCGTGGTGGGGACAGCAGGGATGAGGGAGCCCCCCGGGACTTGTACCCGCAGGGTGATGCTGATGGCCCAGCTGGGCAGCGCTAGCATCATCCCCACCTGTGACTGCCTCAATACAAGGAGCCAGCAGGATGGGGCTGGGGAGGAAGGAGGTTTGCCCTGCTCAGGCTCCTCGCAGCTCCCAGCAGGCTCCAGCTCAAGGCAGTGAAGAGGCTGCAGCAGAACAGGATCCATGTGAGTGCCCGTGTGCTCCTGCGTGAGCCCCCCAGCAGCACGGCCCTGCAGTGGCACTGGGGTTTCTGGCCCTGCCTGTGCCCTGAGCTGGTTTTACCGAGCAGCCCGTGCCCTGTGGTTGCTCCCAGTGGCTCTCCTCTGGGGTGGCAGGGGTGGCTTCCCACCAAGGACAATGCTGCTGGGGCACGGCCGGTGCTGTTTGCATGTGGTGTTCCCAAAACATCGCTGTGGGGTTGTAGCTGCGGGGCCTCAAGCCCCCAGCAAATGTGGGCTGTGAAGTGTGGCTGGGTGGGAGACAGGCAGGGAGCCTTTGCCTCCTTGTAGCCTCCCTGCGAGGCAGCAGGCAGTTCTCTGTATTGTGTGCCAGTGTCACCACCTGCTGCGCCCCTTCCCTGTGCTCCTCATGGGTTTCAGGCTCTCCCCGTGCCAGGACTTTCCTGCCCCAGTCCCCCCGTTGTGACCCAGCCATCACCCACGAGTCAATCTACATCGCAGGCAGGCTGCAGAGAAGAGACGTTTATTACTACGAGGACATAGAAAGTCTTTAAGCAAAATGGCTTAAGGCTCCGCTTTAGTGAGGTCTGGCTAGGTTAAACATTTATTTCCCACCGTGTAAAGATTGTGCCCTGGTATCAGTGGGAATGGGGTGCGATGAACTCCTGAAGCTGCGGTGCTTGCTCGGGGCTTGTGCTTGGTTGGCCTGGAGCGCCGGGGCACCCGCGTGCCCCTGCCCCGCAGCCAGCTGGGCTCTGGAAGCTTGATGCTGCTGCTGGTGGGAAATGTGCCCCAAGGGGTCAGCAAGCTCTCCTGCACCCCATGTGTGCCCCCGAGGCCCATGCAGCTGGTACTGAAGTGCTAAAGCTGCTGTCAGCATCGCCTGGTTGCTGGGAAGCCCTGTCTGTCACTCTGCCCGGAGCCAGAGCCCACCGTGACCGGGGGACCGTCGTCTGCTTTCACCAGATGTCCTCCCGCACCAGGCACCAAGGGGCTGACCCCCGCGGTAGTCTGCAGAGTGCAGCAGTGCAAATGAATCCCTCCCCCGATAGCTGAAAGCCAGGACAGAAGATGGCACGCTTGAACCCAGAGAGGAGAAGGAGCTGTGCCTGCCTGTGGCTCTGCGGCACAGCACTTCCCCTCCAGGCCAGCGGTGCTGCAGCTTAGTTTTTACCAGGCCCTTAGGTGATTTCTGCTGCTCTCCCTCCCTGGCTGTGATCACTTCAGACACGCCGGGATGCAGGAGAACGTCCTCTTCACCCGCAGCAGAAAGGGAGCGGTGCTCTTGATGTCCCTGGCTCTCGGTACCAGTCCTTGCAGAGCTCCCTCTGCTCTGGATGCTCCTCTCCCCGCTGGCAGCAGGGCCTTGATTTCTTCCTCGTCATTGAAAGGCGATGACCCATACCTCTGCCTCAGGTGCCTGCGGATCTGGGGAAAGAACAAGATCCCAGCATGCTTATTTCAAAGTGCAAGACCAAGCCTGCAAGCAGGGGCACAGGGAAGGGATCTGGTGCCCCTGAGCTCCGTTCCTGCCCCAAGACCCACGAGTCGGCACCGCCACGGAGGAGCAGAGCCACGGGGCTGTGCAGGTGGCAGAGGCTGTGTCCCCTTCATGCTCCCACCTTGCGGGCTGCGCTGCTGCCGAACTCCTCCAGCTGCTGCCTGAAGCCAGGGTTGGGGTTGGCGACGGGTCGCACGCTTCTGATGGCCTCGAGCACCTCCTGAGAGCTCAGCTCCGTGACGGCCATGACGTAGGCGACGACAACAGTGGTGCTGCGGGAGATCCCGGCCAGGCTGGCACAGGAATGAGCACGTGGGAGGCTGTCCGTGGTGTGCCCTCCCAGCTGCTGCCCTGACCCCGTGCCTGCCCCTTCCTCCACCCTTGTGCTTCAGCTATTTTGGTTTCCCCTTCTCAGCGAACTTGCTCTCTGGGAAGCCAAAGCCCTTCCAAGGTCCCCTCGATCAGTGCCTATAAATACACCCCGCTCCCCTGGGGAAGTGAAAGTAGCTGCTGCCTGGAAGCCTGCCCCAAACAGCTCTCTTCCCACTTGCTCAACGACAGCAAAAAGCTGCCCCTCTCTAGCAGTTCTCCAGCCCCAGAAGGACTCCCCAAATCCTGCTCGTTTGGAGGCTGCAGCTGAGCCTGGTAGTGGATCCTGAGTGGATTCATGGACACGGGGACGCCTGGCAGACGTTTGTGGCTGAAGTTTGGGGTTCTGGCAGCTAGACCTTCTGCTGTGCTGGGAAGAATGTGGCGCTGGGCATGAGAAAAGGAGTTTTACCAGTGGACGAGGCAGTTCCCTCCATGCAGGCGACACTGGTGGATAAAACTGATGCATTCCTTGAAGTGCTTCTTGCTAGCAGGAAAAAGAGAACAGAGTAAGGACTACAGGTGTGGAACCAGACTTTTAGGCTGCAGGTGGTGCAGCCCTGAGTGTCTGAAGACAAACAAAAATAAAACGCCTGTTGCTTTACAGACACCAGCACCAGCTGCTGAGACCCAAGAAACTCAGGGCTATTTTCCCAAGAAAAACCCTGTGGCTGCTCACATCTCTGACCGTGCCAGCACTCCTGGCCAGCTCTGTGCCTTCCCTGCTCCCCCCACTCTCCAGGCAGCTCTGCCCAGGCTCCCGGGTGGAACGTTCCCTCCTTCTCTGCATCCCGCTGCAGACAGGCTGCCTCTCGCCTCAGCCCAGGGCTGGGTCCTGCCGCAGTCGCTGCATTTGAGGAGCTGGATGCAGCACTGCGAGGGCTCAGGGTACTACTGGGGGTCCCGCAAAGACCGAGATCCTGCATGCTGGCCTCACTGAGTACTCACATGTTGGCCTCTGGCGTGTCTGGCAGGGGAATACGGAGGTAGGTGATGTCCTGCAAGACATGGAAACAGGAGAAACTCAGCCACCGGGGCCCTGCAACCTGCTCGCCTGCACTCCCCTCAGGCTTCGTTCCCACAGCACAGCTTCCCTCCGTGCCGGGATGGGGCTGCTCTCCCCCTCGGTACGTGCATCGGGGAGGGCAGCAGGGAAAGAGGAAGCTTGTGGCAGAGGGTGGGAAAATAGATAAAAGTTGGAGGGCTGGAAATTGTTTCTCATCAGCATTCAAGGCCAGGTTACGACCACGAGCCAGCAAACTTCCCAGAGCAGAGGGGCTGCCTCGCTCCTCTGGGACGCCGCTGCTGGGGTGAGGTGGACGTGGCATGGGATGCTTGGAGCTGAAGGGAGGTGCTGCAGCGTGGGAAGAGCTGCAGCAATCTGCGTGCTGTGTCAGGCACGGGACCCTACCTGCAGCAAGGGCTGGGGGGATTCATGGATGGAAACGATGTGGGTAATCTTGTTCCGGCTGAGCTGCTCCAGGTCTTTGGCATCTAAAGGATAAACGTAGATATTAGCACATGTTTCTCACCCTTCTCCTCCCACAAGCACATCCACCACCCTCCCGCAGACAAACCAGCACGCAAAGCCTTGCTCGGGAGGAGCAGCTGCATTCCACCCCCTCCCGAGCACAAGGAGCGCTTGGAAGAAGAGCAGTCACAGGCAAATACGCAAACGCCTCTCGGAAATCTGGGAACACAAACCCGGGGGCACCAAAACAGAGACCTACTCCCTCCAAAGGCACTTGACCTCGCTGCTTCTGCTTGGATTCACGTCTGCGTGGGAAAGCACTCTCTTGTGCAAGCAGGCAGCTTCCCACTTGCCTCTGCTTGTCCACCAGCTCAGGGCGGAAAGAACGCGCCGCGACCGCACCTCTCCCATGCAACCACCGTGTGGTAATGGGACCTCCTGCAGCCTGGCTGATTTATTGGAGCTGCAGCTTTTCATACCAACATTGAGCTTGGCTTAGGCTGAGTTCGTTTTTGGTATCTGAGGGGTGTGCAGAAAACAGCTGAGCCGCGACGTGGAGCACTTTGCAGGTATCCCCCTGCAACGGCATGCACAGAGATCAAGTACCCTCCACTTTCTGGGGAGACGACCTACTTTTCACTAATGCTTCAGCATCCTCTGGTTGTGATTCTGGCCACTGGTCTAGCATAAAAGTTGTTATGCTGTGAGGCTAGCCCGCTCATCTTGCTGGCTAAGCAGCTCTGTAGCTGTTTCCCTTTCCCGACATGACCAGCTGATCATGCACAAGCCGCTGGAGATGAGCACTGATATTTTCTCATCTCATAGCTCTGGGTTTCTAAACTTCCGAGTGGCGTGAAACCTTGGCTCGGGAATCTGAAACATGATGTGCTAATGGCATGATGTGAATATTTAATAGAAGTGAGCCTCAAGAGGCACGCTTCGCATTAGAGCCCATGCCTTGTGTGTGCGTGCAGGGGGAGGGAGGCGCGGACCCTCTGTCCGTGGACTCGTACATCAGCTGTCACCTTCCCACCCGGCTCTGGCAGGCAGAAGGACGGCAATTAGTGACAGGTTGTAAAGGCTTACTATGGCTGGAAAATGCTTTCAGTCGGAGAAAATGTCTCTGTGAGCTGTCAGAGCTTAATTTAGCGGGCCTTAAATCTCTGTCGTCACCCTGAATTTCTTGGTAGAGCAACGCTTCGGTGGCATCAGGCCGAGAGAAAACATCCGTGGTTGCTTGCGGTAACCTCTGTGAAGGGCTCGGGAGCTGGGTACCCCTGGGTGCGCTCCCCACAGGGCTCCCAAACAGCACCCAGCCAGCAGCAGCTCCTCCAGCCCTAACCCTGAAACGTTCCCTTCCGACGCTGAGGAGCATGCTCTGGCCAGGCTGCTGCCAGCCAGGACTGTCACACTGGCTCTAATGACATTTTCTTAGCAACTCCTGCCAGTGTTTTCAAATGTTCCCAGCACTAAGAGCAGGAATCAAGCTGTCAAAAGAGCCGTTAGGGAGGCAGGAGCTCTGGTAAATGCTGGTTTTTCATGGCAGATGACAGTCCTTAGTCATGAATGACTGACAGTGAAAACCTATTAAAACAGTGCTTCGGTGTGAGAAGGGCGACTCAGCCTCCGGGAGAAACACCCGAGCATGTGCAGCCCCCTCCTACTCGCTGCTAAGATGTGGGGGAGGCCGAGGCTTTCAGGAGGGCTTTCGGTTCCAACCCTGCTCTGCCTGGTGTCACAGCATCTGCCCAGGTGCTGCTGGGTCTTTCCTGACAAGGTCAGGGCCCTGCTCAGCTTCTTCCTCCAGTTTCCTGAGATCTGAGGAAAGCTATTAAAGAGAAGGAAGGCAAGCAAAGCAAGGGCAGAGTTTCTGCCCTGCGTTCCCACTGGTGCCTCTTCTCTTGGTGTTGCTAACACAAACTGCACGCCTGTGTAGCAGAGGAAACTTCATTTCAGCATGATGTGGCATCACCCTATCCGGAGTTAGCTCCAGCTCTCCGCTGCTTCTCTCCACACGATTTAGTTTACCTGCATCTGCCGAGCCCTGAGCTCCTGATTCTTCCCCTCCCCAGGAAAGGAAAGCAACGCTGGAGACGGGAAGAGGAGGCAGAGGAAGGCACTGCTGAAGGAGGAGCTGGCCCTACTGCAAGGCTAAGGGACATCCTGAGCAGGGCTCAAACGAACCGGAATGATGGGGAGCGCAACAGGATGGAGAGCAGCTTTTATCCCTCAGCTGGAAGAGGAAGCATCGTGCGCTCAGGCACCCGGGGGCCCCTAAGCCTTCCTGATGTGGCTGCTGCTGCCCCTCCGAGCACAGCCCACCCGTGCAGCACGAGCCTGTGGGGTTGGGGCAGACAGAGCTGCCCAGCTCAGGGACTCCTCCGTGGCGCGGGGCTCTGCTTACCGATGAAGTTTCCCAGGTAAAGGCCGGGCAGGATCTGCAGGACACAGAGAAGAGGTGTCAGTCTGTCAGCAGCTAACGCAGTCCCCGGTACCCGCTGCGCTGGGGCTCCTCGCTCCAACCTGTCCCTGGACCGCCTCTGCCCGAGCACAGCAGAGGCCAGGACGAAGCACACAAAGGCAAGCAGTGGTGAACCCAGCCTCAGCCGGAAAGGCAAAAGTGCTGCCACCAAAACGCATGGCCAAATGACCTGTCCGCTGCCACCTCGCTGCCCCCAGGCCTGCAGCAGTGCAGCTCCGTGCCTGACGTCCAGCCCAGCGGATCTTTGTCCACACCAGTGGCAGCCCCATTCTGCCTTCCTGCCTCATGCTCCAGGCCCCTGCAGGCACTGGAAGCCTGCCACGTCTCTCTTATGGCTCCCTTATCAATTTCATTGTCACTTTCTTTAGGGATTTCTTATTGCTCCTTTTGCTCATTATCTGTCTATTTTTATCTGGGCTCAGCACGCTGCATACACCTTCACACGGCCTCAGACTGCGCCCCTGGCCCGTGCTCCTCCTGCTGCTCGAGGGATGAGGAAGCAGCAGACCCAGGGAAGCTGGAGGACGTGACCCAGGACAGCTTTGGAGAGCGCTGGCAGAGCGGGGAGCGACCACACAACCCCGCACAGCCCCCAGCTCTGCTCTGCTCCCTGCGCTCCACAGGGAGCCCATCCCAAACAGGCCTGGGACAGATTGCTCTGCGCACTGTGCCTTACATGTAATTGCCTTGCAAAATTGCACTTCTTATGATGAAAAGATAATTACTTGACAATGCCTCTGTTAACAGCACTCCAGATTACAGAAGTGAGACACCTTGCATCCATTCCTACCCTTAGCTATTTTATATTATCCCCTTTCCCATCTTGGAGGGCTAACAGCCTGCACACACTTGTGTGCGCTCAGCTTCCCTTCCAGCTTCTCCCTGCTGCACGTTTGGTGGGCTGGGACCTGGGCAAGCAGAGAGGATTCCTACAGATACAGTTTTGCTTGCACTTATCTCACTGCTCGTGTTTGGAAACATTTCTATTGCTCTAACAGCTTAAAGGTCTTTTTTACAATTCCTTAAATTTTACATCAATTTTACATCGACAGGGCGCCTTTAACTTTCAGCAACTGCACTGCAAATGAGATGGCACAAGAGCCGTTTAGCAAGGCCAGCTCCCAGGGGCAGGACGCTGAGCCATGAATAATGGCACATTCCTGTCCCTGTAACTTTCTGATCCACTCCTCGCTGAATAAAATGGGGCATTGCAGCTCTGCCTGAAACACCGAAAACTTCCCCAGATAACGAGTGGTTTTCGGTTGGAGGGGATGTTTAAAGCATAAAGAAGATGTCTTTGTTCACCTGTGACCTGGGAAAAGCTCAGACAAGCAGGAAATAGTGCCCGTCCCCTCTGTCGAGCAATGCTTTGAGCACTGTGCAGAGCCCAGCGCTGGCAAGCACAGTATGTGGCACTACACCCCCCTCAGGGTCTAATAGGGCTGCTGGCATGTGCTTTGGATCTCGTGCCTTTGCTTTCAAGGTGTTGAGAAAGTTTCCTCCCTCCCTCGGAGGGGTTGCTGTGACCTCCTGTCCTCCACACTCTGGCGTGAACCCGGCAGTGCTGTTCAAAGACGGCATGCCCTGACAGAAGTGGCCGGAGGTGGCTTGCAGGGTAAGTCCGAGCTGCAGCTCTGCACAGCTTCTCTGCCTGCTTCTCCTCTGATTCTGCTCAGCCTGCAGGTAAACAAGCTCCTCCAGCAGCCGTGCCCGGTGCCGCTTTCAGCATCGGCGGGGAGGCTCCCTGGCACGCGAAACGCTGCTCGGCATCGCAGAGCAACCAGAAGCAGACCAATGTCTCCCGCCTCCAGCACCGCAAGCCTGTCCTGCAGCGCCCGGCTCTGCAGAGCTGCACCCCAGCGCTCCCTTTACCTTGCTCATGCCATTTCCCATGGTCTGCAGAACGCCCTGGGAGGGGCGGGGTGCAGGTGTCCTTGTCCCCGATGCTACCGTCCGCCCTGTCCCCAGGCGAAGCTGCTCCGGACGCTCCCTGGGAGGGTTTCCGTCATGAAGAGCTTGCTCCTGCGGGACAGCCGCTTGTCACGGGGGCTCGATTCCAGCACGCAGAGGCCAATCCCCCGGCAGCAGCGGGCTCTCCCAGACAGGAGAGACCTTGGCCGCTTCCCCTGAGGCTCCTGCTGAAGCCCTTCCCCAGCACCCGCCTCCCTCACCCTGCTCCTTCTTACCGGGAGGAGACAAAGGAGGAGAAACTCCACCTCTGAGCGGTGGTGTGGGAGCGCTGGGCGCGCTGTCTGCTGACGGCCGCCGCTGCCAGCACGGCCGGACAAGGCTGCAGTGTGAAGAGAAGAACAAAACCTTTGTCCCGCTCCATCAAGGACAGTCTGTTTGGCCACGCAGCCAAGCGCCCCGTGGCATGCCCGGCCCTCCCCGTGCCCGCCGTGGGGGTACAGGACCCCAGCTCCTGCGCTGCAGGAGAACCGCAGGCTGACAGCAGCGGCAGCTCCATACCCACCTGCCTCTCCTCCTGGGGGAAACGTCCCTTTTGTCCCCACAGCCCGGGCAGTGCCAGCGGGTGCCAGCACCTGAGCACAGGCGAGAGGCCAGGTTCAGCCGGCGAGAACCCAGCCGGTGCCCCAGGGCTGCTCCTTCCCTCCTGCGTCACCAGCACCGGAGCAAAGTCCGGGTTCTTGTCGTGACCTGAGCGCTGACGGGACTGGGAAGCGTTGTCACCGTCCCTGCGTGGTGGTGACAGAGCTGCAGGGCTCCCAGGGGCAGGTTGGGGCCTGATCTGTACCCCCGTCCTCAGCTGGGAGCCCCCTGCAGCCCCTGCCCCGTGTACCCTGGCTGGGGTGGCAGCTGCCCCCGCGGTGTCACTGGGGCAGGGGACAACCCCATGGCAGGTGACAACCCCATAGGAAAGGGCAACCCCATAGCAAAGGACAACCCCATGGCGGGGGACAACCCCATAACAGGGGACAACCCCATAGCAAAGGACCACCCCATAACAGGGGACAACCCCACAGCACTCCCCCCTGGGCTGAGCAAGGAGCCAGGACAACCCCGCACCCTGGGGACACCGGGGCTGCGTTGGGGTCCCCCGAGTTGGAACTGGGGGGGCTCTGGGGGTGACCAGGGGGACCCCCCAAGGCCCAAGGGGACCCCCCCCCCCACCAGGCCCGCGGGCGCCCCCTGCTGCGCCGCGGTTGCCATGGGGACGGCCGCGGCCTGCGGGGCCTGCGCCATGGCGGGGCTGAGGGTGAGGCCGCGGCCTTCCTCCTCCTCCTCCTCCTCCTCCTCCTCTCACCGCCTCTCCTCTCCGCTCCTCTCCCCGCAGGCCGCCGCTCCCCGCGCCCCGAAGAAGCCGAAGCAGCTCCCGGCGGAGCGCGGCGGGGCCGGGCCGGGCAGCAGGGCCGCCTCTCCCCGCGGGGCCGCCCCGCTCCCGCCCCCGCCGTCCTCCGGCCGCCCCCGGCCCTGCGTCCGCTTCAAGTGCGGCCTCGCCGGGCCCATCCTGGACGTGCTGCGCCGCCGGCCCGGCTGGCAGCAGGCGAAGGAGTAAGCGAGGCCTGGTCCCGCTGCCCCCGGCCGGGGGGGCCTGGCTGGGGGTCCCCCCGGGGCCTGGCGGGGGTCCCCGGGGCTAGCTGGGTGCCTGCCCCAAAGCAGCCCCATGGTGCTCCCCAGGTTGTGCCCGCAGATCCTGGGCTTGTGTAGGTCTGGGGGTGGGAATCCTGAAATTTCTCCCCTTCTGACTTTAAAGATGGGGGGAGAACGCCCCCCACCCGAGGAGCTTTTCCCTGGTGTAGGAGGTGTGGGGAGGAGAGGGGGCTGTGGGTGGCGGTGACCCCAGGTAAGCACGGTGCTTTCTGCGTGGGGCCTTCCTCCCCAGCGAGGAGGAGTGGGATTTTCTCTGGTGTGATGTCAGTTGGCTTCGGGAGAATTTTGACCACACGTACATGGAGGAGCATGTTCGCATCTGCCACTTTCGCAATCACTATGAGGTAAGAACCCCCTCAAAGGTGGAGTGAAACTAGGAGGGTTTGAGGAGGTATTTTTAACTTGTCAGTAAGTTTCCACGAGAAGTGGTTATGACTGGAAATACCTGGTAATGTTTTCCGCCACGAAAACTGGCTTCTCCTACAGCTCTGATAAACCTTCAGAATGTATCAACAACCCTCTGCCTCAGGTGGGGCTTTGCTCAGGATCCCGACGCTTCGCTTTACTCTGTTCCCAATTCAGTCAGCACCAGCAAGTCCGTGACTCTTGAAAATTACAAAACCAGCTGTGTTAGGGGGTCTAGTTAAAATACAGCCCTTCCTCTTTGTAGGTGAGTTTCCTGACACGTTTCCAAGTGGGATCTCCTGCAATTCCGATACGTTAGGATTGGACACACGTGTTCTTGTTTGCCCAGTGAAAGAGAGCTTTTACCCTACGTACATCTAAGGCTGGTGCATTGCAACAGGTCCCCCAAAAGGGCACAGTATTTTGGGGAACCTTATTTGTGTTTATGAGCAGATTTAGTTGCAACAGCTAAAACTTACCATCTCAGAGGTCTGCCCCCCATCCTCTCGTGGATGCTGACTTCATTTCAGCAGTAAGGGCTGCTGAGCAGGATGTGCATCTGTTCAGAGCCTTCATGCTCACCAGTGTTAGCATAAACGGGGACTGACGGTGGTTTGTAACACTCGTCTGTAACCTGCAGCAGTTCAGGAGCCGATATGCTTCCAGCTCAGCTGATGGTGCCACAGGGGCAGCAATCTGGGGAGCGGTGGGGCTGCAGTGGTTTGGGTTAAGCCTGCCTGCGGACGTGATTACAGCTGTCAGTGTGGGCAGTTCTGAACAGGGCTGTCTGCTGGAAATGAGTATGCTGACTGCACTGAAAGGTTACGATAGAAATGGTAAAACATGGGTTGTAAAACCTGCTCTGTTCTAGCTTCCCTCCGTTTGTGCAGAGATTAAATAAAAATTGAAATCAAGCCTTCTCTGCCACAAAGCAAAAGCAATTCTCAATGGTTTCCACGTTTGTTTATTTTTTTCCTGAGGCATATGTGGTGCAGTTGATTCCCCAGATGTCACCAGAAGCATCTCAAGGGCAATGAAAGTGAGTCAGGCTGTATGAGCATCTGTTGAACCTAACCTTATATTTCTCTTTCTACCCAGCTGAGTCGGAAGAACTACTTAGTGAAGAACCTGAAGAGGTTTCGGAAGCAGTTAGAAAGAGAAGCGGGAAAGCTTGAGGCAGCAAAATGTGACTTTTTTCCAAAGACGTTTGAAATGCCTTCAGAGTACCATTTGTTTGTGGAAGAATTTCGCAAGAAGCCTGGCATCACTTGGATAATGAAACCGGTAAGTGCGTGTTCCTCTGAGGAAAGTGAGACAGAGATGAATGGATGCCTTCATCCTGTGGAAGGAGAGGAAAATATGCAGGAAATCCACAGGAGTAATGGCATGTGGCAAGGTGGCTAGGAGCAGCAATACTTCTGTCCGGTTTCCTGGCCAACACGTACTACCAAAACACTGCTTTTTGTGTCACAGTTTATTTCAGCTGCTGAAAACCAGCTCAGTTTATTTAGAGCCAAAGTGAGCTCAGTGGTGAAGGTATAAAGCCCAGGATTTCTGTGTGTAGGAACAGATTGTGCTCTTAGGGATTGTTGCTATGGGGCTACGGCCAAGTTCATGCTCTGAAATATTCCAGTTCAGCTGCAGGTGTACAAGACGGTGTGTGTGTATGTAGGGCAGCTGTCTAATCGGGCTTCTGGTTAAGCAGTATTTTAGGGCAGCTCCTAAAGATGGAGCTATGAAAGCATCTGTTTGGTTTCAAGGAAATCCCACTACATTGGATGTCAGCCCTTGTAAATCCAGCCAACTTACTGAGTGGACTTTAATCTCTTAACGTTCTTAGGATGACAGGAAACTCCACGAGCGGCCTGGAGTGTAAATTGGGGTGGATTTGGTTGGCGTTAGCTTTTTTGCATGCTCTGCAGTTAGAGACCTGAAGTGTAGCCTCATGCTCTGAATCAAATTTGTCCCACAAAACTTACGGCTATGTGGAACTGCGCTGACTGAAGCAACTTCCAATTCAGCCAGCGTCCTTGGGAACCGAGAAATAAATGTACTATTTCCTTTACAAATTACAATGTAAAGCTGAGAAATGTCTCGCTTCTGCCAGTTGATTCCAGCCGTGTAACATCATGAGTATCGTCCCATGGTGCGTAATTAAAAATACACAGAGAGGACAGACACGTTGCTTTGTGCAGGAGGTCTGGCAAGAAGGTTGGGACAACTTGCCGTAGCTTAGAGTCAGACCCATCAGTAAGGGCAAGCTTCTGAGAGGAGAATGGGAGGTAATTATGCAAACTAACGTGTGAATTACAGCCAGGAGGATAGCAGCTAGTGATTATCCAACTCTGCAAATGGGAACGTGTTAATTGTCAATAGAAAACCTTATATTACGCTGATTTTTATGCCCACAGCCTCAATTAAAATGGTGAAAAAAACAGCATACAGTAAACAAGGATGTATGAAAAGCCTGTGATTGCTGGGATTTTACCAACAACTTAAACGAAATAGTTTGTGACTGACCTCAAACGCTCACAAACAAGTAAAAATAACTCTGGTGCTCGTTGGTCGGTCTGCGCTCTTGAGCAGCCCCACGTAGTGAGGTCTTGGCCTGCCTCCTCCCACTCTTGGGTACCGTAGGTCAGGACATGCACGGTGCCAGATCCTGGGACTGCAGGAATCTGGACTTCTTTTGAAGGTGTTCTGGGGAGTCTTGCTGCTCGGGTGGCTTATCCAGGCCACTCTTAACGTGCTTTTAATACACAGCGCGAACCGGGCTGTCTTCAGGTTTGTTCTGCTCTTGCTTGCTGTAGTTCTGACATCTTTCATGACTTTCCTGTTTAATTAAGTTCTGTAGCATACACAAATTTCAAGTGTGACTTAAAAATTCCCAACAACATATGTTGTGTTACTTATATCTCTGCAAGCATGTGACAGAGTTGTTTACTCGTTACTATGGAACTTCCCCATAGGCTGTCTGCCTGCTTTGCCCTTTCCACCAGGAATTCTCCTAACACTTGTAATCTGAGCATTTAGCACTTGAGAGCTGTTGGTGGATCCCTTCGTTTTCTCCCTGTCGCCATCACATTAAATAAATACGCTTGCATACAAACAGATGATGAATCAGGTTATGCAGGGCTGCTCTGCTGAAACTCTGGGGAACAGCAGGAAATCCTAACACGAAAGCAAGTCACTGCTTCTCCGTGCTGTAGGTTGGCAGGTCACAAGGGAAAGGAATCTTCCTGTTCCGAAAACTGAAGGATGTCATCGACTGGAAGAAGGTGAGAACAACTGCCTTCTCTTTAGGCAATGCCCAACTGGAATTTTGTTCTTTTTCTATTTTTTCATCCCCTGTTTTTGCCAATGACTTGTTCTGTCCTCCTCTGCAATGCTCCTTTGCTGTTCCCCCAAGTGACAACAGAGCTCTTAGGGTGGGTTTTCCCAAATCGTTGGATATTTTATCTGGGACCTGACTTCCTAAATGGAGACAGAGCATCCAAAAAACCTGAGTGTATTTGGGGAAAGATGGTGGAAAAACAGTTTATTGAAAGGGGGAACTGCGTGTTGTTTCTCCCCCAGGATGGTGTCCGTGCAGATGAGCAGAGAGATGAAACACAAATAGAAACTTACGTAGCCCAGCAATATATTGAAAATCCGTACTTAATAGGAGGTAAGATGCCCATCCAAGCCTCGATATCTGTGGGGTGGTGACTAATGGGCTTGCTGAGGAAAGGCCTGTGAGAATGTAGAAGTGACTCTGAACAACCACCAGGACTAGTTCAACACATAACATGTTAAGAATAAGTGTGCTGTTGCTCTTAGATCATTACATCATTAGCGTGCGTGCCCAAATACTCATTAAAAGAACGCAAAGGGGTGCTTACTTCAGCTTTGCGTTATTTTTCCAGAAACTTCTGAATAGTCATTGAGCTGGAATAGTGGTCCTACTGGTGTTCTTAATGCTAGGTGAATGTTCACAAAGTTCCTGATTCAAAAGAAAAAAAAGTGTTATTTTCAATCCTTTACCTTTGCATGCTTATTTAGATATAAACTGACACTGGGTACTTGCAGGTAGCGGTATCAACAACTGTATTGCATTATTTTTCTGTTCTTCGTAGGTCGAAAGTTTGACTTGAGAGTTTATGTTCTAGTGACATCTGTAAGTGCAAGCCACTGCTATTAAATTCTTAACATCAGAAGTGGATTTTTTCCTCAGTGCTCAGTTGTTCCTCTCCTTTTCTCCCAGTACATCCCACTGAAGGCCTGGTTATACAGAGATGGATTTGCTCGCTTTTCCAACACACGATTTACTCTGAATAGCATAGATGATCACTGTATCCTACCTGTCTGCGTGTGTGGTAAGGAGGGATAAGAGAAGAAACGTACAATTTTACTGCTTGGTAGTAGATGCATCAGATGAGCCTTGTCACTTCTGACACCTGCAAACACCTCCAGGATTCTCCTGTCCTGTTGTTGCCACTCTTATTCTGTTTCTCCTGTCCTTTTTGCACTGGAAGGCTGGTGTCACCGGATCACGGGAAATGTCAGTTCGACAAATCAGCTAGGAAGCCGTGCTGAAATGTCAGTCCTGATTTTATTGTTAGTGGTTGAATTTTGGCAGCCTTTCTTCTTCCTTAGCTTCGGAGAATGGAAGGACAGAGTGATTCACGGGACAGAACCATTTGATTTCCTATGTGTCACGCTTGTTACTGTATTGAGTTTGATAGCTTTTACTTGATTAACACATCTTCCCAAAAGGTATCTGACCTTAATTTGATGGCTTAGGAGACAGGAAAATCCATCACGTCTCTCAGTGAAAGTTCAGCAGAGTTCAGGCGTGCTCTGAATGACCCAGAGCCGCACCAGGACGGAGGTGCAGCAGTCCTGGTGGGGGTGTGCTGGGGTCTGGAGGCACGCTTACATGAAGAGCTTCGTGCCAGCCAGGAGGTACGTGGCTGGTTCAGGGCAGTCACTCTTTTGGGAGTGCTATTTGGAAAGTGACTGCTCTTTTTATTTTTTCCTGCAATTCGTAGTAAGATATCGTGCAGTGCTGTATGTAGGCTCGGGTGGCTGAAGCCTCTGATTACAGACAGGGAGGATAATTAATTGGTACTGAGGCAGAGGAGGACGGTGTAGAGTAAAAATTCAGCATTTCCTTGTTCAGCGTCTGTGTGTCTTTGATCCTTATCTCTGCTTTGTGCCAGATGTTCATCTCACCAACGTGGCAGTGCAAAAGACGGCTCCTGATTACGATCCCGAGAAGGTGAGTGTGTGTTGTCTGCGGACTATTCCCCTGATGCCTGCCATTTGGGCTCTTCTGGCAGATGCGAGCAAGCTGACCTCATCGTGCCAGCTGCCATGCTGTGGACATGTGCGGCAGCCACTTAAATGTGCTGCCTTGTCTCCAGACACCCATAAATGGGATTTCATTGATAGGAGAGAGGCTGGGCGAGCGTTCTGCTTTAACTGTTGCGTTGCAGCCCTCTGCTCATCTGCAAGGCTGATGTTTTTGACTTTAATAGCTTTCTGCTTAGAACTCTTCTGAGCTGTAGATGCCTTATCGCTTAGCCCTTCATTTCTGAGACCTCCGTGATACAACGAGGTTAACATTGCTGCACACAACTGTCACTCTTAAGCCTCGTGTCTCAAGAGGTGGCAGCTGAAAGAGGAAATAATCTTAAACGAGATGTCAGATTCCTTCTGAATCTGAGATGAGGGTTGACATTTGAGAGTAATAGAGGATTGCGTTGAGCTTCCCAGTTTTATAGTGTGTTCCCTCCTATAAATCTCTCATCCGTATGGAAGGGAGGGTCTCTGCAGTACCCTGACAGAAGATGAGATGGTGATTTGCTGTTTGCGACCTTCTGATGGGGACCTGGAGACTTTTTTTTTTTTCCCTTATAGCTGTACAGTAATCAAGCTTGAATTGCTTAACTGCAGCGTGGGGTTAGTGGCCCTTGCCTTCTGCTCTCTGGGTTTATACTCAGAATTCTTGCATGGCTGTAGAGATTATGGAGTGATGACTGAAAATTATGCAGATAAAATGTGTGTTCACCCATTGGGAGCAGCTCCGTGTAATTGTGTTTGGATGTCTCAGGGCTGCAAGTGGATGATTCAGCAGCTCAGGCAGTACTTGACTGCCAAGCATGGAGCAGGATCGGTGGAAGTTCTCTTCGCGGATATGGACAACATTTTCATCAAGAGCCTCCAGAGTGTTCAGAAAGTGATTATCAGTGACAAGCATTGCTTTGAGCTCTACGGCTATGACATCTTGATCGATCGGGATCTGAAACCGTAAGGGCGTTAATGAACATAAAAGGGATTGTAGTAGCAGGCCAGCTGCTTTCCCTGTGGCGGTGGGGACACCTCGAGATGCTGCTGTCTGCTGCGCGGAGAGCTGCTTGCAGGCTGGCTACGAGTGAGCCAGTCCTGTTGGCGATGATAAACGCCCAGCCAGCACCATGAGGCTGCTAGCACTGAAACATGCCCCCCTGTGCCTGTGGTACACGGGCTAAAAGGTAGACCCCAACTGTTAGAGATGCCTTTTGTTAATTGTGGAGAGAAAGAGGCTTCACGGGAGCTGAGGATGTTTAAAACAACGAAACAACCCCTCCTCCCAAAAAACTTGAAAACCTCGTTTGACTCTATTTAGATATCTTTAAATACAGCTTTTATTCGCTAAGTGAAAAATATGACTAAAGGTTCGGCTGAAATTCTCAGATTTGTATCTGCTCCATACGCAACAGCAGGAACCTGAAAGTGCAACTGATTTGTCATTACACGAGTTGAGAAAAATAGAAACAGCAAGAAGTGCTTCAGAAATGACAATTAAATTGGATAATTCTTTCAGCCTTAATCATATAAAATGCAAATGGCACCATAGATAAGGAGATGTCCCTCAGATAAGGCTTGTGTTGATGGTGTTCTCTGATGAAGTGTCTTTAATTTTTTTAAACTGTTTCCTCTTACAACACAGCTGGCATACCTGTTACAGCCCTGGGTCCTGTCAGCATCAGTCTAGTATTTCACGCAGTGCCACTGGGGACAGCTTTATCTCAAATGAGCAAGTAGATGCAGCTCAGCAGTGGTCCTGGTAGCTCTCATTTCTACAGTCTACTCTGCTCGTAGCCTGAAACCGAATTACTGCTTAGGCAGCATGCATGTGAACAGCTGGAGTGACTTCAGTTCGTCAGGAAACCAGTCCAAGGGGTGAATCGGAATAAAAGCCGCTGGTGTTACAGCGCTTAGAGGCCACTGGTGTGTCGCGTTTACTTGGCTCTCGTAGGAGAGCTGTTTGAACGCTGTTGTGCTAGCAAACTGTTCCCAGGACACATTTGCATTCTTCCACCAACAGCGGGTTGGTGCTTATTCTGTGAATTACCCTCAGTGTTTACTGCTTCATCTAGAGTTTGGTTTTAACTTGCATGACTTTCTGGATGCTAGAGGGATTTTTTCTTTATTACTATTGAGAACAGGAATAGAAACTTTGCAATAAGCTCAGAATGTTCTTTGGCTCGGTGTGCGGTAAAGAGATTTGGGGTTAGATTTCCTATTGCTTCACACTTATTATCCTGCTAGCAGGCAGGAGGGTTATTGCGGATGGACGCTTGTGTTAGATGAACCACTGGCAAAACTGCTTGTTTCCCCCGAAGTTACTCCTGTCTTATCTCTTCAGCTGGCTCCTGGAGGTAAACGCTTCACCTTCCCTTATTGCCAGTAGCCAGGAAGACTATGAACTCAAGTGTCATCTTCTCAAAGACACGCTTCATATCGTGGACATGGAAGGCAGGTGGGCAAGGAAGCTTATTACCTTCCAAGGGTTTTCATTAATGTGTGAAACGGGTGGTCTGTTTCTGTCCTGTCTGTTCTTGGCAACTGACTGTAATGCTCTAAGCTTTGCAACTGTTAAATAACGAATTTCCAGAAACGGAGCAAAGCGAAGCTTACCGCCACTTCAGTGGGGAAAACAAAACGGCCCAGGGTTGCAAAGGGAATTAAGTCAGTGTTAGAGCTGGGACTTGCACAAGAACTCTTTCAGTTTCTACCGCATTTTGCCTCCCACACCTATCGCTTCTGGAGCAATCTGTTCCAAGAAGCTCGTCTTGCATCACTTTGTGATTGACTTTAGAACTGTGCTAACCCCGGATATTAATAGTAGGAAGATGTCCACTGCTCTCAGCTGTTCAGCTTTGTCTCTGACAGGGAGTTCATTCCCGTGCGCAGACAGATAATCATTACTCAGGTACTTCAGTTCGTGTATTTGATGTTGTAGGCTGACAGGGAAGGAGAAGCGTGTCGGAGGCTTTGATCTGATGTGGAACGACGGGCCTGTCAGCAGAGAGGGAAACCTGGGTACCCCGGTGAACGGGAACTTCATGGCAAACACACATTTAGGTAGGTCCTCACCCAGCGCTGGCAGGGTGCCCTGCTCACGTCCTTTCCTCAACAAGAGCAGAGCACGCACCTTTCACTTGAGAACAAGAGAACAGGGAGTGTGGACTCTGGGATTAAGGGTCCAAAAGGAACAAATGTTTTCCAAAAGCAGATGTAAGCAACCAGACTGCAGAAGCCCTGTTGAAAACAAGCACACAAATGTAGGGGAACAACTTTGTTTATAGCCCTGCTTTTCAAGTTTTAAGTCACCGCGGAGTTTTTTCATGTCAGTTTTGCTGAAAATCTGCTCTGCAGTCATTGTGGTAACCGTTCACTAAGCACTCCCTAAAGCTAGCTGTGTATCTTACTGTTGTGACGTAGTACATGGATTCTGAAGTCATACTTCCAAGAGGCTCATGTATCTGAAGTTTATTTCGTAGTGCTCAGTGTGCATACGATCCTCACTGCCTGTAGTTCCTAACTAATAAACACAAGTGCAGTAATTACCTTACCCTTCACAGGCATGAAGAGTAAGGCCGTGTGCAACTCCCCTGTTGGTATTTTCATTGCAGGCTGCTATAATGACAGGAAGCAACAACTGAAGCAGCTTTTCAGGACTCTTTCTGCGCAGCAGACAGCGTAAGGCCGATACCAGGCTTGGGTTGGGAGATCACCATAGGTGGAGTTCGTGGTGTCTCTCCCTCTCTTCCTCATATCCTGCAGCAGCAGTTCCCATTCCTCTCTGGACATGGCTGCCTCAGCACAAGACTGCTGACCTTGTTTCCTAAGGGTTCCCCAGCTGGGAGGCCGCAACAGGGTTGAATAAAATAAAATATTTCATAATGGCCAAGACAAGACCCTCAGAGGTGCTGCTGGCTTCTCAGCTGACCACCTGCAGCCTGTACGGGCTGTGAGAAAACAAAGCAGCTCAGCACATTCTGCAGAGCAAAACAAAGCTTCTAAGGAAGGCGGGCACCTGATCCTTCTGCTACTACTATGGAAACATGTCAGACCATAAAACCTGTTGCCATGATACTGTAAAAATAACCTTGCCATCACATGTTAAGGAGACATTTCCTGGCTGTACTACACGGGTTATGTAAGAGCCGAGTTACAACACAGGCGCTTGGCAGGGTGCTGCCATTCACTGCCAGAAGAGATGCAGCTTTCCGAAAAGCTACTGGTAAGACAGATCAGATCATAAGCTGATGTTACTCTTAATTTATGTGTCTGAGGCGTAAGCCTGAAGTGGACAGCCTTGCTTCTTGCAGCTGAGCACTTAGGCTATGTTGTGTTAGCTGCAGAATTTTAAAACGTAGGTCAAATAAATGGCAGTTGGCTTTAAAGATTTTTGAAACGAGCAATCCCTCAGTTTTAATGAGTCTGACATTATTTATTTATTTTTTGAACTCTGCCTAATTTGAAGTGCACGTGGAACTAGACAAGGCAAGGCAGGGCTGCACCTCTAACCTGTTGTGCTGGAAGGTGGGTCACGGAGCCAGGAAAAGAGAGGTGCTGTGTGGAGCCTGACGTGGCTGTGCAGGAGCTGCAGAAAGGCACGGAGCAAGGGCAGAGTCAGATCCAACTTGGTGTTAGGGTTGACAGAACAGGTGAGCTAGCTGGAGAGACAGTGAAACATGGACCAGTGCAAAGTTTAAAGTCCTTAAATTATATTAAAGATGGCCTTTACAGAAGTTTGGAAAAGAAAGGGCAGATGGTTTCCTGTACCAAAAAAATTAATCACTGTAGTCCATTACTAATTATGTTTATTTTTTCAAAAACTTAGGTCTTAAACAACTTGTAGGGGGAGGTCACAGGTTCAGACTAAAGAGGGTAGTGCAGAAGACAAATTTTAAAGCCTTTGAGGAAATCATTGGCCATGTCAACTGGACAGGCCCAGTGAATATCCCTGGTCAGCCTTCCTTAAGCTGAGGGGGTTTGTTAATGTACGTACATTTTAACCCTTCATCTTGTTTTTGAAAGCCTCACTTTGTGTTCTCTTGCCTCTCAACCTGACATCAGAATGTGTCTTCCCATGGAGGCTCAAAGGAGGCTGCCTTCTGTCCATCCCTATACCTCTTTAAGGAGATTCCTGACATGTTTCAGATGCACAGTTTCACTTTGTTTTAATACCGCAGGCACACACAGCTCTTCTATGCTTTGGGCACGCTGTGGATTTACAATTCCTCCTACTCCTGTTCCTGGCTCTGAAGCCAAACTACAGAAGCTCTCACACAAAAATCTGAAAACACACACACACAGTTAGGAATGTCCCACAGCTCTCATTTTAATAATCCCACTTGCACGAGGGTGTTTGTCAGAGGCCATGAATGCGCCTGTGTTCCAGCACTGCCTCTGCACTGCTCTGCCACCCAGTCCCCAGCAAGGAGCAGGAAGGGTTTAGAGCCAGAGGAGCTGCAGCTGAGGAGCCAAAATGTTTCCCTGTCCGCTCAGTCCATCACCTGAGAGAGGCTCCAGCAACGCAGGTGTTCTGGAAGTCTTTGAGGCTATGGCTGACAGAGTGCGAGTGCCACGAGTGACAGCCTGAACGCAGCACGTCGAGCGGTGTTTGCAAACAGCCCCAGCGATGGCACCACGGCCTCAGCCTTCCAGTATGCGATTGATGAGTTTCATTTCCTCAGCGGTCATGGGGTTCAGGTTAAATCCCTTCAGCTCAGCTTTACCTGTGAGAACGTGCAGAAAAATAGGGTTTTGCTATAAAATAAATTAAGTAGTCCCCATTAAACTGTTCTGGGAATTCTGGGGAGGGCAGTGGCAGCACTGGAAGCTGACGCAGGGTTCCCCATGTGCTTCGGGAGTACATTCAGCACGCTGCTGGGTGACAGCTTCCTAGCAAAAGCAGCACGGTATTGCTGGAACAGGGAAGGAGTTGTAAAGCGAGAGGAAAACGAGCCCCAAGAGCCTCCAGACCTCAAGTTCTGGAACCTCCTCCTGACATCTGCTCTCAGACGCTCACCGTAGGGTTCAAGAACAGGAGCATTTACCTTGAGCCTCATAGAGACGATTGACCTTGACGCGCAGCTCCTTCCGCAGCTTGTTTATCTCCTCGTCCA
This sequence comes from Nettapus auritus, assembly GCA_011076525.1. Lineage (NCBI taxonomy): Eukaryota > Metazoa > Chordata > Aves > Anseriformes > Anatidae > Nettapus > Nettapus auritus. The sequence continues at coordinate 15,009,725 of CM021784.1, forward strand.
GATGTTCCTGATCTGAGAAAAGAGGGACAGGGATAAGGAGGACTGGGGGCTCTGGGGTTCGCACAGAAACACCATTCAACCTGTGGGACGCTCGGTGCTGAAGCACAGACCCGGGGGCAGGAGGGGCCCTTCCCGAGCTGCGTTCCTGAACCTCCAGGTCCCACCTCAGCCCCCAGTGCCTGCACCAAGTCCTCAGCAGCCTCCAGCCAAAACATGCCCTGAGGCCCTGCTGGGGCAGCGGGGTGACAGCAGAGAGGCGATGGCAGCAGCCAGCCTCAGTACATGCTTCTGGGCACCTCCAGAACCCAGCGCCGTACGAAAGCATCGCTCTGCTCATCCCCAGCCTTATCAGAGCCTCCGTACCCTTCTGCATCATCTCCTTGGTGCGGGACTTCGGGAGCTCGACGAACATGTTCCCGAAGCACACCATGGCTTTTCCTGCGGGGGAGAGAGAGACCAGAAGGGGCTCAGCAGGGAACCGCTGCCCACCCCTCGCACCGCCGGGCTCCGGGTGCTCGGGGCCCGGCCTCACCGTCGGGCTCCGGGTCTTTGTGCAGCGCCCGCAGGGCCTCGCGGTTTCGGTTGCGTTTCACGTCCAAGTCCACGATCTGCGGAGGGAGAGAGGAGACCTCAGCCGGGCCTTACCGGGCCGGGCCGGGCCGTACCAGGCCTTACCGGGCCGTACCTGCTGCCGAGCCGCCAGCACGTCCTCAGCCAGCTCCTCCACCTCGGCCAGGTAGCGCAGCACGAAGGCCGGGTCCCTCGCCATGCCCGCCGGCCCCGGCCCGCTCCGTCCCCGCTCCCCGCCCGGCGGAGGCCGCGGCCGCGTTCCCGAGTTCCGCGCCCGGAGGGGCCGGGCCGCAGCGCGCCCCCGCGCGGCCGCAGCGGGACCGGGCCGGGAACGGAGCCCGGAGCTCGGAGCCTCGCTACGGGAAGGGCCGCGGGGCCGGGGACCTGCAGGCCGAGGAGGCCGAGGGGCTCCAGGCCGAGGGGCTCCAGGCCGAGGGGCTCCAGGCCGGGGACAGAACCCCAGAATCACCTAGGTTGGCAGAGACCTCCAAGATCACCCAGCCCAACCTCTGACCTAACACTAAGTCCTCCACTAAACCATATCGCTGAGCTCTACATCTAAACGTCTCCTAAATACCTCCCTGGAGGTATTTAGACTCAATCACTTCCCTGGGCAGCCCATCCCAGTGCCTAACAACCCTTTTGGTAAAGAAGTTCTTCCTAATATCCAACCTAAACCTCCCCTGGTGCAACTTTAGCCCATTCCCCCTCGTCCTGTCACCAGGCACATGGGAGAATAGACCACCCGCTGCCTCTCTACAGCCTCCTTTAAGGTACCTGTAGAGAGCAATAAGGTCACCCCTGAGCCTCCTCTTCTCCAGCCTGAACAACCCCAGCTCCCTCAGCCCTCCAGGCCAGGGATCTCCAGGGCTGAGGGCTTCCACTGCCTCCTTCCCACCCTTCTGAGGTCCCTGCTGCTGCTGCAAGGAGCTTTGTTAGGCGGCGAGCTGACCCCAGCAGCCAGGAGAGCCAGCCCTGCCTTGGTGCCTCCGGCACAGCACGGCTGCCGGCTGAGGGAAGGGGTCCTGCTCTGCTCGGCAAAGCTGAGGACAAAGCTGTTAGGGACTGACGGGACCCGAGGGAACGGCATGGAGGGGTCAGGCGGGTGTTAGGGGAAGGTTCTGCACCCAGAGCTGGTCGGGCACTGAGCAGGCTCCCCAGGTCCCAGCACCGAGCTGCCGGAGTTCAAGGAGCGTTTGGACAGCACTCGGACACGGGGTCTGGCTTTGGGTGGTCCTGTGCAGAGCCAGGAGTGGGACTCCTAATGGGTCCCTTCCAACCCTGGGTATTGGATGTTTTTGTGTCTCGGTGGTCCTGCACGGAGCCCAGACCACCAGATCTGCAGCCAGGGGTGTGCTTTGTGCTGGGAGGTGCCACCGCGGAGCCTGGAGAGCTGCGGTGCTGGGCACATGGAAACACTGATAACAGCTGAACGGAGCGACAGGCTCACGGCCCTGGTGGGCTGTGAGGTGGAAACGTGCTCTGAGGGATAACCCAAGGCGGGTGCAGGGGCACCCAGCACTGCAGGGCACCGCCAGGGCAAGTGGGGTGGCCGCAGGGCATGGGGACGGGGGTGCAAGGTGGTGGCTGGCCGGTGGTCACCACACTTTGTGTGCAAATAATCCCCGGAGGAAGATTAACCAGATTGGAAGATTACTGGCCCTAATCGCATAAGGTCATTTGTTACAGTTAACTGGAGAGATCTCAGTCTGCGGCAGCGTGTGCTAAAATAAGAAGGCTCCCAGCGAAGTGATGGAAATGAGCACTTATGCACAGCATCCTGGCCGGGATGGGAGTGATTCAGGCTTGGTTTGGATTTTTTCCTGACATCAACCAAAAGAACCAGCAGGATTGGGGCTAAATGCCAAAGCTGAAAAACACTCCCTTTGGTGGGGGCTGCCGGCTGGAGCTTTCAGGGCTGGATTGGGAGGCAGCTGCTCCCCATCCACAGCCTCAGCGTTTGCTCCTGCAGGGTCCCCGTGCGATGTGGGTGCTGAGGGACACGGCACGCGTGGGGCAAGGACCTGCCCTGCCCCTGCAGCCTCACACCGCAGCATCCACCGCAGAGCAACCGGCTCCAGCTTTCTGCCTGGTGCGAAGGCAGCATTTGATCCTTAGTGCTTTGATGGGATCAGAAGGCAGCGTGCCTGATTTTCGTGTGTGCTGGGAGCACGACTAGAGCTGGAGATGGATTTACCTCCCGGGGACACGCACTTCTCAGAGCAGTGACAAAAAGCTCCATGGGTAGCAGAAGCCCGATGAGGATGGGGATGGGGATGGGGTGGGGATGGGATGGGGATGGGGATGGGATGGGGATGGGATTGGGATGGGGATGGGGATGGGGATGGGGATGGGGATGGGGATGGAGATGGGGATGGGGATGGGGATGGGGATGGGATGGGGATGGGGATGGGATTGGGATGGGGACACGGTTTCACCAGGGCTGTTTGGCCTTTTGGGGGGCACAGCTCAGCACAGGCGTGTGGGGAGCTGTGGCCGAGCCTGCTGCAGCAGGAGGCACAGCAAAGCCCTGGGCACCTGGAGAACGATCCCAGGGCAGCAGCAGCTGCCGGTGCCGTGCTCTGCGGACCTCTCCTGAGCCAGGCTCTGAGCCAGCCACAAATCATCGCGGCCTTCCTCCTCCTGGATCCGGCGCCATGGGCTTGCTTGGAAGCTGGACTCAGCCCGGAGACCGGAGGCCCATTTGGATTGATTGCATGTTTATGTGCCCTCCTGGGAAACCGTGCAGCCGGAGCGAGCGGCCACCCGCCCGCTGCCACGGGCTGGTTTGCATCACTCTGTGTTTTGCTGTGCAAAGGGAAGGTTTGGGTTTCAGCGTGTCCCTTTTTTTTTTTTTTTTTTTTTTTTTTTTTTCCTTGCAGCACTTTTATTTATGCAGCTAGAAACCCTCCCTGCCTGCCTGCTGACAGCTGCATGGGAAGGCTTCGGGGATGTTTATAGGTTTTTTTTATTTTTTTATTTTTTTCTCATTTTTTCCCTGTGACTGCCAGGGTCTGTTGTTAAGATAAATCAGACATCAAACCACAGCCACCGTGTTTTCAGACTTTGGACATTCAACTCCACTCTTGGAGGGGGCGTTTCGGGATCTGAGGAGGAAGGCAGCTCCTTTTCCACCTGGTTTCCCCATCCCCTTGCCCTGGGGCTGCGCCCACCATCACCCGTGGGTCGTGGCACCGATCGCCCAGCGAGGACAGGCCCCTCAGGTTGCCCAGCAGCGCTCGGATCCCCCCTCATCGCAGCAGGCTCAGGCCATGGAGCCCTCCCTCCGGAGGAGCCCTGGCCCCACCAGGCTCCTTTCTTCTGGCTCCGGGATGCTGGGAGCGTCCCCTCCCCCAGGCAGGCGTTAGCAGAGGGGATCTGTCAGGAGCATCTCAAGGTTAGGCATTTAAGTCACATTACCCATGCTAATACATGCAGCACCGGGAGCCTCGCGGAGGGCCTGACTCTGCTCCCTGGGGCTGACGAACGCCTTCCTCCCCCAGCCCGCTTCACGCACCCAGACTCTCCCCAGCTTTGGTGGGCTTGGGGAGCTGGCCACGTTTCCTGGGATAAATCAGGCTCCCCCTCCCTGTGTGCTGCCGTGGGCCAGGCTCCGTCCACGCGTTCGCTTCCTCCCATGGGCGAGCCTCGGGGGCTGCACGCAGCAAGCGGGGGTCCATCCTCTGTGCTGGGGCTGCCGTAACGAGGCAGCTGCCTTCATGCGCTCACCCTCCCTGGAGACACCCTGCAAAGGAGCAAAAAGCCCTTTCCCTGCCTCCTGGGTCCCCCGGGGCTGCTGGCACTGCGCGGTGGTGGGCAGCAAATGGAGCAGGGCCAAGGAAAGGGGCAGGATCGGTGCCCACGCTCTGCCCGGAGGCCTCGGCCCTTCACCTTCGTGGGGCTCCTCGTGGGCTTTCCCAGAGCTGGGTCCCTCCTTCCGAAGCAGGGCTCGGGGTTCATCCTGGCAGGTCCTGGCTGCAGGGGGGGAACAGCCCCAGCAGCTCCCCCCTTCCCTCCCTCGGGCTTCCCTGGTAGGGGTCTGGCGGCCTCGGGCAGGAGCCTGGTGACTGCGTCCTTGTGGTGTCCCCGTGTCCCTGTGGTGTCACCGTGTCGTTTGGTGTCCCCATGTCCCTGTGTCCTCATGGTGTCCCCAGGTCCCTTGGTGTCCCCTTAGTGTCCCCATGTCCCCATGTCTCTTGGTGTCCCTGTGTCCCTTGGTGCCCCATGGTGTCCCCATGACCCTAGGGTGTCCCCATGTCCCCGTGGTGTCCCCGTGTCCCCATATCCCTGTGGTGTCCCTGTGGTGTCCCCATATCCCTGTGGAGTCCTTGTGTTGTCCCCATGTCCCCTTGGTGTCCCCGTGTCTCTTGGTGTCCCCATGTCCCTTGGTGTCCCCACGTCCCTTGGTGTCCCCCCGTCCCCACGTCCCCACACCAGGGCAGCAGAAGCACCGCACCCCGTGTGCCCACGCCCCCCCCGACCGTCCCCGTTCCGTGGGGCCGTCCCGGGGGCTGGGCCGCGCTCGGGGCTGCTCCCTCCGGCACCGCGCAGCTCCCCCGGCCGCGGCGGGGGCTCGGCGGGGACCGGGCGGCCCCGACGGGCGGGGGACCGGGACCGGTCCGGGGGGTACCGGGTGCCCATCCCGGGCTGGGGGGCGAGCCGGGGGAGGCCCTGCCGGTTCCGTACCGAGCCGCTGGGGGGGCGTTTCCCGGAGAGGGGGGCGGGGGGGCGGCGCCGGTGCCGGTTCCCGGCTCCCGTTCCCGGCGCCGGTGCCGGTGCGGCGGGCACGGGGCGAGGCCGACGGGGGCGGGAGCTGCCGGGGCGGGCTCGTCGGTGCCGTCCTCCCCCCGGAAGTCTCCCCCGCTCCCTCCTTTCTCCTCCTCTCCCCGCAACATGGCCGCGAAGTCGGACGGCGGCGGCGGCGGCCCGGCCGTGCGTTTGGAGAGCCCCGGGGGCGGCGGCGGAGGGGGGAGGCGGGCGGGGGTCGCGTCCCCCCCGTCCCGGCGGTACCGGCTGCGGGACGGCTGCTGGGTGCTGGGCGCTCTGCTCGTCTGCTTCGCGGACGGAGCCTCGGACCTGTGGCTGGCGGCCCACTACTACGTGCGGGGGCAGCGGTGGTGGTTCGGGCTGACGCTGCTCTTCGTGCTGCTGCCCTCGCTCGTGGTGCAGCTGCTGAGCTTCAGGTGGTTCGTCTACGACTTCGCCGCCGGCACCAAGGGCAGCGGCGGCAGCACCAAGGACAGCGCCCGCGGCCCCCGCGGCTGCTGCCGCCTCTGCGTCTGGCTGCTGCAGGGCTGCATCCACCTGCTGCAGCTGGGGCAGGTCTGGAGGTACGGGGGGGTGTCAGCATGG